>JAGKRY010000002.1:0-392773 GCA_020002325.1 Chrysosphaeria jannelii | reverse complement strand
TGTCATTCCAAGCACATCATCTCGAAGCACCACCCTTGCAAATCCGCTTTGAAGATGCACCGTCCGGGCAGCACTCACCATCGCATTGCCAACTGGAAAGTCCAGGACACCTCGCGCCCGTATGTCAAGGAATGGCTCCGTGTCCCTGCCAATCGCCAAAAGGTCATCGACTGGTTCAACAACAACGACCATGGCGCAAAGGCATCCCAGGACATTGCTCTCACGAGCGTTCTTTTTTCTGATGATCTCCTTGAGAAGGACATTGCATCCGAGGTAATCCTTGACACCGGATCTACCGTTCACGTCTTCAACGACCCTTCTTACTTCGGCAAAATGCAACAATCGTCCACTCCCGTCATGACTGGCAACGGCACCTCTTACGCCGAAGGCCAGGGCACTGCCTATGTCCACGTCCTCAACGACGTAGGCGATCCCAAGCGCCTCATTTTCCGCGACGCTCTTTACTGTCCTGACTTCCCGACCTCGGTTCTTTCTCTCTCTGCTCTTGAAGAAGTTGGTGTCCACTGGGACACGATCGGACAAACTCTCATGAAGTCCGAAATCTCCATTGCTGCCATCGTCAAGAAGTACAGCCTCTATTGTCTCCGCAAGCCCGACCAAGTCTCCCTTGCCACCACCGCGCAGACGCGCAATGGCCCTGCTGTTTCTGCCGAAGTCTGGCACCACCGTCTCGCTCATCCCGGCCCCCGCGTTCTCGAAAAGATGATTGAGGACGGTGATGTCCCCAAGCTCCCCAACGACCCTGCTCCCACCGGTACTGAATGCGACACCTGTGCCACTTCGAAGGCAACCAGAATCAACAGCACGGCTACCTTCGAAGCCATCTCACCTGTTCCTTTCCACACTGAAGCACGGATGCCCAATGCAAAATACGAGAGACCGACGGATAACGGGTGTTGGAGTCGGGAGCGAATTCATGTAGAAGAAGTGGAAAAATGGTTGACGAAAACAGGTTAGTAACACAGTAAGTCAAGAGGTACCCGCCGATGTAGCGAGCAGAAACTCAACACACCCCCCCAGGTGCGAAAGAGATGAAGCACCTGTAGACGAAGAGAACAGAAGCAGTAGAAATAGAAGGAGGGGAAGCAGAAGGAGAGGCCGGAAGAGGTGTGGCGCGAGCATTGGTGTTGCTTGGCGAAACAGGAGTAGGCGGAACATAAAGCGTAGAAGAAGTCGGTGCAGCGTCGTAGAACTCAAGCACAGATTCGTCTTGGGGGGGTGTGACAACTGGGTACCATCAGACGTACCCGTTGTGGCCTCAGGCATTTAGCATTAGCATTCTTTTAGACCACGTAGACCATCAGGACTGCATCAGCAGACAATACCAGCATCAGCTTCATCATCGTCACTTCTGCACCCCTAGGCTCCATTAGTCAGGGTGTGTTGAGTTTCTGCTCGCTACATCGGCGGGTACCTCTTGACCCACTGTGTTACTAACCTGTTTTCGTCAACCATTTTTCCACTTCTTCTACATGAATTCGCTCCCGACTCCAACACCCGTTATCCGTCGGTCTCTCGTATTTTGCATTGGGCATCCGTGCTTCAGTCACATCTGTCGAAAAGATTCTCATCACATCCGCTCTTTTTACTTGGGACGACCGGCCATTGTATGGACTTAGGCCGCTGGAAATGGCGGCATGGAGGCTCTCAAGCCACTAAGCGACCGCCTGTTCGCCCGCCGTGTTTGGGAAGTTTTCCTCGTCTTCTCCTCTTTCTCATTCAGCCGTCTGGAGCTCATCCTCATGTTCCCTTAGCTACTTCAATCGATCCAGATCATCTCTTCACTCTGTGATCACTATCCACTGCCCTCTTCCCCACTTCCGTGTGCGTATGCTTGCTTATTCATCATCTGTTACTCAACAGAATCAGTGAGGTCACGTGATGAAGCGTAAATAATGTGTCCAGGACGCAGAAACACCACATAGAGTTCCGCCAGTTGGGACAGGAAATGCCCGATAATGCAAAGATGGACCGAAGAGGTCCGCGGCAATGGCGGCCGCTTTGTTCCATCCATTTCCCCGGTGGCTAATTAGAAGGATAGCCTTTTGCACTATGAAAATTCTAATTTATGGGGCGTGGTAAAGGATAGACGAGGACCTGGAGGTCTTAACGTTGCCGCGAAGGTGTAAAAGGGCAGTTCTCACTGATTGATGAACCCAAGAAAGCTAGGTATCTGCTGCCTGCACCTAGTTTCATCTAGGCATAAGCTGTCTTATGCCCCATGGACGTCATATGTAACACTTGACCAAATGAAGGAGGGCTAGACCGGTCTTTTATTCTCGGTGAATGGATGAGACAAGACACAGCGTGCATAATACAGCTAAATGCACGTGTTTGCATCAGGCATCGGCGGTATGCCCGGAATAAGTGCTTCCTCATGATAAGATCCGAAACCACCGTTTTAAATTCATAATATGTACTGTTTGTTTCCTCTACAAAGGCCACAACAAGAAGCCCTTCTTATTTTTAACTTTTGCACCCTCTTGGATGTCCGTGAGATTTGTTGACTTCGTCACCTGTTCTTTTGCTTGTGGGTATGCAGCATTACCTAGGTGTACGTCAAAATTAAACAAAAGTATGTACATCAAATAAAAATTAAAGGGAGATGGCTACTTGCGTACTTCCCACGAGATTTAATCATTCGTGAACACAATGTAGCTGTTCTTGTGTCATTTTCTCATATCTGAGTTATCTCGTCATACATTGGGCAGCTGTCACAAAGGTGTCAAAAACAAAAAATATCTACAAGGCTCAAAGATTCATCATAATATGCGCCCAATGCTTGCCGCACCATATTACGGCATACCTAGTACATGCATTCTGACATGAGACTGTCTAAAACAAAATTTGTTGCAGATTTCTTTTTCTATAAGCATTTAGGTGTACTTACTTTGTATGATGCTATCAACAATGAAAACATGATACAAATCGCCATCCACGTCTGTACATGACATATTGTGATGATATCCTGCCGCTCTCTTTAATATTGAGCTTGTATAGGTAGGTATGTGTTTGTGTTTTCATAAACTGCTTCACAGCTATTCTTCATGCTATGTAGTGCACATTACTTTCTTACAGCACTACTGCCTCTCGTCGGTTCATCTTATGTCACGGCGAACAACGTCCAATCAAATAGTATGACCAGCTGCAGGTAGACATACTGTATGAAATCTTACAATGTCCCCCCACGACACCTCACATATTCACAATCAACATTCATCAGCATCTTTTTGTTGTAAAAAAGAGGGAGGGGAATCTGTATGTCAACTTCTTTTTGATCTCGGTAAATTTTCCTTGTACTGTTTTTGTATACAGCGCCTACAGAAAATGCGAAGAAAATCCCTTTACCAGTGATATTCTTACGAGGGCAAAATTTTCTTACGCATAAGATGCAGCGTTAACAAATGAGAGACGTGCCTATCGAGAGCCCTTGTCCATTCAAAATCTCTCTTCTTCACGCGTTCATAGTATTACTTTTGAAACAATTCAAAGTTTACTCGGTTGAATCTCACATTTTACATGACCATGCTGAGCGTCTTACCAAAAAGTTGCCCTATGAATTTTATGATAAAGAATATCATGCTCAACATTTCTAGATGAGTTTTTAGGCAACACATTCTTTTTTTTTTTTTTCACAAACAGCATCAGTATTATTGCACAGTCTATTATAAAGATTATTCCAAAGAAAAAAGAAAAGTATTGGTATGATTGTGCAAAAAGCATATATTTAATCCAATTAGTCTTTTTTTGAAATCAGAAAAAAATATTTCAAAGGAACTTTTTTTTCAATCCGGAAATATAGACTGTATACCCCTGCAATCCTACGTCACAATGAACACAAACTTAGGCCAAGGAGTCCAATCTTTTGAGCCCTATTTTGCAGAGACCGCAGAATCACAATCGTATGCTACTCCGAAGACAAATAATTGGGGGCATTCATCTCCAAGAAAAGAACAGCTCGATAGATTGGACTGCGCGCAAAGCGAACAGGTCGCTCAATTCAACCGCAATTTGAGAAGTGATTATGAAAATCATTCTAGTTCTATATATGATACACGGTATAAAGCTCCTAGTAATTCATCGAGAGAAGCATCGGCGATAGGCGGTCTTGATATCGAACAGATGAATATAGAGTTTCAATCCTACGAGGAAGACGCACAACGTGACAAAGAGCGCTCTCTTCGTGAGGGATTCCCTACTTCTACATCGGTGTCACAAAGCGATCGGGATAGATCATCCTCAATAAGAAGCTCTTCAGATAATACCGAGTTGGATTGGAAATGTCCGCTATGCAAAAAGACCCTTAGAGACGAAGAGGACCACGCCGACCATATCAAAGGCCACATGGCAGAAACTATCATCGGGCTTAGCAACAGTGACTGTACGCCGGATGCAAAAATAGATATACCTCTCTACAGTTTGGACAATTATGAATTTATAGGTACAAGCATTGCGCGTGGGCTTGAAACTGCGTTCCGAGCTGACGACAAACCTCTTCAAGCAACCAAGTTGTCTTGGGGCTGCCAACTTTGTTCTAGTCAGTTTATATCAAAAGATGAGCTGGAAAGACATGAGCAGACACACTTTTCCCAAAACTTGAACTGGTCGTTCAACTACAACCAGCCTCATCCTCAGACATTGTACTGTAACCCAACCACATATGCCTCTTTGCCAATATACAATATGAGCAATACATTTGGTGTACCGTCCGAAGTCCGCTCAGAGGTCCACTCAGAGGTTCCATCAGAAACGTATTCAAAAAAGCGGCCAGCTGCCTTTGATAGCGCCTCTCCTGATGGTGATGTCGCTTGGATCTGCCGCACCTGCGACAAGCCCTTCAAAATCAAGGGGGACTGCGCAAGGCACGAACGAATGCATGTTCTTCGAAAACTCCAAAGTTACAGTCTAAAATGTGGATGGTGCAATCGAGAATTTGGCCGAATTGACGCTTACAAAAG
Source organism: Chrysosphaeria jannelii (assembly GCA_020002325.1). Classification (NCBI taxonomy): domain Eukaryota; kingdom Fungi; phylum Ascomycota; class Sordariomycetes; order Ophiostomatales; family Ophiostomataceae; genus Chrysosphaeria; species Chrysosphaeria jannelii. The sequence goes on along the minus strand of JAGKRY010000002.1, from coordinate 387,794 downwards.
GTATGTTCTTTGTCACTAAAAAAAGAAAAATCTAACAGTACAGGCATGTTATCAATACACACCCAGAATCCAAGAATTCCGACAAGTTCAAGAATGAATTGATTGAAAAGAAAAGGGAACGGCGATTAGCTCTCCAAGGGTACCAGTCGAAAGGGATTCGATCGAAGGTTATGCCTGCTCAAACTGAAGAAGACAAGCGGCTCGAGCGCCCTCTTCCAAGAATCATGGCACCAGCTATAAAGGACCCCTATGTGCCCATTTCTAGCCACACTGCAAACGTCCCAGCACCACACAGCCATTTTGGCAACTTTAACCCAATAACCATTCGGCCTCCAGTAAATAACTTTTCGTATGAGTCCTGGAACCCACCGCCAATAAACACGCCATTTTACAAGTTTTCCACTGGATGACGTTTCCGTGCTTTCTTCCAAGGTTTTCTCAAATGTATTAGTATATATATGGCGCTTTTGCTTTAGAAAAAAAAATACTTACCTCCTTTACATAACAGTACAATTTCCTAGAAAATTGTTGAGTTGATCGTAGTAACCACCATCACCTTCGTTTTCCATAGCCCGCATTGTGCCACGAATGAAAATGCTCTGGTTTCCTTCTGGATGCCACCATCGTAGCCGCTGACATAGGACTGTTTCATCATTGTCCCAGGCAATTTCCCATACACCAGAGGACACCTCGACCGAAATTTGGGATCCTACAAAATGGTATTCTGGGAGCCATATTACGGTGCATACTTCAGGCCTCTCCGACTCGACCATTGTAGACCCGTTAGATTCCTCTGACGTATCGGACAGTGGCGAATCCGCTGTCTTTGCAGTACAATCATTTGCTTGGATATCCATTGAAAATGTCGCCCTTGACAAATCAAAACCGTACTTGGTAACACGTCCGCATACGGAAATTGGAGCCGGCCGTATATATGCTTCAGCAGCGCGGTGTCCGTGATTTCTTTTTGATTCGTGGTCATTTTCGTGCAAGATGCTGCCTTGTGAAGAGATCGATGGCGGTGACAGTACGCTGCTTACATTGCCTTCATCAACGACATCGTATGGGGCTGCTGATGAAGAAAGAACCATTCTCTGCCGGTGGCCTTTCAAGCTGATGTGCTTCTGATGAGGCACTTTTGACGAGGGCAACGGCTCGTCATTTGTCGAAAAAATAGACAGGTCCTCGCCGTTCCATTGGTCGCCTAGTGCATGATCGTTCTTTGCCATATAAAGCCACACCGAGTAACCCTCCATAAGTGCACCCTCTACACCGAAATGATTCGCATCCATGGCAGATATTTGACTAGAATAATCACCAGTATGGTATGCGTGCTTGTCATCCATGTCATATGGGATACCAAACTCTGTCAGTATACAGGGATGGTTTCCTATACGATCCCGTCCTTCTTTTCGTATACATGCGAGTTGTTCCTGGAAACAGGCGCGGATAGACGCCTCTCCAATTCGGATCGCCAGTGCAGGATGCAGATATCGCCCACGCAAGATTCCTATAACATCTACATTCCACGTGCGGTTCCATTTCTTTGTCATAAGAGTGATTCCATCGTAAAAGTGTGGTGCATAGACCATTCGCTCTTCGTCATCTGCAGTGCCTATGATCTTTGGAGGGAGTTCCATTGTAGGTCCTTGCAGTAGCATAATGGCATCTGGGTGATATTTTCGGACGGTTTCCCTATAAGAGCGGTAAAAGTCCATAAAATAGGAGTCAGTGAAGGCCGAGTAGTCCAGCGATTCTCCCGTCTCTGGGTTGCGCGAGAAGTAGTCTCTTTGCAGCAGCCTGTCCTCCTCTGGGTCCCACACACCGTGCTGTGCCCATAAACACTCACCCAGGCGCCAATCAGGGTCCCGCTTCCAGCCGTACCTGCTGTCGTCATAGTCTTTGGGAAGCCATGCAATAGCACCGCGAGGATCGATGAGCTCACGGCCCCGTTTAACGGGCCCTAGACCACCCATTTCCCACACATCGACCTCCACTGCATGACCCATTCCGGTGAGCATAGTCTGCCAGATTGTCGGGGTTGTTCCCTTTTTTAAAGCCTGTTCAGAGGGAATGACGCTAATGTCTCCATAGCCAATAATGCCTCGGTTTGGCTCGTTAAGGCTTTCCCAACCAAAGACAACATTGTCAAGAATATCACCTGCTTCCTTGAGACGCTTGGCAAAATGTCCAATGGCCCCAAAGAAGTGGTTTTGTAAGTAGTCCTGGATGTTTACGCCATCGATGATGCATTTTGGTGCAAAATGGCGGCCGCCAAAGAAGAGCGTGAACATGGTAGCAGTTGCAAGACGGTAATAATTGGTCGACCAAATCATTTTTGGAAACGATTCGACGTCTTTGTATGCATTGTGCACAATAGCTGCTTGCGTGGCAGAGAACGCCTGAGGATCCAGGCCAGCTGCATAGAGCGTCCACATGGGAGCTCCTGACCCCCCGGTAAAGCGAGACCACTATTTGTATTAGAATGGAATGAGCAAACGGACAACTACGTACGACATCCTGGTGCGGGTCCAAGAAGATGTAAAAGCCGTATTCCCTAGCGGTCCGGAGGATGGATATTGTGTGCTGTATCCATTCCTCGTCATATTTGCCAGGGCCCGCTGCTTCTATGGCCTCCCACGTAAATACATAGCGAATGGTGTTGTATCCGAATCCTTTCAGCCGTGCAAAGTGGACATGGGCCTCGCTTTGCGGAAATGGACGCTGGTGAAATGTCACACGGTCGCCCTCAAAGAATCCCGCAGCTACATGTGACGGAATGTCCGGCTCGCTCGGATACTTTGCTTCACCAGCGACGTTGATGCCTCGAAGAACGACCTGCCGTCCCTCGGGATCCTTGAATGTCCCGTCCTCGATAATAAGGCGAAGCATTCCTTTTCTTTTCTTCTTCTATTTCCTATTTTACCTTGCAACTTGAGAGGCTACCTTCCCTCCCTGTTGAAAGACAGCAGAAGTGTTGCGGGAGTTCGGGCTGGGGAAGCATCATAAAGGTGGAGACGCCAAGTGGGACGGTGATGATGTCACTTGATTATGACTAAGCTGAAGCACCGAGGTTATTTAGTTGTCGGTCTCAACCTTGGCCCCGAAACTCCTAGTGGGAAAGCTGTCCCTGTATACGGTACTTTTCGAAAATAAAAAACAGCAGCTTTCCCAATAGGAATCTTGGGGTCGGGTTTAGCTGTCACTCAACATAATACTTCAAAGAAGGCAAGATCATTGGTATTGTGAAGTAATGGAACACAAAACATAAAGTTTAAAGTGAGAGACTGGGTTCCTTGATATATTTTATATAAGTGAATGAATTGCTTTCGTACTCCTATGCCTCTATTTCTGGTAGGATATCACTGCTACTCTGCATAGTTCGCGAGGCATTAATGAGAGTGGCATATGCCATACAGGGGCATTTCTACGTTGTATCACTCTACTATCAAAATCTGCCACTTAGTTCGTGAGCGAATGGATTCCGAAACCAGAATTTCTCTATAATCATGATTCTAGTAGTAAATAGTACTAGTAGTGAATAGGAGCCTAACCTACTCTATCACAAACAAACGACAGTAAAAGCTACCGGTAGTTTTATTCCCTTCTACTGATAAGATCGCAACTGCTTTTCATGCTTGGAAATAGCCCCCTTGGGGGTCTTTTGACCTCCCTTCTGCCACCCGAACGTATGAATGTAGCAGCATTTCATATGATTTTCTCATATATAATAGGCTTACCTTTTTATCGGTAGAGTACATATCTACATAAAATTCCAATACTATGGACATAACCTCATGCATCGCTACGTTCAATTCTCCGGGAGATCGGCTGAAGGCATGCTGCCACGCTGGAGTCTTGGCATGTCTTGGCAAGCATAACTTTTTGCAACATTTGCAACCGTGATGGATAAAAAGCTGTCACCCTTTTAAATTTTTTTTCCTTCATTCATACATCATTCTACGCGTTACAATGCTCCGCTTGAGGAGACAGCGTGTTATTTCTCTCTTAACGGCGTTCTTTCTACTCTTGCTTTATTACCATTTATCTGACAACAACTTTACTGCACACGTGCCGGACGCTGATACCCAAAAGAAAATAAGTGCGCCTGACGTCACCAAAGATGAATCCTTCCAACAACATCCCTTCCAGCTAGCAGCTCCAGCCAATGCAGTAGCTCCTGCAAAGGCCGCTAGCTCCTCCTCCCTCGAGCTAGTCGCCGCGCCACTTTCATCCACTAGTACTACGCCTGTAGCGTCGGTGCAGCAATACTATCCCTCAGGCCCTCTTGAGGAGTCCATCTATAAAGACAGACGTCCCGTTTCCGATAAAATTCTATCGCCCTCCACGTCGTCTACCGTAACGCCTCGCTGGTCGAAATTCCCAGAAAAATTCCCAGTGCCAACAGAGTCTGTGATACCACTACCCATAGGCCAGCCCAAGGCTATCCCACGGATACAGCATATTTTTTCAGCCGAAAAAGAGCCTGATCGCTCCGTGCGGCTTGACCGATTAAAGGAAGTTCGCAATGAAATGAAGCATGCCTGGTCTGGCTACAAGTCGTTTGGATGGCCCCACGACGAGGTGCGTCCTATTACGGGCACTCCTCGAGACCCGTTTTGTGGATGGGCAGCATCTCTTGTAGACTCACTTGATACATTGTGGATTATGGGCATGTACGACGAGTTTGAAGACGCTTATTCTGCTTTAAAGGACATTGATTTCACGACGACACCCTACCGTAGTGAAATCCCCGTCTTCGAAACGACGATTCGCTATCTAGGCGGCTTTCTCGGTGCTCACGACGTCGTTGACATGCCCGAGAAATACCCGCTTTTGCTAAGTAAAGCTGTTGAGCTTGCTGATCTCCTCATGTCTGTGTTTGATACCCCCAATCGGATGCCTGTTCTCATGTATGCTTGGAAACCAGAGTATGCCTCGCAGGCGCACATGGCGTCGATGACCTCAGGGATTGCAGAATTAGGGACATTATCCATGGAGTTTACGAGGCTAGCCCAACTCACTGGCAATAATCGGTACTACGACGCTGTGGCAAGGATCACCAACGCGCTGGACGAATGGCAAATGCGTCGGGACACGGATATTCCGGGCATCTTCCCCGAGAGTGTCGATGCTTCTGGCTGCAACCGTACGGAAGCAGCCCGCAAGGAATACGCCCAAATCAGTTCCTTGGCCAAAGAACAGGTTTCTGCCGTAAAGGTTGCGGATGGGCTTTATGAAAAGGCCAACAGTGCTCATAAAGCTCAGGGGTATCTTCCGGGGGGGCTGATAAAGCGATATCCACCCCTCATGCCACCTATCCCGAATGACCGCCATGGAAATCATCAATACCCTGTTGGGGCAGATGGAAATGCCGTTGACTTTCAGTGCGTTCCCCAAAAAATCAAGGCGACGGATGGGAGTAGCGTTTATGGCATGGGCGGTAGTCAAGACTCTGCATATGAATATTTCCCAAAGGTGCGTTCCATGCCAATTATACTCTGAGACCCATTCAGCTAATATGAATAGCAACATCTTTTACTTGGCGGATTGGCCCCGGAATATGAAAGGATGCATAAAAACACCGTTGAGGCCGTCCGAGAAAATCTCCTTTTCCGGCCTATGCTACCCGATCAACGAGATGTACTGTTTTCCGCAAAGGTAACGGCCCAGGGGAAAGCAAAGAAGCGGAAATTGACCCGTTCGTATGAGACCACTCATTTGACATGTTTTCTTGGGGGGATGTTCGCCATGGGTGGGCGTATATTTAATCAGCCGGGTGACGTTGACATTGGGATGAAGCTGACAGATGGGTGTGTTTGGGCCTACGAAAGCATGCCGAATGGGGTTATGGCAGAGTACGCTTTTTTACTACCGTGCGAAGATGCTGCCAACTGCCAGTGGAATGAGACAAAGTGGCATCGCGCTATTGATCCAGAGGCTGATGGTCGGCCAGAGAAAATGGCGGAGTACAAGGAGAGATTAGCGCTTTGGGAGGCAGAAGAAATGACAGTGGCAGCAAAAAATCAGCAACGTCTAGAGGCGCTTGAAAGGGGCGAAAATGTTGGGGCAGAGGCTGTTCTTCGGAATAAGCCATTGCGACCACCGACACATGAAGAATACTATCTCTCTCGCATTAAAACGAGTCGCTTAATGCCGGGGTATGTGGGCTACAGGGACCCCAGGTACATTCTCCGACCCGAAGCTATTGAGTCTGTGTGGTATATGTACAGGATTACAGGCGACCCGGAGTGGCAAGAAAAAGGATGGAGGATGTTTACATCGATCATTGCTTTGACTAGGACAAAAATTGCGCATAGCGCTGTATCCGATGTGACGATGAAGGCAGGGAGTATGCTGATGTTGGATAATATGGAGAGCTTTTGGATGGCAGAGACGCTAAAGTATTTTTATCTACTCTTTTCCGAGCCGGATGTGGTGAGTCTAGACGATTTCGTCCTCAACACAGAGGCACACCCTTTTAAGAGGCCAAAATGATGAATTTTTTATTTTGGTATATTTTGAGGAAAGTGAGGTTCGCTATTGTCAATGGCAAACAGGCTACATATGGTGTCTGTGCAAAGCGTTAGGAATTGACCAAGCGGCAATATGAAGACGAGTATCAGAAAAAAGAACAATGTAAGGTTAATGTTTAATCACAATGGATCATCAACAGCCTCTGAAAGCTAAGTTTCATCATGTACTCGAGGAAAGGAAAACATACCAAAAAAATTCACGGCTTTATTCACATTTACTAAAGACAAGTTAGCCATGGTTAGTAAAAGGAGCTTTTGTCTTCAGAAATAAGAACAATGTAAGGATAATGTTTAATCACGATGGATCATCAACAGCCTCTGAAAGCTAGGTTTCATCACAAGACAGCGGGCGATACATACCATATTTTGATAAAAAGAAATACGATGGTAGTATGTACAAGCGAGGAAGAGGCTTCCACTTAAGCATTGGCGTCGGCAGAAACGGTCTTGACGTCGACACCATATTTTTCTCGTAGTCGCTCAGCACGGAGCTGTTCGTACTGCGGCGAGTGGATCACTTGAAGTTAGCATAGCCAGGGCTGCAAGAGAGAGCACATACTGCCGCCACGGCCATCGCCAAGCTGCTCAATGGTCTCTTCCATGGGCCGTCTGCGGTTCTTGCGTTGGGCTTCCTTGCGGGCAAAGCGGTCTTCCTCTGTTTCATTGGCCCATCCACGGAGGCTTCCGCCGGTAAAGTCAAAAACAGCCAGCACAACAGCCGTAAAGGCGCCCATGCCAACAATGCGTGGCATCTTTCCATCTACAGTTTGTCAGTACGGCGCGAAGGCAGAACAGGACGTACAGGACAGACCAAAGGTAGACCCGGCTAGGAACCCACCAACGGCAGTGTTGTAGACATCGTTTTTCTGGCGCAGATTGGCCATCGCCGTCCGCGAAAACTCAAAAACACCACCGACAGCAGCTGTTTTGCGTTAGCCCATTCGTGTGCAGCGTCGTGGCTGATACGGACCAAATGCCGCTACCGTGCCTCCGGTGCGGGTGAAGACGCCCCAAGCACCGACATTGCGCTTCTGCATGGAGTTTTGGATGGCCGAGAGGACAAGACCGACGCCGCCGACGACGGCCGTGCCTCTGGCGCCTGCGTGCACGGCATCCTGGGGCTTGTATGGGCCCGCAGCGTCGTTACCGTGTCCGGTCATGATGGAGAACGCAGTGGTCGAGATCGACAATGAAAACAGAATCGGGGGAGCGTGGACTGAAGGTTATCCTGGACGATGGAGCGTGCAAACTGGGTGGGTCCCAGGGCGGCGACGGATAGTCACGTGCTTTATGGCACGTGATGCAGGAGCCGGTCCACGGCTTGCGAGGAAGAGCGAGGTTGCGTGAGGCTGTAGTGAGAATCTAGCTAGGGAGTTGGCAGAAGAAGCGGTCGTCACTTTGCACGGGATTTATTTATTTATAGGGCTGAGAACGTGAGGACAGTCGCTTTCCTTGCCTTGGGGAGGGAACATGCCACAGCTCTCAGCTTGCATGTAGTGACAAAGTCATTGGCGTCATGGGATGCGGGCAGGGAACGCAGAGGCCCGTATTTCAGTTCAAACTTCATACGATGCTCTTGCTGAAGACGGTGCTAGTGTTGGGAGCACGTACATATATGTATGATATGTGACTGGCAGATTGTCTTGGTTACAAGGGTACCTCTAAGGGTACGTTGCCGCAAGGCTGTGGGCGCTTTTGGATGTAGCTGTGAAGACGACCTCTGGCATTGCAGCTCTATATCCACAGGCCTGGCTCATTTGACAGCCGCTTCAGGTCAATAGAAGGCGTTTTTTTTACAGAACGGGCCTGTATCTGGCCCAGGGGAGGCACTCACGGTTGTTTGCGGGCTGAATACAAGCGGATGGTGTGCCATTTGGAGCAGAAACAGCTCTTTTCACACCAATGCCTGGAGGCTTGACAATGGCAGCATCACTTGGCATGACCGTTGAGAGCACCGACGACGGCCCTCACCTGCCGTTCAATCGTCTAGGTACGTAAATGATACGTTTTGCCATGTTGAACACCTGCTGATTTGTCAGGCAACTTTGCGCCTCGTTGGCTTGATGATTTCCAGCACGGCCTACTCAACGACGACCGCCTGCCCAATGTCCAGAGCGTAGGCTGCGCCGATCCGTCATTCCGGGCATTCTACGGCGAGCCGCTGGCGTACGAGGGCCTGCAGAAACACAACCTCCTCCTCAAAGGCCACCAATGCACAGCAAAAGATGTCTGGGGCGGCAAGTACAAGCGGGCAGACGGCATTGAGGTGGACGAGGTGTACTCATGTGTCTGCCAGGAGTGTCGATACCACTTTACCATTTACATTTGCAAGGCCGTCGACTCTCAATCGGGCATGTGCGGTCCAGGAAACGCCAAGGACCCCTTCCATCACCTTGTTTTCATTGGCAATGACCAGTTTGACTACCGTCCGGAACGCATTGACCAGCATCTGTACCCGGTTGTCGGATGTTCGACGTACAAGTGCTCGGCCAAGTCGTGCCCCTTTATGATTACTGTGGAAATTTCAGAGCCCCGTCTCAAAGACCGCCATGTTTCGTATCTTTGCGACAAGAAGGCTATCGAAGAACGTCTACAGTCTGGCCTCAGGGACGAACCCGAGCGGTTCAAGGATGTGACTACGATGGAGGGGGACGCCCTCATGTATCTCCGGATTTATATTCGGAACATTGTTGAATCACAGAGCGTTGGCGACAGTCAACGATCAAGAAGGATTTCCCAACGCAATAAAAAGTTTTACATTCAATTCGGAAATGGCCCTCCGTCAAAGGATTTGTTTAACCACCTCGGCTTCAAGGAGGTATCAACGGCTGAAGATGTCTTTTGGTCCGTCCCCGAGCCGCTAGTCGTGCGGCCGACACAGCCAGGTTCAGCGTTGGCCTTTTACCAGGATGTGCAGAGCGAGATCGAATCGCTTATTGGAAGGGATAAAGGGATTTTCCTTCCCCAGTCAGCTTACGGCGCACTACGGGCTGCGCTCAACATTGGCGACTTTCCCACTGCGCTCCGTGAACGTGCGATTCTGTACGATGAGGCCGACTATGCCCTCCTCGGCATCCCAAAAACCTTTCATGAAATGTACTTTTGGTATGCGTTCTGCTGCCAAAAGGCCACATCCCCAACCGAGGAGGCCATTGTGTTTGGTGCTGTTCGGCGTTTGGCCATGGGGCGAAACAACGACCAGCTCGAAACAGCCATTGTCATGTACGAATCACGGCTCGACATTCCCGTTTTGAAATCTCGCCCACCAGAGACAGAACTCGAAGATGCCTTTATATATTTTGGTCTTTCTGAAAATTTCACTGATGACGACATATTGGATGCGTATAGGACAAAGAAGGAGTCCTGTGACAATACTATTGTCTTTACTCGATTTGTCCGTATTGTGTCGGCTAGACCATCTGTTTCTTTGTATATTGAGGCAGTTGCCGACATGACAGCCAAGCAGGCGCAAGAGTATGTGGGTGTAAACAGTGACACGGATGCGTCATTTGTTCTGAGCGTGGCTTCGAGTGGGGTGGAGAGTGGTGATCTGGACCCGGTGATAACAGCACTGGCGCTCGAGGTGATTGGATCATGTCGTGGGAGCGATATCGTTCTCTTTCGAAGCATGGCATCCGCATTCCTTCCTCCAAGCATACAGCAGGCCATCTCGAATATAGGAGGGGAGCCATCACCTCCGTTGTATGCGATCGAACCCATGCCACTGGAGACTATACATGTGGGTGGTCCGCGACCGCTGGTGATTGGGCTGGAGAACATTCGAAATACGTGCTATTTGAACAGCATCCTCCAGTATCTGCTGACAGTGCGAGCGGTTCGTCGTATTGTAATGACCCGAGAAGCGTATGCGCCGCCTAATGGCGAAGAGGACCGCAAACAAAGACGAATTGCACCAGGAAATATTTCAGTGACACTAGGCGAGGCCTTTGCGAGTACCTTGTGTATGTTAAAGAAACACATTTTTGGAGAAAAAGCAGCGCTAATGAATAGTTGTGGCAGAGCTGGCGTCGCTGTTTACACAAATGGGACACTGTAAGACAATGTATATGCGGCCACCGCAGCGTATTGCCAACTTGTCGTTGAAGAACGCTTCGCGGCTAGAAGCAGATGGTAAATCCGCTTTCTTGCGTAAGAGATTGCCGCCGCCTTTACCGCATCGAGAAGCGCCGCCTGTTCCAGGTGGTGATATCCCTACGCTTGATCTAGATGACACACGCAGTATACAGTCGTCGGGGACGCTTGTGGACCGAGGACCAACCTTTGAGACGACGGCAGATGATAGCTTGGATAATGTGTCGATGAATACGGCATATGACATGGTGGATGTGAACATGCCGGACTTGGTAGCAGACCCGCCCGAACCGACGATTCAGGAAAAGATTGAGACGGCCGTTGATGACCAAAGCGTGACGGGCACAGGGCAGGAAGATGTGGATGAGGTGATGGAGAATGTGATGAACCATCTCCGAGCTGCGATCCGGGCGTTGCGGGAGAATTCGCTGACGAATTCACAGGAAGATTTGATTACGGACACGTTTCACTGGACATGTGCAGCCTACACGGGGCATATTGGCAACGAAGCCTTTAGTCGGAGCATTCAGTCGCAGCGAGTGATGACGGCTTATCCATCTGAGAATGGCGATGCCATTCCTTTACTCGAAGCGCTCGAAAGAAGCTTTCGACGGGAGGTGATTGGCAATAGCATGATTCGATACGAATCGATTGTGAAGCTGCCGCCGATTCTACATATCCAGATCCAGCGGGGGATGACGGGCCACCTAAAGAATAATACGCCGATTGTGATTCCGGAGACGCTTCATTTGGACAAGTTTATGGATGAGCGGGCATTTGATATGGACCAGGACACGGATGTATATGCACAGACGCTGCAGGCAGAGGGGCGGTTTACAATGTTTAATTACCGATCGTGTGAGTGGAACCTGCAGGAAGCGGCAAAGAGCTTGCTGAGCCACGCTGTGATGCAGGAGGTAAGCAGTCGAGAAGCGGCAAGGGCGGTGGAAGAAGCATATGCGAGTGGAAAGATGGAGGAGGAGGAGTTGCTGGATGAGGAGACGAGGGAGCTGTTGAGGACGTATGATTTACTTGACCAGGCGGAGGCGGAGGAGGCGCCCGTGCCGGAGGACGAGGAGAAGAGCTTGGAGGGGCTTTTGGCATATACAGAGGGGGTTGGTGGGGATACGGAGCTTGTCCGGGAGGCCTTGCAAATGTCGCGAGACGAGGTTGCGGCGCATCTGGGCAAGCAAGAGGTACGAGAAGCGTTGGATGGGCTGGTGGGCGATGCAAGGGAGAGGGCACAGGCGCTGCAGAAGGAGGTGAGGGAGATGTTTCAGTACAAGAGTGCCGAGTGCGAGTACCGGCTGCACGCGGTGGTTTGCCATGCGGGGAGTGGCGGTAGTGGGCATTATTGGGTGTGGGTGTATGATTTCAAGGGCCAGGTGTGGCGCAAGTACAATGACAATGTGGTGGTGGAGGCGACGCACAATGTGGCGGAGGAGCTGAGCAGGAATGGGGAGCCGTACTACTTGGCGTATGTGCGGGCGGGGGAGATTGATGAGCAGGTGAGCATACCGACGCAGCGGGAGGCGATGGACTGGGAGGAGTAGAGTACGAGAGTGCATTGGAGGCGTGTATTTTATCTATTTTTTTTCCTTTCCAACCAGTTTCAAGGGAACAAAAAGCTATCTTTAGATGTGGAACTATGGACGTCATGTTTGTGCCGGGCCTTTTTTTAGAAGCCAGCTAGGACGCAAGAGGGCCGACGCAAAGTTGGCGGCAAATGGCAGGGCGCGAGGCGGCTCACCTGCCAATGAGCGGCCGACGCGGATGACATAACCAAGGCGAGTTGGATACATGGCAGGGTACGTGTTGAGGAGGAAGGAGGCACGATTTAGGACTCGAGGGCAGCGGGCGAGGAAGGAGCGCCTTTCGGTCACACACAGGCAAGATGTACAACACGTTCCGGGACCAGGCGAGGTACCCGCCGCCGCCGCTGGTGACGCCGGGCAGGCTGGCGGGCGGGGGGTTCCCGGCGAGCATCGCGGCGCAGTCGCAGGCGGGCCATCTGACGCCGGCGCAGCTGCTCCAGCTGCAGCAGCTGCAGCTCCAGCAGATGCCGCACCTGCCGCTGGGCGGGGCGGGGCCGTTGCCGGGCCAACTATCAGCACCGCTGCCGGGCCCGCCGCCGGGCCCGCCGCCGCAGGGGTGGCAGGGGTGGCGGCGCTACGACGGCACGGCGGGGCTGCCGCCGCCGCCGCCGCACGTGCAGTCGCTGCAGCAGCTGCAGACATACTATCCGCAGCTGCTGGCGGGCGTGCAGCCGGGGCAGAACGTGCTGATTCCGCCGCCGCCGCAGATCCCGGTGCAGATCCCGGCGCCGACGGTGCTGGGCCGGCAGCTGCACGGCGCCGCGTCGACGCCGGCGCTGAACACGGCGTACGCGGGCCCGGGGCTGCCGACACACGCCCAGGCGGCCAGCGAGCAGATGTCGGCGACGTACATCCCGACGTCGGACACGTACGGCGAGGGCGTGGGCATCCCCGGCTTTGCGCTGACGGACCACTCGCCGGAGACGCTGCTGTCGCCGGCGGACCTGGGCGCGGCACGCGGGACGGCGGCAAACGGGCCCAGCGGGCCCAGCGGGCCGGCCGCGGATGATTGGCCGCTGGAGCGGGTACTTGCGTGGCTGCAGGACAACGGCTTTTCCGCCGAGTGGACGCAGGCCTTTTCCGCGCTGGACATCCACGGCGCCGATTTCATCAAGATTGCCAGCGCCAGCAGCGGCCGCGGCAACTTTGGCATCATGCACGGCCTGATCTACCCGCAGCTCAAGGAGATTTGGATGGCGCGCATGGCCAGCGCAGGCACGCCCGACGAGCCCTGGGACCTGGAAAAGTACCGCAACGAGGGCAAGCGCCTGCGCCACGCGATCCGCGGCATGCTGGGCGACAAACGCGCCGCGTCGGCAGCGCCAGCGCCCGCCGCCGCGCCCGCAGCAGTGGACGCCGCGCCCGGGACGGTTTCCGGCGCGCACAGCCCGGTACGTGTTCTTCTGCGCCCCGAGCGGTGACTAACAGCAGATTGTCGAGCCCCCGGCCAAGTCGGCTGCGCGCCAGCTCAACATTGTCGTGCCGCAACACGACCACCGCGCAGCCCTCAGACCGCTCGACACAGACGACCACGCCGCGTCGGCAGCCTCCCACAGCCCTGCCAGCCCCTACCTGTCGCCGCAAATGCACCGCAGACGCCATGCCAGCTCCGACTCCATTGTGCACGGCGACGCCAAGGAACGCGACAAGGACAAGGAAAAGGACGGCAAGCTGCGCTCGTTCTGGGGCCGCCGCCGGAAGCACAAGGAAGACGCCAGTCCGCACCCGTCCACCGACGGCCCCGAGTCGCCCACGAGCCCCTTTGCCCGGCACGACGCCCGGCACGAGGCCTCTGCGCGGCGCTTCGTGCTCGTCACGCTCGACTGCTGGAACTTCCGCATGGTCGACATTACCGACCTGGAGACCGCCACCGACATCCGCCAGGCCATTGCTGCCAATTTCGGCCTTCCCGCCGACAACTTCAAGTGCTTTCCCACCGAACTCGGCCAGTTTTGCCACAACAGCGCGCCCCTCGACGACCGCCAGCTGCAGGGCGTGCGCCGCTTTGACGGCGCCAAGATGTACCTTTCCGTCCAGGCGCCAGCGCCAGCGCCGGCAGCGCCTGCGGTCCCCGTGGCCGCCGTGCCTTCGCCGGCCCCCACAGCCCCTACCAGCGCTGTGCCGCCCCCCGTTGTGGCCCCCATGGCAAAGGTCTTCCGTCCAGAGAAGAGCTACATGCCCAAGCGGCGCCAGCACTCGCTTGCCCTCAATGTCCAAGGCCTCGGCGGTCCTAGTGACACCGCCCCCTATAGCGGCATCAAGGGCCGCAGCGTCGACTTTGACCAGCCGCGCGTCTCGCCCTTTGACGACAAGCCCGTCGTCTCCGACAAGCTGCTCCCCCAGCGCTCAGCCCCTGCCCCGCCAGGAAACCCATCGGCAACCCTCATTAAGGCCAACTCGCTTAGTAAACGGGGCCGTGAGAGCCGGATGAAGATGGACGCAAACAGGGCCCGGGGACCCCTTTCCTCGCCGTCCTCGTCCTCCAAGACGACGCCGCGGACCTCGGGCGAATTCCACCGCCAGAACAAGCGCGTTTCGATTGTCGTTCCCTCCCCAGAAGGGTCGGACTCGGACTCGGACGACGGCCTCTTTGCCGTGCCCATGGGCGGCTGGCCAGCCAAGAAAAAAGACCCAGAGCCCGCCGAGCTGACGCCTGTAAAGGAAGTGGCCGAGACGGCCAGTCCGACTGCTGCTGGCCACGACGGAGACTCGTCCACTGTGTCCCCAGAAGCAGCCGAGAACGCCGTGACGCCCGTCGCCTCCGAGCCCGAGAACTCTGCGCTGGCTCGGCGCAAGTCCTTTGTGGAAAAGGAAGTCTGGGCGAACCGTCCCCCGACGGAGCTCCTCATCAACAACCTCGAGGACTTCTTCCCCAACATCGACGTCGACCAGCCCATCCTGGACGACTCTGTCCTTGACGTGGAAGACGAGCCCCTCCAAGACGCTCCTCCGCCCGTGCCCCCCACCCCCGTCGTGCCCATGCCAGCGCCGTCGCCGTCTTCTGCGTCGTCCGCGTCGGCGTATTCGCAGCAGACCACGGCCGCGTCCGGGGACACCCCCACCAGGCCGCTGCGCAAGAGCGTTCGGCAGTCCGGTGGTCTAGGCCGCATGAAGTCCATCCGTGAGGTGGCACGGGGCGCCCACGAGGCCAGTCGGCGGTTCACCTCTGATCTGCAAAGCTTGCCGGCGCTCCAGACGCTGCGGTCCATCCCCACGCCTATTTCGGGCACGGGAAACTTCATGTCGAACGCCCCGTCGCCCATGCAGCCCAGCCCGGCAACGTCCGCGACGACGGCGAGCCCTGCTGCGCCTGCGAGTGGCCAGAGCACGATTCGCCGCATGCCAGCGGGCATATCTCGCAGCAAGTCCACCAAGATGTTTGGCGCGAGCATTGTCCAGGTCAAGGCCGAGCGGGGCAGCATGGTTGTCCCAACGCCGGTGGTGTCGCCGGCGTCGTCGGACGCGAGCTCGAGGCGACACATGACCTTCCGCTGGTTCAAGGGCCAGCTCATTGGCAAGGGCACGTACGGCCGCGTCTATCTTGGCATGAATGCGACGACGGGCGACTTCTTGGCCGTCAAGGAGGTGGAGGTGCCGCCGCGGCTGCGGGACAAGAACCGGGTGCAGGAGCTTGTCGCAGGGCTGAACCAGGAAATCGAGACGATGCAGCACCTCGACCACGTCAATATCGTGCAGTATCTTGGCTGCGAGCGGAAGGAGACGAGCATCAGCATCTTTCTCGAGTATATTTCTGGTGGCAGTGTTGGGTCCTGTCTGCGCCGCCACGGCAAGTTCGAGGAGCCGATTGTGGCGAGTCTGACGCGGCAGACGCTGGACGGCCTGGCCTATCTGCACCACGAGGGCATTCTGCACCGCGACCTCAAGGCGGACAATATCCTGCTGGACATTGACGGCACGTGCAAGATTAGCGACTTTGGCATCAGCAAGAAGACGGACAACATCTATGGCAATGACCGGACAAACTCGATGCAGGGGTCCGTGTTCTGGATGGCTCCCGAGATGATCCGGGCCAAGGACACGGGCTACTCGGCCAAGGTGGATATCTGGTCGGTGGGCTGTGTGGTGCTGGAGATGTTTGCGGGACGGCGGCCGTGGGCACAGGACGAAATGGTGGGCGCCATGTTCAAGATTGGCCAAGGCGAGGCGCCGCCCATCCCGCTGGATGTGCGGGAGAATGTCTCGCCCGGGGCGTTTTCCTTTATGCTGGACTGCTTCACGGTCAATCCGTCGGACCGGCCGACGGCTGGCAACTTGCTCGCACAGCATCCATTCTGCAAGTTTGACCCAGAGTTTGACTTCCAAGCGACGACGCTGTTTGCAAAGATCCAAGACACCTTCCAACAGTGAGTCTACTCGTGAGGAGGGGGTCCTTTCATTTTCTTTTCATCTGTTCATTTTCTTTTCTAGCTTGCTCGCATAATAGGGTACATTTAGGGGGGTTGATTTACCGTGTCTACTATCCATTGGAGTTTGAAGTACATTTTTTTTTGGTATCGTATAGCAAAAAGAGAAGAAAAATTTATTCATAGACTGTGTGGCGCCGTGGGTCGTCGAAGGATTGGTAAGGAAGGGCGCCCCGTCCTCGTCCTCCTCTGCTGCCGCCCCGCCCACCACGGCCGCGATAGCCCCGGTTCCCAGCCGCCATGCCCCCTCGGGGACGTCCCCGTAGGGCGGGGGCGTCCTCGCGCTTTCGCTTGTTGCTGTCAGAGCCGGCGGGTTCGATGCGGAGGACCGATTTCTCGGCCACGACCGTGTCAAACTCGAGGACGTCCTGGGGCGGCAGGGGCTCCCACGTGCGGATTCTGCTCGCGTCGTGGGGCCGCATCAGGGGGCCGAGCGCCATGACAATCAGCGGCGTCTGGTCGGCCGTGTGGACGGTGGCCTGGGGGTCCACCGGCCGCACTTTGATGGCCCAGAGACCGGCATCCAAGCTGCCCAGGGCCTCTGTGCGCCAGCGAACACGCGCCGCGTAGCCCCCTACCTTGGCCAGGACGTCGGGGGGACACGCCCGCGGGCTGATGACGATGCTGTTGCCGTGGACCAGGACGTCCGTGCGGTGCAGCGGCTGCGGGAAGCGGTCGCGGTACGTCTGCAGCAGGCGCTGGGTGTCCGGCTCGGACAGCATGTAGGCCGTGAAGAGGACGTTTTTGTGGATGTCGATGCGGTGGTGGCCGAGGACGCCCTGGCGGTCGGCCATGTACTGCACCTCGGCGACCTCGACGGCCGGGTCGAGGTGCGAGCGGGCCTCGGCGACGGGGACGACGGCATTGTCGCCGGGAAACGACGCCAGGAACTTTTCAAAGGCCGCGACGTGTCCGGGACGGTCCTCGTAGATGCGCAGCGCCGCGGGCGCGTAGGTGTGCACGAGGGCCTTGAGGAAGGCCTGCTTGAAGGCCATGGTGCTGGGAAAGTCGCCGTCGGCACGGTCCGGCTTGAGGACGACCATGTCGAAGGCGAGGCCCCTGGCGGCAGCCATTTTGCAGATCAGAGCGCCGAAGGCCGGCCGGGCGCGCCCCGTGAGCAGCACGGCCAGCGTGCCGGGCTCGGCAATGGACAGCTGCGCCAGCCGCACGACGTGTTCGTTCCACCAGCCGGCCCAGGCACGGGCCTCCTCGGCGGCGGCGCCCTCGCCGGTGGCCGCGAGGATGCGCGGGTCGTGCCACCAGCCGCCCGACGCAAAGAAGTCCTTGCTGAGGAGGTGGTGCACCGACTGCGCGACCCAGAGCTTGGGGTTCGGCACCGGCGTCTTGAAGAGCGTGTTGTCAAAGTCGTAGACGTGGATGCGCGTGGCCGCCGGCGGCAGGCGCTGCTGCACCGACGACCACCGCTGCAGACGCTCCACTGCCGCTGCGCCTGGCTTGGTCCCTGCTGGCGCCATGCTGTCGCATTCCCGCCGCGCGAAAAGCGCTTTGGGTCGCCGTACCGGCCCATGTACTCCGACGATCGGGCGCCACCGCGCCGCCCGACAGGGCCCGACAGAGCCTCGACAGAGCCTCGACAGAGCACGGAAAATGCCCCCCCACGCCTTCTCCCGCTTCGGCATCAACGCCATCGTCCGCGGCCTCCAGCTGACCCTCGTCGGCGCCCACAGGGCCCTGCAGAACCCCCGCCTCTGGACCAGCGAGCACTACCGCCAGGCCGCCATGGCCGTCGTCTGGGGCCTGGCCATGCTGCTGCTGCTGCAGATCCCCGCCCTCCTCGTCCGCTCCGCCGTCTGGGCCGCCTCCTTTGCCGTCCGGCCCGAGGCCATCTCCTGGGACGACAGGCTTGTCCGCACCATTGACTTTCTGCAAACCCATGTCCTGCAGGCGCCGCTCCTCCTCATGGCCGTCCTGCGCCACGCCACGCCCGCCATGGACAGCCTCTTCATGCAATCCCTCGAGTGGGTCGACGCGACCTACGCCCAGAAACACGGCCCCGTCGACCCGGCCACCCGCTACCACCAAAACCTCGTGGCCTACAGCCGGCTCCGCGTCCCCAGAGACCCCCGGCGCCTCGGCTTCCTCCGCCGCTTCGCCAAGAAGGCCCTCCTCGCCCTTGCCGTCTACCTGCTCTCCTCTGTGCCCGTCCTCGGCCGTTTCGCCGCCCCCCTGATGGGCGTCCTCATGTTCCGCAGGGCCGTCGGCCCCGGCCCCGCGGCCGTCCTCTTTGCTGCCGGCCTCGTTCTGCCCACGCGCTACGCCATCATCTTTCTGCAGACGTACAACGGCCAGCGGAGCCTTATGCGCGAACTACTAGGGCCCTACCTCGCCCGTGTCCATTTTACAGCCGACCAGAAACGCGCCTGGTTTGCCAGCCGAGAAGGCGTCCTCTTTGGCTTCGGCGCCGGCTTCTTTCTTCTACTACGCGTGCCCCTCCTGGGCGTTTTATTCTACGGCATTGCTGAAGCATCCACGGCCTATCTCGTCACCAAACTGTCCGATCCCCCACCAGTCCTGCCAGAAACATCCTCCGCCGACGAAAACGTGAAAACAGCAGCCGCCTATGCAGAGAGCCAAAAGACTTGGTACGCCAAGAAGGACTTTCTCAACCTTGCTTTGGATAATCTCGACGCTCTCCAGAAAAAGCCAATACGGTACACAGTGTCATAAGCAAACTGTAATTACTTCTCGGGTCTCGACTCGTTCCGGGAGCTATGTAAGCCATGCACGAGCAGTCTAGGCGACAGGCCGTATCCGCTACTTCCGGACCCCCTCACCTTGAGACAATTAAATAAAGCTCTTTACCCCCCGTGCCATTGCCATTATGTGAAAATCAAACTTTTCATGATAAAAAGATAAAAAGATAAAAAGAAAAATGTCCCTCATCAAAACAGACCTCGAAGCTATCCGCCCTTTTGGGCCGGCTCGTTCCACCGTCAAGGGGAAACCCCTGTCTGACAAGCAAACCAACGACTTTAACGACTTTTTCCGGGCCAGCCTCTATCTCGCCATCGGCATGATTTACCTCCGCGAGAACCCCCTGCTACAAGAAAAACTCTCCACCAACCATCTCAAAGGCCGTCTCCTTGGCCACTTCGGCTCTGCCCCCGGCCAAATCTTCACCTACATGCACTTCAACCGCCTCATCAAAAAACATGACCTCAATGCCATCTTCATCTCCGGCCCTGGCCACGGCGCCCCCGCCGTCCTCAGCCAGGCCTACCTCGAAGGCTCCTACTCCCAAATTTACCCAGAGAAATCCACCACCGCAAGGGGCATGCAAAAGTTCTTCAAACAGTTCTCCTTCCCAGGCGGCACCGGCTCTCACGCCACCCCCGAAACCCCTGGCAGCATCCACGAAGGCGGCGAGCTTGGCTACGCCATTTCCCACGCCTTCGGCTCGGTCTACGACCACCCAGACCTCATCACCGTCGCCATGGTCGGTGACGGCGAGGCAGAGACCGGCCCGCTGGCGACGTCGTGGCATAGCAACAAGTTCCTCAACCCCATCACGGACGGGGCCGTCCTGCCCGTCCTGCACCTCAACGGCTACAAGATCAACAACCCAACCATCCTGGCCCGTATCAGCCACGAGGAGCTGGAATCCCTCTTTCTAGGCTACGGCTACCGCCCTTACTTTGTGGAAGGCGAAGAGGTCGATTCCATGCACCAGGCCATGGCAGCCACCATGGACCAGTGTGTACAGGAGATCCGAATGGTCCAGAACGAGGCCCGTCAGTCTGGCAGGGCGCAACGTATCCGCTGGCCCATGATCATTCTGCGCACGCCCAAGGGCTGGACAGGCCCACGCAAACTCGACAGCCATTATCTCTCTGGCTACTGGCGCTCCCACCAGGTGCCCATTACCGACGTCCATACGAATGCTGCTCACCTGCAGGTCCTCGAAGACTGGATGCGCAGCTACGAGCCAGAACGCCTCTTTGGCCAAGCCGGATGCATCAGCGACGAGCTGCGCAAGGCCATCTGCCCCGAAGGCGTCCGACGCATGAGCTTCAATCCTATTACGAACGGCGGCCTCGTCAAGAAGCCTCTGGACATGCCCGACTTTAAACAGTATGCGTGCCAAGTAGAAAAGCCGGGGGCGACGTGGGACGGCAGCATGGCTCGGTTCAGCACCTTTTTGCGTGACATTATCAAGGCCAACCCCACCAACTTCCGGCTTTTTGGCCCCGATGAAACAGAATCAAACAAGCTGGCGCGCGTCTACGAGGCGGGGCCCAAGGCATGGATGGCCGACTACTTCCCCGAGGACGCCGACGGTGGCAATTTAGCGCCCAAAGGCCGTGTTATGGAGATGCTCTCGGAGCACACGTGCGAGGGCTGGCTCGAGGGCTACATTCTAAGCGGCCGCCACGGGCTCTTGAACAGCTACGAGCCCTTCATCCATGTCATTGACTCCATGGTCAACCAGCACTGCAAATGGCTGGAAAAGTGCCTCGAGGTCGAGTGGCGCGTCAAGATTGCGTCGCTCAACATTCTCCTCACGGCCGTCGTGTGGCGGCAGGACCACAACGGGTTTACGCACCAAGACCCGGGCTTCCTCGACGTGGTCGTCAACAAGAGCCCCGAGGTCGTCCGCATTTACCTTCCTCCGGACGGCAACTGTCTCCTGTCGGTCATGAACCACTGTCTGCGGTCCGAAAACTACGTGAATGTGGTCGTCGCCGACAAGCAGGAGCACCTGCAGTTCATGTCCATGGACGCGGCCGTCGAGCACTGCACGCGCGGCATTGGCATTTTACAAGACTTCAGCACAGACGCCGGCGACGAGCCCGACGTTGTCATGGCGTCGTGCGGCGACATCAGCACGCAGGAAACCATTGCGGCCATCCAGCTGCTCCTGCACAGCTTCTCTGGCCTCAAGGTGCGCTGCGTCAACGTCGTGGACCTCTTCAAGCTCATCAGCCACGAAGACCATCCGCACGGAATGACAAACAAGGAATACGTGTCCCTCTTCACCAAGAACCGCCCCATCATCTTCAACTTCCACTCCTACCCCTGGCTCGTCCACCGCCTCGCCTACAAGCGGCCCGGCAGCCACGAGCACCTCCACGTCCGCGGCTACAAAGAAAAGGGCAATATCGATACGCCGCTGGAACTGGCCATTCGCAATGGAACCGACCGCTTCAGCCTTGCCATTGACGCTATTGACCACATGGACCACCTCGGCAACAAAGGATCCAGTGCGCGGCAGAGCCTCGTCTCGGCACGCATTGCTGCCCAGAACGAGGCCTTTGACAACGGCGTCGACCCTGCGCACGTCACCAAGTGGGTCTGGGAACGGACTCGATGCACGTGATATCACAGCGATGGCAATTCCATAGAAAAAGATAAAAAAAACCAAAATTCAAAACCTGCCAAAAATGTCCTTTGAGGCCTATTACCTTGAACGCGCAACGGCGGAGCTCGCAGAGGACCTCGTCCAGCTCCGCAACGCATCCGACTTCACCTTACCCGGCGACAAGCCAAGGCCGGGCGTGAATGCAGACGATAACTCTCTACAAATGCTCATTGACACGCTTCGACAAGGCGCCACCATGTTCACACCAGACGACCAGGAGCGTATCATGGCGCAGTCAAGGTCATAACTCAGGTCGCTTAAAATGCTGCTCCATTTTTCAATAAAATAGTGATTTTTTATTACGTGCGACTGTACTGCTTCTCTGGATATCTTTGAAATCTTAAAACTGTAAAAGAAAAAACAAAATCAAAACAAAATTCGTGCTGTTCGCTTCTCGCGGCGGGAAAGCCAACCCTTGAATGCCAAGACAATCACTTCCCACGCCATCAAAAGACCACTTGCCCCCAATATGATCGTGTAGATGGGCATCTCGTCCAGATCCTGGTTCTCAATAGCCAGCACTACATCCGTGCTGCTCACCATGAAAAGAATCCCACCAGATATCAGCCCAAAGGCCGCCAAAAGCTCTGTCGGCGGCCGTGAGGGAAGCACAGACACAGGAGGCCGCAGAAACATAATCACATACGTCAGGCCACGGGCAAATGCTGCACACGTCAACAGGTTACCCCACTGC
This sequence comes from Chrysosphaeria jannelii, assembly GCA_020002325.1. NCBI lineage: Eukaryota > Fungi > Ascomycota > Sordariomycetes > Ophiostomatales > Ophiostomataceae > Chrysosphaeria > Chrysosphaeria jannelii. The sequence goes on along the minus strand of JAGKRY010000002.1, from coordinate 365,073 downwards.
TTGTGGACCATGCTGGATACCATGTCACTCTGCGTGTGTGAACTCATCATAATGCCCAAGAGGAGAATCACAAGAGCGGGCATCGGGTTGATCGAAAATGAATACGACTTGGGCTCCTCCAGACGAGCACTCTCCGTGTCAGTGTATGCCAGCTGATGCTCTTCCACAGCCTCCTTGACAGTAACATTGAGGCAGTCACGAATGCATTTCGCTTCCACGAGCATGCCACACAAACCACCACCAATAAACAATACCGTAATGGACATGTGCTCCAAGTCTCGTGAGCCCCATGTACCGTCCTTGTTCGACAAGTGCTCCAAGAAAATGTTTGTGCTTCCATAAAAGAAAATGAGAAAGCTCTCTATAAACTCCATTTGCACATCCCATCTTCTCGTGGCCGGCTTCGACCGCACGTTCCACGCCCATCCATATTCGCCAAAACACCCTGCCCATCGACCGAGCGTTACGAGACCTTGCCAAAAGAACACACCGCCCTTGATCCAATGAGCGAGCCCATTGAAAATAGCATGGCCCTCAAAAAAGCGCCCCATTGTCGCAATACCAGTGGCAATGGCTACGAATCCCAGTACAAGACTCGTGCGGTCAATGATATTGTAAATGGTCCGTAAGATGATCCACGTTCGCCACGACATTTTCCCAACAAGTCGATTCAAAGAGCTAAATCTCTGCAGCCACAGCGGCTTTTCTCGAACCGCCTGCAAATCAACGTCTTCGTAATCAGCATCATCGGATGACCGGAGAGGCTGCGTTTCTCTTTCCTTTCGATGATCTAGCTCAATATCGTCGCCAAGCGTAGACGCTGAGTTACTATAAAGCGAATCTGCTACGACTGTGCCGTCCAAGTAGCTCGAGTTCCTACGGTGGTGTCCAAGTGGCGGCACTTGGCTGCTATGCTCGGCCAAGGCCTCCAGAGACACTGGAATATAGTTCCGTCTCTCAGCTCGGCCACTCTTGAGGCGTCCGTAGTCCTTGATGCTGCCAGCAATCTGCCCCACGATGCTAATACACACATGAACAAGCATAATGGCCGAGGAAATCCACCCAATCTTGTGGTGTGCGTTATTAGGGTACAGGTCCGGTGTTTGGGCGTTATATGTGATGGAAAAGAATACACCACCCGCATTCAAAGCTGTGAATAACAGCTGAAAAAGAACCGTTCTCCGTGACCGGGCTATCGACGCCATGACAGCTAGGATGTATTAGCACCATCACCGCCCACATGAAAACCGCTTCACCTACCTAATGGGAGGACAACAACCCATGCTATTGTCATGAGAATCACATGGGCAAGCAATACCGATTTATGCTCGGCATGGGAAAAATAATTGGGGGGATACACAGGCTCCGTAGCGTTCCCTGTCATATTTCCGTGTGACTTGCCCATATCCATCTTCATATCCATTCCCATATCCATCTCCATTCCATGGGCCAACACTGCTGGTACAAGTCCCATAGCGACGAGCCCGAGTCTCAAACCTTTCCCCATCATGATAAATATACTTGAATATGAAATAAAGTATCGGGAACCAAGCCCATCTTATAGCGCCGTAAGATACGCAGAACGTATCTCACACTGTTTAGGTACGGTTTACAAAACGGAAAAGATAGGAATTTGGACTTTTGAAGGAAGCGGTTCGGACTCTGACCTCGAATTTGAAATCACTGTGTACCTATTGGAAGGTACTTTTTCACTATGCATTTTTTACTCGCGTGATTTCCATGGTTGCTCTTTCAAGTGCTCAACAACATTTTCAAAATAATAGTTCACTGCCTAAATCCCCGGTTTTATTGAACATGCCCCATATAGCCATGTGAACACTTTTTTGTAAAACAGTCAAGTCAAGCTCGTGTTCAAAACAATTCTTCTGCCTGCGATGTCACACCTTGATTTATTTATTTTTTTTGTTTGCATCCATCGCACTGTGTCTGCGCCAAAAAAACACTGTGTACATTTGTATCTTGCACGATCATGATTCATAATGTCATGTCATGGTACTGGCACTAGTGCTGAATAATAGCCGCCAAAAGCAATCATATACATTTATGGTAAGTACGTCTTCCATTGAATTCCACAGTACTGTGCCTATCTTCATAATGATGCTCCTCCTCCTTACCTTTCACAGCGCTCCAGATGCGCCCAGAAGACTGATCAGTCTGACCCCCACAACTGCCTGAAGCCGTCATGGTGGTAATATTATCTTGGCAATCACTTTGTGCAAACTAGTGTGCCACACAAAATATACAAGCGAGGGCTTGCAGAATGCAGCAACAGGTGGTTTTGCCGCCTTCCCGTAATCTTACACTGTCCTCTTCTTTTTTGTCTGGAAGCTCACAAAACGGTGCACAAATGGTGTGGGTATGACGTAATTGGCAAAAAAACGGCATCAGTCAATGTGATCCTTTCAAGGCTGCAGTTTTTTTGCAAAACAAAATCTAAAAGGCATTGATTCTCTTTCACTCATTGCAGAGTTAGTGCGAATTTAAAAAAAAAAACTTGTTTGCAGTCCATTCGTGGTGGCCCACGGACATAAAAATGCCCGGCTTCGCTAAAGAGCCAAGTTCGCAGTTTTCTTAATCCCGAGATCTTCAACTTTTTTACATATGTAGCACAAAAGTTTTGTTCAAATGTACACAAGTACCCAAGTAGCTTTGTACCAAAACAAAAAAGTTTTTTTTTCACATGGCAGTTTAATTTTCAACATGGGTTCAGCACCTCGCATTAGTAATGCAAAAATGCGCTCCACGCCCGGATGGCTGGTTTTTTTTTTGTTTTTTTTAGGGCGGACGTCTTGAGTCCGGAGTTTGAAAGAAATGTCGAAAAAAGCTATCCTCAAGATTTGATCATAGTTGTCAAAAAGAACTATTGAGGCGAAGATGATTCCATCCATACAAAAAAGACCAACGAGCAGCAACGATGTTCGCAGGTTTGAACTTTGAACCCCACGATTGCAATTAACTCCGAGCGGTGATGCGGGGTTAACGAACGGTTGGTTGCCATTTATATGAATCTCCCTAATTTTAAAAATGGAATGCATGTTTCGCGCAACGGTTTGTAGTGTGTTCTTGCTTCTCGTTGCAGGTAGTTTAAAAATTTTGGGGCCAATTATAACCGAATTTGTTTCGCATCATGGTCAATATCAAGATACTCAATAGATTTCTGTGATCTGTATGAGGCCGATAACAATCGTCCGGTTTCTCACACTCTCATGTGAACATGATCATATGCATTGAAATGATGGTCGTACAACATACATAAAAAGTAAAAAAAATGAGAAAAAATGAAAGGGGGGTGAATAAGCAGACCCCGCACGTAACCACAATCAAAGAGGCGATCGGCTGTAAACGCGCCATGTATTATCATCCTCCAGAACCATTCCCTGATGTTTCAGTTTTTCCAAAATCAAAAGGACCCCATGCTCTGCCGCAGGATGGAGACTCTCGGGTACATCGGCATAAATTATTTTAACGACTTCAGACACTGTTTGGGGCGATTTTCCAAGTAATTCCACTACTTGATCCTCCCGTTGTTGACGGTGTTGGATATACTCTGTTATCTTTTCCTTTCCATTTTGGATGACAGACCCATGGGCGGGATAGATCTCCGTTTGTACTACATTCCTCATGCGCTCTAGAGAAGCAATATAGAGTGTCAAGTTTTCAAATACGGCCGTCCCATGTCCCAGGACATTGTCTCCGGAAAACAGGGCACCCTCTTCCTTTAAATAAAAGGAGACGTGATCCGAGGCATGTCCTGGTGTATAAAGAGCCTCAAGCGTGGCACCTTGGACAGAGAATATTTGCCCATCTCGGATATCTAATTCATATTCACCATGTCTTTTGACAGGGACAAACCCTCTTGGCGACCCATCCGTCTCGCTTGCTATGCGGCACTGGTAAACGGGGACATTTTTCTGAAGAGAGCGTACATCTTCGATTCCCCCCACATGATCAGGATGCCAATGCGTTATCAGGACAGCTTTAATGGAGGCATGTAGACTCTGAAGCGTTTCTGATAGCAGCGTCTTCCAGGCTGGTTTTCCTTCTCCAGTATCAATAAGAATGCGCTGTGGGCCGGTGCCAAGAAGATATGTGTTTGTCCCTTGGAGGGTGAACTTGCCGGGATTTGCACCAAGGATCCGAAAAACAGCGGGACTGAGTTTCTCCGTCGCAGGGAGCACAGGAAGACTTTCTGTCATTGTAGTATAATGCCGTACAGATTTCATTGTGTGACCAAAGACTCGATATAGCATGGCCGAGGTTGATGACTAACACGGCATTCGACACCGCATATAGGCCGATACACAAGCCTCAAGGTACTACTAATAGCAGAGAATACTATGGGATGACGTCATGTCACATGATAGAAGCTGTGCTCCCTAGGGACACATAAGCTCGAATTGATGATAATTGAGGGTTTGAAGGCGTACTAATAAATTTTATTGTAGACAATCTCCCCTGAATATCTTTTGTAAGCTTTTCCCAGCTCCATATAGCTTTGGACAACGCGATGGAGCTATGGGCAAGGAGGAAATCTCCACCAGCTAGCTTTGTGTGGACCCACTTTGAGCCCCACAATTTGACACTCGATCCTTTTTCGAGACGCGACGATTTTGTTCCTTGCATCCGTTTTATGCAGCTCTCGTGACAAGACAAAGATGGCGATGCAGGACACAAAGCCGGTGATCAAGCCTGTGATATTGAAGGAGCCATCTCCGGGGATGCCAATATATGGCTGTGGTGAGTTTGTGATAGCTTTATGCGTCTAAATGAAGTGTTGCATGGGGGCTCATACATAGAACACATTCAACGGCTGTTTAGCCAGGGCCAAGACACCATCAATACGTCCGTGTATCACTACAAGATTATCTTGCGGACCATCTTTGACCAGCCTCCTGTGGTTCCACAAACGTCAAAGGCGTCAAGCGGCGATGCCGTTGTTAGTTTGACGCCAAACTACTTGTGTCTGCAGTGTCCATCGACAATGGCACAAGAGGACGTCAGCAAGCACGGGACAAAGAAGAGTCATCGCTTCTATGTAGAGTCCAAGTCGGGCGTGCTATTCTGCCAGATGTGTGGCGACTTGGTGTATGATCCAACACTCGAAGAGCTTCGGCTACGCAAGATTGCCACGGGGTCGTTTTCCTCTAGTCGAAAGCGAAAGAACGACGCTCCGTCCGACCGCGACGAGGCGAGGTTTTTGTCGATCAATACAACTCTATCTGCATGCCGTGCTATTGGCCTGCGTGGGATCTACAATGCCGGCGCGACATGCTATCAAAATGTTATTCTGCAGGCCTTTCTACACAACCCCATCTTGCGGAATTTTTATCTCGCAGACGGACATGCTAGCAATTCTTGCGAGACGCCGTACTGCCTCAGCTGCGCCATGGACGATGTTTTCCAGGAGTTTTACAGCCAAGACACAACGAATGGGTATACAGCCGCGAATATTTTGTCCTCCTTTTGGATTTCTGAGAAAAAGGCCTTTTCGAACTTGGTGTCGACAAAGGAGCAAGATGCCCACGAGTTCTTTCAGTTTGTTGCAGAGGAGCTGCATGAACGCAATGGCGATGGCAAGAAGCCCGAGCACGGCTGCGAGCACTCGTGCTCATGCATCATCCACCAGACATTTTACGGAAAAATCCAGAGAACAATTACGTGCCAGCAATGCAAAGGTGTTACGAACAAAGTGGAGTCCTTTTTAGACCTCAGTCTTGGTGTCCATGCGGCACGAAAGAAGGCATTGACGCTACAGCAGTGCCTTGAAGATGAATATATCAAGTCGGATAAATTCGAATATAGCTGTCACAACTGCCACGCCATGCAGCCAGCGTCTCGCCAGATATCCATCAAAGCACTGCCGAATGTGCTCACCATCCAGTTCAAGAGGTTCGAGTACAAGCAGGGGCGGTTGGATAAGGCTGTCAAGGTCGACACGCGCGTCCAGTTCCCGCTGCAGCTGAACATGCTGCCTTACACATACCATAACCGTTCGAGCGACACCGATGAGAATTATGAGTTGAATCGGGCGTGCATCTACGACTTGCAGTGTGTTGTTGTGCATGTTGGCGAGCTGGACACGGGCCACTATCTATCATTTTGCCGTATAGGCGACCAATGGTTTGCCTTTAATGATCACCGCGTCGAGTTGGCGTCGGTGTCCGAGGTACTGAATGCAAATGCGTACCTGTTATTTTACATGGTGAGGTCGTTTGAATAGTTCTTTTTATTATATCTTTATAGTAAAAAGGTAAAAGTTCTACCGCCATGTCCAGTCTTCGCATTCAAAGTTGGCGTATGAGTAGAACTCGTTGCTGAGGCCCCGTGCGTGCTCTGGTTCGAACGTTGTCGTCTTTACGCCCCGATTCCGGAACAGCCTCTCGATAAGAGGCCCCATTCGCTCACCTGTGCATACGATGATGCGAGCGTCCTCCGTTGCCACCCACCCTACTGTGAGAGCGGCTACACATTAGTCTGGTCTTGTTTTTTTATTTTTTTTTCATATTTGGTGGAGGCTGTTCTTACCTTTTGTCTGGCAGTCTTCGCTCAAAAAGGGCGGGTCACAGATGACGACGTCGTACTGGCCCTTCATTTCGGCTGGTAGTTTGAATGGATAGTTAAAGTCGTAATAGGTGAATTCCTTGCCAAAGACCTCGAATCGGGTGTCAAACTCGAGCAGCATCAGCTGGGGCCGCTCATCCTTTCCCCGCAGTGCATTTTTAATGGCTACGTAGGAGCTCGGTGCCGAAATAACACATATCTTGGTATCTGGTGTAGCGCCGGCGAGCATCTGGCGAGCTAAAGTAGCAGCCGTGGCGTCAGAATACCAGAATTGGGAGTCGTTCCAGCTCTCGGCAAATGAGTCCATGCTCACTTCCCGGTCATTGGCTGCGTCCTCGGCTTCGAGACGCAGCTTTTCAAAGTTTTCATTATGCTTGGCCTGCTCCGACCGGACCTCGGCCAACGCCTGCAGCGTCGACGCAGACAAAACGAGGTCGTCGTCGGAATCCATAGAGAATCGACATGCATTTTTTCGTTATGTAATCCAAGCGATGATTATATAATCACTTTCTACTTTATTGATAATGGATGGAGTAGTAGAGGCAAAAAGATCAATATATACGCAATGGTCCCCTTAATAAATACATACCTACATGGCAAAAGAGACTCCAAAACCGAATACCCCATGCAAAAACAAAAAAGAACCAGCACAACATCTCCTTTGTCTATACATATTTTACACCACAAAAGAAAAATACAGCCCGAGAGCTTATTTGGCGTTCTTGGCCATGGTGTTCAAGGCCGATCCGTTCTTGAACCACTCAATCTGGCCTTCGTTGAAGGTGTGTGCCAGAGGAATGTCAAACGCAGCACCGTCCGTGGGGTGAACACGCATAGTAATGGGCTTGCCAACGGCCAGCTCCGTGCTCAGAATGTCAACACGGTCGCTAGGCTTGATCTTGTCGTAGTCGGCAGGGTCGACAAAGGTCAGGGGAAGCATGCCCTGCTTCTTCAGGTTGGTCTCGTGGATACGGGCAAAGGAACGGACAATAATGGCCAAGCCGCCAAGGTGGCGGGGCTCAAGGGCAGCATGCTCACGGGAAGAGCCCTCGCCGTAGTTCCAGTCACCAATCACAACCCACTGGATGCCCTTGGCCTTGTAGTCACGGGCCACGGCAGGGACAGCACCAAACTCGCCCGTCTCCTGGTTGCGCACCTCATTGGCCTTGCCGTTCTCCGCGTTGGTGGCACCAATCAGCATGTTGTTGGAAATGTTGTCAAGGTGGCCACGGTACTTGAGCCAGGGACCAGCCATGGAGATGTGGTCCGTCGTCGTCTTGCCCTCGGCCTTGATGAGAATGGGGCAGTTGAGGGCGTCCTTGCCATCCCAAGCTTTGAAGGGAGACAAGATCTGCAGGCGGTCCGATGTAGGAGCCACTTGGACTTGCACGGCCGAGCGGTCTGTAGGAGGGGCCTGGTAGGTGTCCTCGCCAGGGTCGTAGCCATCGGCGGGCAGGCCGTTGCTCTCGGCAGGAGGCGTAAGCATGAACTCGTTGCCATCCTTGTCCTTGAGCGAGTCCGTCAGAGGGTTAAAGTGCAGGGAACCGGCAATGGACAAGGCCACGACCATTTCGGGAGAGGCGACAAAGGCATGTGTGGCGGGGTTGCCGTCGTTGCGACCGGTGAAGTTACGGTTGTACGACGAGACAATGGAGTTGGGCGTGCCCCTGGCGACGTCTTTACGGTCCCACTGTCCGATACAGGGTCCACAGGCGTTGGCAAGCACAATGCCGCCAAACTCCTCAAAGGTCTGAAGCTGGCCATCGCGGGCAATTGTGGCACGGATCTGCTCAGAGCCTGGCGTGACCGTAAAGATGGACTTGGCCTTGATGCCGTGGTCCATAGCGTCGCGTGCAATGTGTGCAGAACGAGTCATGTCCTCGTACGACGAGTTTGTGCACGAGCCAATCAAGCCAACCTTGACCTCCTCGGGCCAATTGTTGGCCTTGACGGCCTCGGAGAGCTTGGAGATGGGCGTGGCCAGATCGGGCGTGAAGGGGCCGTTGATGTGTGGCTCCAGGGTGTTGAGGTCAATTTCAATCAGCTGGTCGTACTCTGCGCCCTCATCAGCACGCAGGCCGTTGCCGTACGAGCGCGCAAAGTCGCCAATGTCCTTGCGGCGCGTCATGGCCAGGTAGTCGTACATGCGGTCGTTGAAGTGGAACAGCGACGTCGTGGCGCCAATTTCTGCACCCATGTTGCAGATGGTTGCCATGCCCGTGCAGCTGAACGTGTCCGTTCCGGGGCCCATGTACTCCACAATGTGGCCAGTGCCGCCCTTGACAGTGAGAATGCCCGCCACCTTGAGGATAATGTCCTTGGCCGATGTCCAGCCGTTCATCTTGCCCGTCAGCTTAACGCCAATCACCTTGGGGGCCTTGAGCTCCCAAGGAAGGCTGGCCATGACGTCCACAGCATCGGCACCACCAACGCCAATGGTGCACATGCCAAGACCACCGGCGTTGGGCGTGTGCGAGTCCGTTCCAATCAAGAGACCTCCGGGGAAAGCGTAGTTCTCGAGGATGATCTGGTGGATAATACCAGAGCCAGGCTTCCAGAAGCCAATGTTGTACTTGGCACAGGCAGATGCCAAAAAGTCGTAGACCTCCTTGTTGATGCCAATGGCCCGTGAGAGATCCTGGGCGCCGCCAACCTGTGCCTCAATTAGGTGGTCGCAGTGCACTGTCGTTGGGTTGGCCACCTGGGGCAAGCCAGCCGACATGAACTGCAGAATGGCCATCTGCGCCGTGGCATCCTGGCAGGCCACACGGTCAGGACGCAGCTTGAGGTACGACACACCACGCTCGATGTCCTGTCCGTGCGGGTCGTCCAAGTGCGAGTAGAGAATCTTCTCGGCATATGTCAGAGGCCGGTTGAGCCGAGCCCGCACAATGTCGAGGTTGGCGGCCATCTTCTTGTAGTTGATAAAGTTGCCGTCCTCCCAGTTGTTTTGGCGGACCTGCACACGTTAGCCGAGCCGTCTCGAGAGGCAAAGACACATACCTTGCGGTCGAGGGCACTGTCAGAAACAGAGGCCATTGTGCGGCGCATGCCAAAGCTTGCGGCTTGGCTCCGCACGGCCTTGCCGAGGATTTGCCGTGATGCCAGCATTGTCAATGTGAGTATGTGAAGGGTTCACAAAAAAGCGCAATGGCAGACGTGGTGAGAAGGAGGGGGACGGCACGAGTTCTTTTTATGCGTGGGAAATCGCCGGAAAAGAGGAGAAAAGAGGAGAAAGGGAGCGCCGAATTTGTGGAAACGGCAGGCGCACGTTACATGAAACGAAAACTGAGACCGAAGCTTTGAATGTGGCGGGGGCGGCAACCCTCGGCGCAAAGCACTCTTGCAACAGTAGAGCCATTAACGTCTGTCAAGGCATCCTTCTTTTATTCTTATTCTTTTACAGAGTTTTGTTTGCCTGTCTGCTAGCATAGGCTTTCAATTGTCGGCCATACGCACCGTCCGTTCTTTCCTCGGCTTTACCAATAAAAATAAAAGCTGGCGAATCAGCATCGCTGGATTCAATTTTGCTCATTCTCTGAAAAATCTTTTGAAATAGCTCGGCTTTCATTGGACATATTTCGGCGGGCCAACGGAGCTATGGTGGGGCTCTTGCTCCATTGCAGAAACACACCTCGGCGTTACGAGTGCAGCGGAAAGAAATTTCACACGGCTCGGCCGAGCAAGTACAGTCAGAGACTCAGAGGTACGCAGTTTCTAACATCACGTGAATGGTGCATGGTCATATGACGTAATATGAAAAAAAAGCACATTCTTTCATCCGACACAAACAACAAGACACAAAATGGGCGTGCAGAATAAAAGAACATTGACAAAGACCCGACGGTCGAGAAGGTTCGTAGCGAAGAATGAAGGACTCTTCTGACAGACAGAGATGTTGAGCAGATTGTGCAGGACATCCTTGCGCCTGGTCACTTAGATCGATACCGGGCGACGAAAGCGACGGAGGACTTGCCAGGGCTTGGGAACCACTACTGTACGCCGTGTTCGCGATGGCTGGAGACACAGCATGCCTTGGAGTGCCACAAGCGTGGGAAGCCACACAAGCGCCGCTTGAAGCAGCTGGCGGAAGGGGCATACACGCAAAAAGAGGCCGAAGCGGCCGTGGGCTTGTTCTCAGACAATGGCAAGCAAACCAAGGTGTTTGTGAAACCGCTGGCTGTTGGTGTGCATGGCAGCAACGCGACAGAAGCCATGGTGGCACGACCGCAGCGGGATACCTTTCTGCCTCTGACCGTCGATATTGCCATGGATTAAAAAAAGATTTTCCATAGAGAGTACCACTGCATAATATATATATTTTTGGAGAGAACCTACGAAAGGCCGTTACCGTCTGAATTCTGGTGTCCGTAGAATGTCTTGGCTGGGCTGTATGGACGTGCCTTTTAGTGTTAGTGTCTACTACTAGCAAGTATAAAAACCGACGCACTGCTGCTCCGCCGTCGACGGGCTCTGATTTCAACTGGGTTGATGGTCGGAAGGCCCGTTGACTTTGCAAAGAGATTAAGTATGTCTGTTAGCGATACGACGCCCGTCAACCGGCCTGTCCCTGACAGCGCAGGAGGATTTGCGGCAAGACCACTGGCTGTTTGCACCGGGGAACCGGGTAGAAATTGCCCCGCCTGGGCCTTGGTAGGCGTCAACACGAGCGATGCGCGCCGCGAGTGGCCATGCACATGTGCTGTATTCAACGAGAGCGGGCCCGTGGATGTCGGATTGCGTCCCATGGTCAGGGGAGATGGCTGCACAGGAGACAGCACAGGTGTTTGTGGTGCCGATTGCGCAGGAGATGGCGCATCGACCACCCACATGCGGTGGGAGCGCGTGGCGATGAGCTTGGCAACGGTGTGAGACAGGGTCGAGTAGGGGTTCACGTGGAAGACGGGCACGCTGTCACGGCCATCCTCGACGCCTCGGCCGGACAAAATGACCGAGACGAAGTGCATGCACGACGATTTGAGTAGACGTGCATTCGAGGAAGATGTGAGGTGCTCAATGTCACGCGTAGAAATGTTCCCTACCACGTTGAGGGCCTGGTCGACGACGGCAACAGAAGAGAGGCCTTCTCTGTTCATAAGCACGAGAGCGTCAGTCAGCGGGCTCTCGGCGTTGACGGCGATGATCTGGTGGGAGCCAATGTCGAGGTCGCTGAGCGCCAAGGGATACAGCCGCTCAATGGAGGGGAATGCGAGGCCCTCGTTCCACAAGAATTCAATGAGCTCCGTCTGGCCCAGAACACCGACGACGTCATCATTTGACGTCACAATGACACGATGGACGCCGCTGCCAAATACCTCGACGACACGCAAGAGACTCTCGGTGGCAGAGAGCACGACGAGCGATTCTTTATGGCAAATGGGCTGGATATCGCGCAACGGAATGGGTTCGTGGTCACGCGCGCGTCGAGAAATGGCCTCGACAGCGCCGCCCTCGTCGTCCAGCATGCCAATAACGGCAAGAAGATAGGAATTGAGGTCGCCGTAGTCGAAACTAGCCACAGCGGCGTGCTCGGTCTCCGAAGAGCGCACCAGCACGACGTTGGCAGGCGTCTTTTGCAGCGCTGCCACGGCGTCTTCGACGCTGGTATCGAGCGTTGCCCACGGCACGCTTTCCCGAGCGAGGACCTCGTCAATGGTGATGGTCTGCCAAGCTCGGTTGACAAACCGCGTGCTCGGCTGGCGATGGGGCACCGAGGGATGGGCCGTGGAGAGCGAGGCGTGCCGTTGGGAGCGTGGCGAAGACGGCATTCCGCGCAGATTTTCAGCAAGGCTCTGGCGATGGCTCTGGCGGTGGATCGGGATACTGGGGATCGAGCTTCGGGCAGAGCTCGACCCAACGGATCCTGAGCTTTCTTCAGATGCATCCATCTTTTTTTTTTCTTTTTCGCTTTTTTCTTTGTCTTCTCTGTTTAGAAGCTCGAATAAAGCTCCAAGAGCTTCCTTGACCTCTCTGATTTAAGTCTTTTCAGATTCCTTTGTTCTTTTTGCAAACACACGTCGATGGCTTCACGGGAAACGCTTCATTCCTTCTTGTCCTGCCTGGTCGTCATCCCCATCGAATCCACAGTCACGCGGTCTTACGTACGCCGCGGCAGAACAATATGGATTATGTCAGCCCTCGAGGAGCTCTGCTTCTTGAATGCCTCCTCATCAAGCTCCAGAACGGTCCCGCTAGTGTTCTGGCCGACACCATGGAGGCATCTCTATACTAAACATCAGCACGAAATATTCTAGCACGGCGCAAAAGGTTAGAGTAGCGAACTTGATTATGTATTAAATGTACAACTATTTATGCACTGCATATCTTTTTTTACAAATTATGACGTGAAAAGCCAAGCTTTTCCTAATCTACAGTGGGCTCGGCATGCTCTTCTTGCTGCCTCCTTCTTTCACGACGGGCTTGTCGGGCACGTTCTCGGGCCTGCCGACCCAGGGGATCATCCACATCGGTATAGTCCCACTGCACGGGGATCGACTCGCCCGTATCGCTCTCGCCCACGAGGGTGCCCTGCCATTCACCGTGCAGAATCCGCCGCGCGATGCGTAGCATCATCCTTAGCAGATAGTTCGGCGGTTTTAGTAAAATCTCAATGGCCCTTGTAATCATGCTGTCGTCCACGTGGCGCATATGCTTCATTATATCTAGACGGGATGCACGGCTACGCAGCCCCGGCGTCATGAGACTTACAGCCGTGGGCATTGCCGGGGCTATTGGCATCCTCGAAGACGCAACAGGCGTGCTGCTCATATCCTCCTGGCTCGCATAGGCCGTCCGCAGATCCACAGGTTCTTCTTTGGGCGCGCCAATGTACAGCGACGTCAAACTCGGCGGCACATCTGCCAAGAACTCGGGCAGTGCTGCTGGCGATGATGGCGCAGACGACACAGACTGGTCTTCGGAAAGCCATGAGCGGAGACTGCTGAAGCGGCTAGAACCGGCCGTCGACGCGTCTGTCATTTGGTCTAGGGATTTCTCGCGTGAATGCACCGATTCGTGCCATTGTTGGTCGGCGGGTGGCCAGGGAGGGCCCTGGTCTTCGCTCAGCGCCGACGTGGCCCTCTCGTGTCCTTTTGCGGCCCTTGGCGTGGGTATGTAGCCCTTGTCCTGCCAGGGCACCCCCATGCGACTGACTTCGATTTCAGAAGCCTTTAGGTCCATGATTCTCTGCTCGTGCTCAGCAGCCAGACGAGGGACTACCCGTGGGGTGTGCTCCTCCGGTTCGTGCTCGACGAGGCCGTGTCTGCCGGTGTTGAACTCGCCGCGTTTGTGTTTTTCAATCATTGCGAGCCACTCGGCCTGCGAGTAGCCCTCTGGCCGTCTCGGCGAGGCCTGCCTTCGCCTCGACGCCCTCGATCGTCGCGATACCCGTGAAATGGTCGACACTGTTGAGGAGAGACGCGACACGGTGGAGACTGTTGATTCGGCATCGTCATCTTCGTCGTCTTCGCGAATGGCTTCTGTTGGCGCTCGAAACAGACGGTTGGAGGGGGCTGTCGCAGGTCGTTCTATGTCTTTTTTGTCTTTTTTGTCCTTTTCGTCCTTTTCGAGCTTCTCGCGGGGCGTCCATGGTCTGTAGCGCACGGCTGCTGGCTGCTCAGGCAGGTCGACGGTGAAGGAGCGCTTGAACGGACAGGGCGTCTTTTCAAACTGCAGGATGTGGTCGAGGACTTGGCGCAGTCGCTGCGCCCGTCGGTCGTTTTCGGCATCGCCGACAGGCAGTTCTATGCGCCAGAACTGCGGCCGTCGAATCTGCAGGATGAACATGCTTGAGGCCTCGTCGACACACCAGCATTGGCTCTTGGGCAGGATCGGCTGCAGGGCGCTGCCGCAGCTCAAAAAGGCCACGGATCCGGGCGCGCGGTAGATGCGCAGACTGCCAATGGCAATGTTGCGGTCAAACTGCGACGACCAAGGCAGCGTCCCGGCAGTGGTGCGTGGCTGGCTGTCGATTTCGAAGCGGCCCGCCGTGAAGGAGAGGATCTTCGCATTGGGATGGGCATAGAGGGTCTCGACATTGGCCTCTGCGTTTGTCGCGTTGGATGCGAAGCTGACATTGCTGCCGGCAATGGAGGAGACGTCCGAGTGCGTCGGCGACGAGCTGAGACGGGCAATGGCGGCGGCAGCGGCTTCTTCGGCAGCAGCGTGGGCAGCGTCTCTGTCGTCTTTCTTGAGGGGAAACTGGGCGAGTCGCGGGCCACGCGGGCCTCGCGGGCCTCGCGAACCGCGGGGGATGGGCTGGGGCTGGGACATCGATCCGTCTTTGGGGCTGGATCGTAGGCGAGAAAAAAAAGAAACAGAAATAAAAAGATAAACAAATCTAAATATGGTCACGAGTCACGCTGGACGCGATGCCAGGATGGGCTTTGTTTCGTTTCTTTTTCTTTTTTCCAGTCTCGAGGCGTGTACCGGGGAAGACTCGAGCCCGTCGAGCCAGAAAAAGACGGCTGTCTTTTATTATTAGCGATTCCGCGATTTGCGCGACCGCGCTGTAACACGGGCGTCAAGCATCAAGTCAACGCGAACGTGGAAATACGCCAATGCAGGCTTTTATGTACAATTGCATTTATTCATGTGTTCCAATATGTAAAACTTATTGGTCGTCGAGGACGTGCAGATACTTCTTCTCCTCGCGCATCTCCCGCTCTGTCGTCGGCGGCAGGTCGTAGTACGTCGCGCTGCGGTGGCCCTGCAGATAGTGGTACACAAAGTCCTTGATGTCGCCCACATCCGTCACCCCCAGGTCCGCAAAGGTCCTTGCTGACTCATCGACCGTCTGGTCGATGAACTCGCGCGCCACGTCGTCGCCGCTGAGGACGGGCCACCAGACGAGCCGGTTGAGCATGGACGCCGCGGGCTGCAGCACGGCACGGGGCAGGTTGATGTGGCGCCTCTTCTTGAAGATCTCACGGTCCACGAGGGCGGCAATTTCCTTCATGGCATACTCGCGGGGGCCGAAAAGCTCAAAGGTCTGGCCGGCCGTGGCGTCGTCGAAGCAGATCTTCTCGAGAGCACGGCCGACGTCGATGGCGTGCACGGGCGAGAAGCGCTCCTCCATGTTGTTTGCCGTGAACAGGTTGTAGACGCCGGCAAGCCGCGAAAGAAGGCTGTCCTCGGCGCCAAACATGGGTGCGGGCCGCACAATGGTCGTCTCGGGATAGATGGCGCGGGCCACCATCTCGCCACGGCCCTTTGTGGCGAAAAACTCGCTCGGCGAGTCGACGCTGGCGTTGTACGACGACACGTGGACGAACCGGTCGACGTCGTACTTGGCCACGGCCTCGGCAATGCGTTCCGTGCCCTCGACATGGGCGTCTTCGAGGGAAAAGTTCCTTCTGTTAGCCCGCAGCACGGCGGTGCCGGGCGCACTCACTTGGTGGGGTAGTTGCGGCCAACCAGGTTCAGCACAATGTCCGAGTGGCGCACGCTCTCCTCGATCGAGGCCGTGTTGCGGAGGTCGAATTCCTGCCCGTCAGCATTTCCTGCCCTTGTCTCCTTTGTCTCGTGCCGGCAACGCACCAGGAACGTGATGCGGCCCAGGTCGCCCGTCACCTGCAGGTGGCGCCGTGCGTAGTTGTCGCGGTACGGAATCACCACGTTGCAGCCCTGCCGCGCCAGACGGTTCACAATATAACGGCCCAGGAACCCCGTGGCGCCGAAAACAGTGGCTGTGTGGCCGCCGAGCGACGACCGGCCGCCCTGGACGCGGAGGATGGGCTTGCCCGTGCGGGTGATGGCAACGTCGGACAGCGCCCGGCGCTGTGCGGCGGCGCGCGCGAGGTGCAATCGCATGGCGGACATGTCGGTGCTGTGTTTTCGCGGCGGGATTAGTCAGGGCTCATCCCTCTGCTGAGTCAGAGTTGCTGAGTCATCTATTGTGCTGACTCAGCCTGCTCTCTTGCGAAGGCGCCAGCGCCACGCCACGTCCACCAACATGTCCCATCTGACGGCCTTTCTCGAGGCGCAGCGCAATGCCGCTCCCGATGTCCTCCAGGGCGACATCCTGGAGATTGAGATGCTCTACGAGCGCAAGCTGTACCACGAGCTGACAGAGGCCCTGCTGGCCCTGTTCCAAAACGACGCCAGTCTGTCCCTGCGCCTGCCCTTTTTCCAGACCTTTATTTCGCACTTTGCCCGCGCCCTGAGCCAGCTGAAGATCGTCAGCCTTGCGCTGCTCTGCCGCCCGGCCTTTGAGGACTCGGACAGCGGCCGCCGAGACCAGCTCGCCTTTCTGCAGTCCGTCGCCAAGGACGTCGAGGGCGATGCCTCCCAAGACGCCTTCATCTACGCCACGATTTCCGTGGCCCGCGTCAAGCTCGAGCTCAAGGACGACGCGGGCGCGCACACAGACCTGACCACCGCCCAGAACGCCCTCGACAACCTGGACTCTGTCGACAACACCGTCCACGCCGAGTTTTACGACACCAATGCCCTCTACTGCCACGCCAAGAAGGACTACTCGCAGTACTACAAGAACGCCCTCCTCTACCTGTCGTGCGTCGACGTCTCCGAAATGGGCCCTGCCGAGCAGCACGACCGAGCATTCTATCTCAGCCGTGCTGCCCTCGTGAGCCCTACCATTTACAACTTTGGCGAGCTTCTGCTGCACCCCATCCTGCAGGCGC
This sequence comes from Chrysosphaeria jannelii, assembly GCA_020002325.1. Lineage (NCBI taxonomy): Eukaryota > Fungi > Ascomycota > Sordariomycetes > Ophiostomatales > Ophiostomataceae > Chrysosphaeria > Chrysosphaeria jannelii. Next base: position 347,848 of record JAGKRY010000002.1, on the reverse strand, counting down.
TGCGCCCCGAGTATGCCTGGCTGCGCCAGCTCCTCATCGCATACAGCCAGGGCGACCTCGCGACCTTCAAGAGCCTCGACACCCACATAAAGGCCCTGCCAGAGCTCGCCAGAAATGTGGACACGCTGCGCGAGAAAATGTACCTCGCAGCCCTCTGTGAGGCTGTCTTCCGCCGTCCGCCACACCAGAGGAGCATGTCCTTTGAGGCCGTGTCGCAGGAAACCCACGTCCCCAAGCAGGAGATCGAGTATCTCGTCATGAAGGCCCTCAGTCTCGGCCTCGTAAAGGGCACAATTGACCAGGTTGACGAGGTCGTCCACATCCACTGGGTGCAGCCCAAGATCCTCAGCATCGAGCAGATCACCAGCATGCGCTCCCGCCTCGAGGACTGGGGCAGCAGCGTCAACGAGCTCGGCAACTGGATCGAAAAGGTAGGCCAGAACGTATGGGCTGCATAATCGTAATTATGAAAATTATGTACATTATTCTACATTGCATATGCATCTAAACATACGCACGTGACCCGGTCTATTCACATCAGCCCAAAGAGGCGCGACAATGTGTCTGCACCATGGCGTTCACATTTTCGGCCGCTGCGGCCGTGCGGATGGCGCGGTCTTTCATGTCCCGCCTCCCCATCTTCACGCAATTGGTCATTGTCATCATTGTGGCCGTGTACATTGTCGGCTTTTTGCCGTTTTTCGGCGTCGACAAGCTCGTCCTCAAACCCAGCGAGCTCACGCTCCCCGGCAGTGCGTGCCGCTCTGGCCCGCTCCCTTTGCTAACGACAAGTGTACGTCACAAACACATACCCATTTATCCACCTGGGCCTCGTCCACATGGTCCTCAATGTCGTTGCTCTTGTGCCCCTGCTCGAGCGCTTTGAGGCCTCGCACGGCACTCTTTCCTGTCTCCCCCTCTTCTTCGGGCCCCTCTCGACCTTCCCGGGCCTCGTCTACGTCGGCATCGAAAAGGCATTGGGCCTCGACACGCCCATTATGGGCGCCAGGTATGCGTCTTCGTTTTGTTGCATACCAGGCCGTCCCTCCCTAACCACACAGTGTCTTTACCTTTTTGTTGCTTGCCATGGAGGCCATGAAGATGCACAAGACTGCGCCGACCTATGTCGTGGCCTCCGTGCCCATCCCCGTGCTTGCCTGCCCCCCAGCTCTGGCGCTTGTTGTGTCTCTGCTGGTGGCGAACGCAAGTCTGCTGGGCCATCTGTCCGCCATTTTGGTGGGCTACAGCTGCCAGTTCTTTTTGCTGCGCTTCCTTGCGCCGCCCGAGCGCGCTGTCCGTTGGATCGAAGAGAAGCTCGACCTGCTCACACGCATCCCCTGCTACGTGAGCGTCGACAAGAAAACCTACGGCAGGTTCGGCATCTTGCCCACGAGCAACGCTGCCCCTTCCATTGGCCTTGTAAATCTACCCTAGTAAATAGAATGCTGCTTAAATACATATTCCACATACATGCATCGCGCCCCGTGGCATGCCCACAGCTTGCAAGGCCCATCATGCCTGGACTCCTCTGTAAGCGATACGGCCGTTTCTGCTGCCAAAAGGACGCAAAATAGCTAACAGCAGCCCACTTGCTGAGTCTGCGGCGCGATCCGTGGCTGCTTCGTCTGGCGCCCGTCGCGTCCGTCCTCTGCATTGTCGTCGGCATTGTCTCGCTGCTGGTGCTTCCTCTCGAGGGCCAATCGCGCCGTACATACATCTCCGAGAATGCATTGCTTCCCGGCCAGGTGCATGCCTACTTTGGCGGCACGGAACAGCACATTTTCCGGGCCTTCAAGTACGAATTAGAGGCCGTCCTTGGCTCTGACAACACACAAGTCAATGACCTTTTGGCGTCCATCGTCGAGCCCATGGGCCTCAAAGTCGGTCGCCAAAACTTCTCATACTCCTCAGCCAACATCCCGCCATCCCCTGCCCTATCCACGACGGGCGAGAACCTCTATGCGATCCTGCAAGCGCCGCGCAGTGACGGCACTGAGGCTCTCGTCATGGTGGCGCCTTGGGCCGTTAATGGCGTCTCCAACATCCACGGCGTGGCGCTGCAGCTTGTCATTGCTCGTTATTTCCGACGATGGTCGCTATGGTCCAAGGACATTATCTTTCTCTTCCCCCCCGACCCTCTGGCGGGCCCCCATGCCTGGGTCGATGCCTACCACGATGCCCATAATCCCGCGCATGTATGCCCATTACCCCGTAAATCCGGTGCTCTCCAGGGCGCCATTGCCATTGACTACACTCTGGCTGACCCCTCGGGCCAGTTCTCCTCTGTGCACATTGTCTACGATGGCGTCAATGGCCAGCTGCCCAACCTTGATGTCATCAATTCTGTGGTGCATATTGCCAAGGGCCAAATGGGCACTGGTATTGCTTTGCAGCAGAACTTTGTGCGGGGCTCTGGCGGCTATCCAGAGCGGCTGTGGACCATGCTGCGTGGCATGCTCAAGCAGGGTACTGGCGTGGCCACTGGTGCCCACAGTGCCTTTATGGCCTACCATGTCGACGCTATCACACTGCAGCCATTCACGGCCATGGTGGAAACCGACCAGGGCCTTGCTATTGATGGCTGGATGCACGACGAAATGACCCTGGGCCGAGTGCTGGAGGGAACGTTCCGCAGTCTGAACAACTTGCTCGAACACCTACACCAGTCTTTCTTCTTTTATCTTCTTTTGAGCTATGAACGCTTCGTCAGTATTGGCACATACCTCCCCAGTGCCATGCTCCTAGCTGCCACCTTTACCATTATGGCCACGCGTCTCTGGGTTCAGAGCGGCGATCTTCCCTCGGCAGAACAGGGCGACTTGCTTCTCCCCGTTGCCTTTGTCTCCGTCTGCCATGCCTTCGGAAGCGTGCCCCTTCTCATCTTCCACTGCATACCGTCTGATCATTTTGCCACGGCATTTTACACATTTGCCATTGGAAGTGCTCTTCTCCCAACCGTCCTAGCACATGGCCTCTCCATTTACCAGCCAAAGTACCACCAGATGCTGCTCATTCGATGCTTCAGTCTCCTCGTACTCGGCATGTTTCTATCTACCCTAGCGACGCTCAACTTCTCCCAGTCCTTCCTGGTGGGTCTATGCGCGACCCCCCTCGCCTTTATATCCACCCCCTCTTCCCCAACGCTACGGTGGCTCTTTTCTGCTCTACTACAGCTTATATCACCACCAATACTTTTTCTCGCTGCATGCTTTGCTGCCGAAATTGACCTTGGCGAGGCGCTACAAGTGGCTGCTTTTGGATGGCACGTCAGTGGCGTCTACACAGCCGTTGTCGTCTGGTGCACATGGTGGCCAGCATGGCTTTCTGTCGCCACACTAGTTAGCAGCCCATCCACATCTAGAACATAAAGCTATCTATATTATTGTAACACAATCTACCATCTATCCGACGACTACATCAGTATATCGACTATATTATCCCTATCGGAAAAGAAAAGGATAGTCACGTGACCGTTATGTATACGATTTTTATTTTCTTCATTTTGAAGAAACAAGACAAAAAAGTATGATTTGGCGGTGTTGGCCGTAAATATGGCCTCTCAGACAATAGCAAGATGGCAGATGCACCAGGGTCCGGCACGGATAGCTGCAAAATCGACAAACCTAGCCATTGATCGATCATTCGACCCATTTGGAGCGGCCAAAAGGCGTATCAAAAGGCCGCCAAAGTTTCTAAATGACGCACCCAATGCACTTCTTTCTATGCGAAGGCAAGGCCAGGTAGCCGATTACGATGTCGCCGCAAAGGAGAATAGTCTCCGGCTCCCGGTCATGACGCTGCAAATGATGCTCAGGGACGCTGGCATCCAGGGCCACAACGACGACCAGTGGCAAAAACGGCTAGGGCGGCTGTCCTGGAAGTCCGTTTCTGAGGAATCGATAAGGCACTGGGTCTGGGTTCTGTCGGAAAAAGACTCTGATGGCCGAATAGCGAGGTTTCTCGAGCCTTGTGCCAAGACACATCCTCTTTTCCTTCTCTTTCAGATGCTACGCAAAGACGAGACCTTCCACAAGAGAGACTCTTTGGTATCTCTGTACCAGTACGCCATGGAGCGTTATATCCAGCCACGGCTTGAAAAGACGGCTCCGAAACCGTTTGGGACAAACCGAAGGTCTCTCGATGCTCCTCTCAATCTCACTCCCGATTCGTTCTTATTCTTGTTAAAGCTTTTTTCTTTTCACTATAAACGGCTGTGGCCATCTGCATTGTCGGCCCTATCCCACATGACCCATCTTTATATTGCGTCCTTGCCCGTCATGGCACAGAGAGACCTCCCCAACGCCGACGCAATGCGTGTCTCCAAGATCCAGCAAAAATCCTATACACATGCCTGTGCCATCTACAATGAAGCCCTTGTTTTTTTCCAGCAGGCGTCACCGCTAGCACCGGTGAAGAATGCAGAGCATAGCTGGGATGCCCAGCGGAGGTTGCTTGAAATGTCCACATCGGAAAATCTGCACTCACTTTATGGTAAATCACTTCATTTAAATAAGTCGGGCTTTCGGTCTATCCGTCGTACCATGCTTGCCCTCCGCAAAACGCCAGAAGAGGAAAAAGTGGCCCAGCGGCTGACGCAGTCATGGCCACCATATGCTCGAGAGCACGATGGCTTAGACGAAGGCCGCGATTCTATCGAAGATGTCAGTCGCAGCGTGACTGTGGGCATCTTGATGCATGAGGCGGGCTATGCGAGCGAGGAGCACGATCGCAGCCTAGGTGTCCTGGGGGGCATGGTTCTTGGCGAAGGCCCCTTTGTGCAGACACGCTCGCTCAGTCCACGCACATGGACGGGCCCTGATGCAAGCCAAAACGTATTTTCAACGTGGGCAGCTCGCGTAAAGGCGACGCGTGATGTAAATGAGGCGTGGCTGCAGTTTCAAACGCCTGAGCGTGGCAATCTTTATCCAACCATACAGGTATACTCTGAAATGTTCAAAAAGCTCTCAGCCGCCACAACGGAGCGGTATCATCCACAAAAAAACACGTCCGTTTCGCTGCCGGGTGCTGCGCGTGAGGTGTACGAGGCCTTTGATCCATCTTTGACGGAGCTAGAAAGGCAAAGGATCCGACCACCAAGCATGGAAGATTTGTATCAAAATATGCTCTTGCAGTCCATCATTCCCAGAGGCGACTGCTTGGCCACGCTTCTACGCAGTGCACAGTCATTAGAGTCGGGTCTTGGCTACCTCATTGATGGAAAGGTGCATCCTGACGTGATATCCACGCTAAGACCACCCTTTATGGCCGATACTAGCGATCCCTTTGGAGAGAGAGAACTGTCGTCTCCTCTCCCCATGAATGTTTTTTCTTCGTATATTTATTTCCTTTGTAAGATGCAGCCGTTTTTCTTTGCAGGGCCGCCTCGGCATGGCAGCCAATTTCGACTCGGCTGCATTCATCATGCCATAAAGCTCTCAGTGATATACTCACGCCACCATCGAGGAGCATGGCATGCGATTGCCAAGGCATTAGCAAATGCCCGGCTACTTGTCTCACCACAAAACACTACGATAAGGTCATTCCAAGACAGTGAATGCCTACGACTTTTCGTCCGCATCGTTCATTTTTTACGGCCCCTAGGCGGTATGGACACAGTTCTCTTTAGTAGCCTCTGTCGTACGGTGCACAAGTACCAGCGATCTGTGATGGAAGCGAGCGGACATGACATGCGTCTTATGAGCGAGGCACATGCAATGATAGTATCTTGCTTTGAAGAGCTGATTGAGACGAAGGAGATTGCCAATCATCCGACAGTGCAACATGCCGTGTCAGTGCATGTATTATTGCAGTATATGCAGGCGTTGGGATACATGGGGGATACGGAGGGGATGACGCGGGCGTTGTCGTGGGTGGTGGCGACATATGACGATGTGACGGTGCTGAGGGAGGCGAAGAATCCAATGCATGCTGATTATGGCTCAATGTACCGAGTATTACTGCTGTGCAAGTCGTTCATGATGGCATATGAAGCATCGACCGATTTGATACAAGGGAAGCTAGAGGATTTGCCGTGGGAGTGGCCTACGGATAAGCAAGTCATGGATTTTATTCAATGGCATAAGACACCCGACACGGAAGCATTTTGGAAAAGGCGATTCCCTAATCTCTACTAACATTTATTTCCTGTACATAGTATTTGATGGAAACTACTTTTTTTATTGGCCATTGAAAACACAAAAAGTGCACGGTTGTTCGTTCGTGCGATAGGCATCCATCATTGTGCAAAAGAAAGTGTGTCAAAATAGTGCCGTTGTACGACGTCATTTAGATTTGCATATTTCAACAGTCTCCTGGTCTTACTAGTCATGTCATCCGGACGCTTTTGATGACGCTTTCTTATCTGTCTGATATCAGATGTAGAAAACGAAAAGAATGGTGCATTGACGGGGCGTAGTGACATTATACATGTGAGGCCATGGGATCACTATTTTTGCTCGGCAATCATGAAAAAAAAACAGAAGAGAATAAAGATTGAGACGACCTGATGATGATCAAAAAAAAACTCATACCTGCAGACGACAGTTCACTAAGCGCAGTGGAAGAAAAAGAAGAAAGAAGAAAGAAGAAAAGAGAAAAAACTGCTCTTACGTAGTAAAAGATGGGTAACACGAGATGCATAAGTCCACCATGACTCGTCCAAACTTGTCATGTTGCAAACACACGTGCATATGTCCCATATAGTTTCACCGATATTGCGTAGCACAGGGTGAGAAGTGACAAAGCAAAAAAAGTAAAATAAAACAATGAGGTGATGATCGTACAGACTGTCGTTATTGATTGCTATGGTGGGATATAGTGTCAAAGGTATAAATACAAGCTCCCAGACTCCCTCCCAACTCGATTTTATCTTCATCCCTCGGGGCTCGACAGCTTTTCTACAAAGGAAAAATAATAGAGGCCTTCTAATCAGGAACAAAAAAAATGACTTCTGCAGTGGACACGATGGATATGAAACAGGTGACGGACTCGCTCGATGGTCTTCAACTAGATGGGGCTGCCGAGTCTACGCTTACTGAGAGCAGAGGAGTAGATGCCGAGAATGTAGCAAAGACTGTCGACAAGGAAGAGCCAGAGTCAAGTGGACCTGTTGAGAAGGGAGATGCGGCTGTAGCGGAAGAAGGCAGGACAGGTACTAAGGAGCTGGAAGAGAGTACTGAAGAGCCAGAGACAGAGGACATTGAGGAGCCTACTGGGCCGGAGACTTTTGTTGAGGATCCTACAACAGAGGAGCCAGATGGCGGACCTCATGCGGATACCAATGAGGAGCTTAACGAGGAGTTTAACGAAGACTCTAACGGGGAATCCCTTGAAGAATCCAATGAAAATCCCAACGAGGAGCCCAAGGAAGGTGTTAACGAGAAATCTCACGGAGAAAATGATGAACCTTCTGTAGTGACTACTGTGACCGGCCTCGATGAAGAGGCTAGCGAAGAAACTCCCAAAGTAGAAGACCATACGACAACTAACCTTTCCGAGGGTCCTGATGAGGAAGAAGCTACCTCGAATGAGTATACTACGCAGCCACCTAAGGAGTCAAAGTAGTTGAAGCTCTTTTACCTCATTTTTTTATCAAGACAATTTTTTTTTCTTATAAATCAATCAGAGTTTTATTTTTCGCAGATCAGATTATAGTAATCCAACAAATATTCTCTATGCATATCAGTAGAAATCTAGTTTGTGGTGAGTTCTTGAAGCCGATCAATTTTATCTCCAATTGCTAGATATATAGCCCTGGCGGGGGAAAATATCATGGAATCCAAGAGAGGTATGCGCACCAATAAAACTAAATGAAATAGGTCCACACCATTGTACTATGCCACATTGCCCTTGGTTTGGCAGACTATAGATGTAAGATAAAGTTCTAGCATCGCCTATATGACCAACTATTTGTTCATTTTTTCATCTTAATTTTCTTTTAGCAGTGTGCCACTGTTTTCGGATTCTATGAGCGAAATCACACCATCTAAGCCACTCCGAAGTGATTTAAAAAGATTAGACTGCTCTTAAAAATCAGTATTTATCCATAAAAAAGGGGAAGATTACCATCTCAAACATCGGAACAAAGCGCAGCCACTTTTTCAGATCTGAAAAGATATCTACACATCTCAGTAAGGTCATAAATTGTAAAAAATAGAAGAAAAAACCGGGGATAATTGAATTGCTTGGAAGTAAATACCATGGGAAGGGATGGTGGGTATTCTTAAACCCACCCACAGAGAAAGAAATCAATACCAAAAAGAGTCCATCGTATGGAATAACCTTGCTCTAAGTACATTCGTCTAAATTCTATTCGAATTTTCTTGCATTCCCATCGCGCTACATTGACTAGTTTATACTTTTCCATGATAAGAATCCTGTTCCCGTCGTTGTTGTGACAACGTGCTCGACCGCTAGTGCTTCCGGAAGTATTTGTTCCAACATGACCACTACGCACGTTCGTGACGATGCTAGCCGTTGCTTTAAATGCATCTATATGTAAATGGATGAGGCAGCTTTGCGCCCCCTCCCCTTGTGAAGCTTTAGTTCCGTGTCGTATTTTCTTGATTTTCTATTTATCTAATATTCAACTGGCTTGAAATACGCCATTGAACTTTCTACTATCATTGGTCATAATCACACTACGAGAGCGCAGGAGTCTATCGATTGCTATCACTAGACGACCTCGACATATCAGCTCATCATTCCATACCTGTCCCATATTAGACCACCTTCTCAAATAAACCTCATTTATAAAAAAAGCAGAATAGAAAAGTGTCTTGATAAAAAACTATAACTTGAAGAGAATTAATTACTTTGACACATTTGTTTCTCCGTAATGTATTCAGTATAGCTACTATCTTCTTCCTCGTCTTCTCTCGTATTTAAAGAATCTATGCCAAAGCTACTATGTACATTGCCATACTTTTGAGAATGAGAGACGAGAGGCACAATGGGAGGATATAGTAATACATGGCCGAGTACCTCCTGTTGATATTATTATGGGGCTCTAAGAATCACGCTAAACTTCTCCAGACCCGGCGACGTCATTTTCAGCAACACCTCAGCTTCCAGAGCTTTTGGGTTCATCTGAGGGGGTTCATCTGCAAAAATGATCTTGCCAATTGTGGCAGTCATCAGTCTGGCTGTCCATGTGGCAGCTTCTGTGCAAGTAGACGTAAAGGCAACATTCTCTCCAGGCCCTTTTCTCACAGAATTAACGTATGTCTTTGATTCCATCCTTCTTGTAAGCTAGCTGTATACTGACAATATAGAGAGACGGTGGCTCTGGAAAGTGGCAATTACTTTTACTTTCTCGACGAAATTGCTAGTGGTCGGTTTGAAAGCGCAAAAACCGATAAAGAAGTCTACAAAAGGTTTCTCGACATCGCCAAGAAGCGCCTCTCCCCAGAAGCATTGGCCACGTTTGAGCTTTCACAATCCCTGCGAGAAGCAGCCCCTCTTGTGGAAGCACACGCACAGTACTATAAAGCAGTAGTAGGTCCTTCGGTGACGGAAAACTGCAACCAATGGATCCTTTTCCAGGGAAAACAGTACTGTTCTCCGTCTTTTGATCATGGATTTGACGTGGTGAACGCTTCCTCTCAGGAGCGCATGTTCTCTTTTGATAAGGAAAAGGGTCATGGGCCCACTGCCATTCTGTATGCTGATCTGTCGTCCCCTGACTTTGGCAAATTCCATCGATTCCTTTCGGATCAAGCGGATGCTCATGCCTTGTCGTATCGGCTCCGTCATTTCTTCCCCGAAAGGGATGCCAAACTGCAAGTGAATGGATATGGCGCGGAACTCGCTTTGAAGAGAACGGACTATATTGTTATCGACGACCGTTCGGAGACGTCATCAGCGCCCATATCCTCATCTACGCTCTCGCCTCTCGCCAAGAATGACCTGCTTGAGCTTGGTTTTTCTATGGCGGAGTCCATCCTCGCTAGTGACGACCCCCTCGATGCCCTGGTTCATGCATCGCAAGATTTCCCCTCTCTAGCGTCATCATTCGTTGGGAAACACATTTCTCATGAACTGATGGAAGAACACCGAACAAATTCAGAACGATTTGTTCGTGAAGGTGCTAGCATTCTATGGCTCAATGGCATTCAATTACAGGAAAGGCAGATTGAGCCTTTTAGTCTTTTACAGCTACTGCGAATGGAAAGACGTCTCATCAAAAGAGCGGCGGCTGACTTGTCCATCTCTCCAAACGAAGCGGTAACTCTGTTTAGCCACGATGCTGTGGCCATGGCAGCACGTCGTTCCGATGAAGCCGAGACATCTACCGTGTATGATTGGCGTGATGTTCCCGGGGAAATGCCAGACGAGCATGCATCGGCAATTGTTTGGATAAATGATTTAGAAAAGGATGCCCAGTACGCGCACTACCCAGAAGATCTTTATAGCCTATTGCAAATGCCCATGCCGGGCCAAATTCCGGCTATTCGACGCAACATCTTTACGCAAATTTATGCTGTAGACCTTGATGACAAGGAAGACTTGAACCTTATTCTCGATACTCTTATTCCATTCATAGAGCAACGCTTACCTATTAGATTTGGCCTTGTTCCTCTGGCCACATCTGAGGCGTCTTCCAAGGAAGCAGGCATTTTTTACGCTTTGCGTAATGAGTATGGCCTCGGCGTGGCGTTGGCATACCTTGACCAGCGCAGAAGCAAGTCCTCGGAAGACGCACTCAAGGTGACAGCCAAGAGTGGCTTTGAAATCTCCGTTGATGATCTTTTAGCGGCCTCTCGTCGATGGACAAGACGCCTATCGGCGGATACGAAGCCCTATCCCATATTTGTAGATGGGATGGTTGTTGCGAGAGATCAAAACTGGATGCGTGCCATGAGTATGCTTGTGAATAACCATCTTCAAATGATCCGCAGGGACATTCACTATGGTGGCATCGAAGAGGGCGAGTGGCTGCCGGGGTATTTTCTTCGAAACGCCGAGGTGGCTCGAAATGCCATGATCATCTCTGATCCGTTGAGCATAAGAATGATTAATCTTGCTCAGTTTTACAAGGAGAACGAGCGCCTTCTCAGTACTGCCCCCGTCATTGATGCTTCTTCGGATGCCGAGCCTCCTATTTTATTGAATGTTATTGCAGATTTGACGAGCAATGTTGGCTGTGAGCTTTTGTTGAATGCGATTGCCTTCCAGTCTACACATCCATATGTACGTTTAGAGGTTGTGCATAATCCAATTGAATGGACAGGTGATGTCCATGCAGCTCTTTCAGGCAAGGACTTGCTGCAAATGTCGATGAATGAGCTCCGAGACGTGGTAGGGGCGTCTTCGGCTACTGATGGAAACGGACGTGGTCTAGAGGGTGATATACCATTGGGGACCAGTGTGATTCTTCTCAATGGACGCTTTATTGGGCCCTTTACGAATGACAATGTCTTTACACCAGACGACTTTGCGTCTCTTGTTGCATATGAGAAGAGGGAGAGGATCGACGTTGCCCTCGAAGCTGCATCTACTATAGCGGGAGAATTTAAGACACCGCTTGCGATTGCGATTTTGTCATCGACAGTGGCAAGATCCATTCTTCCTTCTCAAGATGATGGTGGGGTCGGTGCCCATGTGCGCATGTCACTCTTTGACAAGTTGGAGACGGAGCACACTTCTTTCACAGTGGGAGATTCCGAGACGGCTACGCTCTTTTTCACAGCCATTATTGACCCAGCGAGTGTGCAGTCACAAAAATGGGCACCTTTGCTAAAGATTGTCAGCAAGATGGACGACGTGTGCGTACAGGTGATTCTCAACCCGAAGCATCTAGAGGATCTGCCCATTAAGAGGTACTATAGAGCGGTTGTTGATCCTGCGCCGCGATTTGATGAGAATGGGGCATTGATTCCTCCTTTTGCAAAGTTTGAGAAGCTCCCTGTGGACACGCTTCTTACGCTAGCGATGCATGTGCCTTCGGCATGGGTTGTGACGCCACTAGAGTCTGTGACGGATTTGGACAATATCAAGCTGTCATCAGAAAGTCAAGTAAAGGCGACGTACTCTCTGTCACATATTTTGATTGAGGGGCATGCTCGTGAGCCTGTATCGGGCCCACGAGGCGTGCAGCTTGTTCTCGGGACAGGCCAAAAGGACCATGTGGATGATACGATTATTATGGCGAATCTTGGCTATTTCCAATTCAAGGCCAACCCTGGCGTCCATCATTTGTATCTATTGGAGGGTGCGTCGACAAAGGTTTTTGAGATGGACCCTGTCGATGTGGTTGTTCAAGATTTCCAGGGGAAGACGCTGTTTCCACGGCTGAGGAGACGGCCTCGGATGGAAAAGGTTGATGTTTTGGATGTGCAAGACGCACAGCCTGGTCTTCTTTCGCGTGGCCTCCAGTTGGCGAATAGCCTATGGGGAGCAAAGAATACAAAGGATGGGGGAGGTGCTGAGATTAACATTTTTTCTGTGGCGAGCGGGCATTTGTATGAGCGGATGCTGAATATTATGATGGTGAGTGTGATGCGGACGACGAAGCATAGTGTCAAATTTTGGTTTATTGAGCAATTCCTCTCGCCGAGCTTCAAGGAAGGCATTCCGAAGCTGGCGGCGGCGTATGGGTTTGAGTACGAGATGGTGATGTTCAAGTGGCCGCATTGGCTGCGTCAACAGACAGAGAAGCAGCGGGAGATTTGGGGCTACAAGATTTTGTTTTTGGATGTCCTCTTCCCGCTTTCGTTGGAAAAGGTGATTTTTGTGGACGCTGATCAGATTGTGAGGGCAGACATGTATGAGCTGGTGACGCTTGATCTAGAGGGGGCGCCGTATGGGTTTACGCCCATGTGTGACTCGCGCGAGGAGATGGAAGGGTTCCGGTTTTGGCGGCAAGGGTACTGGAAAAATTACCTCAAGGGCCTGCCGTACCACATCTCTGCCTTGTACGTTGTCGATCTGCAGCGGTTCCGGGCGATGGGCGCGGGCGACCGGTTGCGGCAGCATTACCAGCAGCTCTCGGCGGACCCCAAGAGCTTGTCCAATCTCGACCAGGATCTGCCCAACCATTTACAATTCTCACTGCCCATTTTCAGCCTTCCACAGGACTGGCTATGGTGCGAGACGTGGTGTAGCGATGAGGCCCTCAAGACTGCCAAGACGATTGACTTGTGCAATAATCCATTGACAAAGGAGCCCAAGCTCGACCGGGCACGGAGACAGGTGCCAGAGTGGACAGTGTACGATGAAGAGATTAGGGCCGTGATGGAGGGTCGACATGGAGGGCAGCGACATGACGAGTTGTAATCTACACGTATCAAAAGAAATAAAGAAAAGGGAATGGTAACCAAAATACAAATATATAAAGAAATATAGAAAAATCTAGAGAGAAGACGATGAACGACTACATGACGACACAATCGTCGTCCTTTTTATCTTGTGGGATGCCCATTTCGTCAAAGGTGGCCGGGCCAGGCTTTGAAGGCTTCTTTTTCGCAGGGGCAGCCTGTTGAGGCACGGGCTGTGGCGAAGGCGCAGGCTGCGGCCGCGGAGGGGCGCTAGACACGACGCTGGAGGTGCGCGGCGGATGAGCATCAGAGGGACGAGCCATCTGATGGCCAGCCACGGGCATATGAGGCTGGGACTGGGGAGGATACTGCATGGGCGGGCCTTGCTGGTTCATGGGGGCCTGCTGGGGACCTGGGTAGGGGGGCTGGTGCGAAATACGCTGGTTCGGCGGGGGCATCCTCTGGGGGTTCATCGGCGCCATATGGGGAGACATGTGTGGCTGCTGGAGAGGCTGCTGGAGAGGCTGCTGGAGCCGAGCGGGCCCGCCGGGTCCGCCAGGGGGTGCTGCCGACAGGGGCCGGCTCGATGTCCTAGGACCATAGTTGGGCTGTGCCGCAAGGCCAGGGCTCAGGGGACCAGACACCGTTGCGCTCATGGACGCAGCAGCATTGATATTGGGAGGACGGCCATGGGCAGTGCCTTGGTGGGGCATCGGAGGCTCCCAGCCGGCCGAGACGATGCGGCCCCGTGGGTCGGCAACAGTGTCGGCGGGCGGATGCGTGGGCAGGTTACCGGTGGAGCTGGACAAGGGCATGGGGCTGGCCGTGTAGCGGAAGCCAAAGGAGGCTGCAGGCTTGGGCTGCAGGGGCTGCAGGGGCTGGACGGCAGGCATGGCGTCGTCGCGGGGGTAGGGGGCGATGGACGCACGGTTGGGGTTACGGGGTGGCGAGCGATGCTCGTCGACGGGGTAGGGAGCCGCCTTGCGGTCGTCGACGTTGATGGCAAAGGCAGGGGCGGGGTTGGCAGCAGGGGCGGACGGCGTGGTGGGCCGGCTGGCCGACTCGGAGAGGGAGGGCATGGGGTTCTTGGCGGCAGCAGAGTCCTTCAGACGGGAGCGGTCCGGGCGCTTGCCGCGCATGGAGCCGTGCTGGGACTTGATGCGGGCCAGGGCCGTGGTCTCGTGGTCCTCCTTGGTGAGAGACTTGCCCTGGCGCAGGCCATCAATGCGGCCCACGGCGTCCTTGTTGCCGTGGTCGGCCGCGCGCTGGTACCAGGTGCGGGCCTCGCGGAGGTCCTTGTGGACGTGGATGCCGACCTCGTAGTAGTAGCCAAGGGCAAACTCGCCGGTGTGGAGCCCCGCGTCGGCGGCCTGGCGGGCATACTGGAAGGCCAGACGCTCGTTCTTGGCAATGGTGGTGGCAGGGGTGGGCCCCTGGGCGCCCGACAGAAACCAGCGGCTGACGCCGAGGGCGGCCTCGGCCTGTCCCTGGTTGGAGGACGGGCCGGGGCCGTGGCTGGGCTGGTGGGCAGCCAGGCCGTAGTAGTGGAGGGACAGGGGCGCGTTGAAGTCGCAGCCGAGGTGGCACAGCTCGTAGGCCTGGCCCATTTTGAGCTGGGCCTTGCCGAAGCCGTAGAAGGCGGAGCGCTGGATGTAGTAGCGGGCCTTGTCGGTGTCAATGGGCAGCAGGGGCTCGGGGATGTTGATGTCGGGCAGCTGGCGGGCAATCAGCATGCCGTAGACATAGGCGCCCTGGGGCGACTCCTCGTCGACGGAGTTGGCGGCGGCCGTGATGAGCTCGAGGCCAAGCTCGTAGTCGCGGCGGTGGTTGTGCTGGCCCAGCAGGTGCATCATGCCCATGCGGTAGCACGAGGCCGAGTCGCCGGCATGGACGCCGAGCGAATAGTGCTCAATGGCACGGTCGATGTTGTTTGAGTTTTCGTAGATCATGCCGATGCGGTAGTGCGCGCGGCTGAAGCCGCCCTGCGCGGCCAGGCTGTAGAGATTGTAGGCCTCGTTGCGGTCCTGGCGGTGCCCGAACTTGCCAAACTCCAGCCACTTGGCCTTGACAAACAGCGCCCGCTCGTGGCCCTGGTCGCGGAGGTACTCGATGATGTTCACCGCGTCCACGCGCAGCCCGTGCTGCACCGCAGGCGTGGCCGGCCGTGTCTGCGCGTCCTGGAACTCGCGCGAATGCATGGCCTCGGCCACTTCGACCCACGCCAGCGTGTCGACGGCCCAGTCGAGCTGCACGTCGACCTTGAGCGACTGCAGCACGCCGGCGCGCGAGCCGGCCAGCACCTGCTCGCGCTTGTCGTCGCTGATCGGCACGTCGTCCTGGTCGATGTCGGGGAATGCCGAGGGGGCCTCCATCTTTGCGGCGCTTTTTCGGTGCGTTCAGTGCGTTCGGTGCGTTCGGTGCGTTCGACGCGGCAGCGGGCGGTCGGACGGTCGGGATTGTGCGCGGACGGCGTCGCACTCGCACAGGAGGTTGTGTCGGTTCGACTCAATTCGACCATGTGGCGCTCGCAGCCTGGGCACTGCAGCAGTGGGGCCCCCAGCGCCTCAGCCACTGCAGCGCCAGCCAGAAGCCAAAACTGCGACTCTTCGGGCGCTTAGCGCATGTACAGCTAATCTACCGAAATATTCAATAAAGTGCTAGTAGTATGTATTATACAATCGTCTCCAGCTGTCTCGCATAGTCGAGCACGCCCTCCAGCACGGCCCGTCCCGAGGCCCGTCCCCCGTCCGCGTCCGCGTCCTCCGTCTTGGCCGACGCAAAGTAAATGCTGCCGTCGCGGATGGCCCAGCCGCGGTTTCGTGCAAACTCCAGCACGGCGCCCTCCGACTCCAGGAACAGCAGCGACTTTGTCGAGCTGAACGGCAGCGAGGCGTACGCACGCTCGCTGCTCGACGCAATCTCGCTGCGGATCTGTCCCAGAAGGACCTGTCCCGCGTTAGACCAGAAGAGAGAACAACAGAAAAAGAGAAAAAAGAAAAAAAGAAAAAAACAAAAAAACAAAAATAAATAAATGAATAAATCTCACCTCCGAAAACATGCCGTACTCGGGGCTCGGCTCGGCCCCCCGCTTCAGCATCTCCCACACCCGGTCATAGCTGCCCTCCATCAGCCACTGCTCCAGGCGCAGCGGGTAGCCCAGGAACACGTCGTCCGCCGACGCCGCGCCCTCGCGGGCGTTGATGCTCTCCAGCTCCGCATGGAACTCGCCGTACCGGCCCTCGGTCAGCAGCAGCATCAGATAGAGGCCCGTGATCTTGTTTCTCTCGCCCACATTGGGCGCCAAAACGGCCGTTGGCAGGTCGTAGAACGGCAGCAGCTGCTGCACGTACCGCGTAAAGGCCCCCGCGTCCCGCGCCCCAATGCTGCAGTACGCCCCCAGCTCAAACGTCGTCCGTGCCAGCGCCAGGACACTCGCCGATGCCTTGTTCGGCAGCGTCGGCGTCAACGCATTGAGCTGCAGCAGTGCCAGCTTGGCCCGGGACAGCAGCTTCACCTGCTCGTCGTACGCCCGCGCCGTCTTGATCTGCGCCAAAATCTGCGAAAGCTGCTCTGCCATGCTTGCTGCTCTTTGTCGTCGTTTGCGCGACAGCCTGTGCTCGACCAGCGCAGGCTGCGAGGCCGACCGCGCACAGGTCACGTGCGGTACCGCGCCGCGTACTCTGCGCCGAGAGAACGCCACGGAAGACGGCCTTAGTGAAGCTGTTTGCCAGTCTACAAATGCTTCTTTGCTCATTTCTTAGTAATCTATTGTCTTCAAAACCCAATATGGACGAGCCCGGCGAGGACCATGTAAACCCTGCCGAGACGGAGGCGCCCGTGGAGGTCTGGAACGGGTGGCTTGTCCACCTTCCCGAGCCCCTCGAGGCATATAAATCTCTCCATGAAGAATTCCGTAGGAAGGCCGAGGCCATCCATTGGCATCTCAAGGAAAGAATAAGGTCGGGAAAGGCTACCATCAGCCCGTCTTTCCTGCAGAAACTCAAGGCCCTACGCCTACTCCGTAATACTAGGCCAAAAGTAGCAAGAGTCCATCCATTGCGTAGAAAAGTGAGAGAGCCCACCGCATTAAAAACCATGACCACACCAAAAAAACAAGCCGTGGAGGACTTGATCCAATTTGGCGTTGACAGCGATCCAGAAGCCAACTCTGGTGGTGACTTCACACCTGTTGACAGCTGGGGCCCAGGGCCGATTGACCCGCAGCCCAAGCATCTCCTGGACTGACTTTTTCACGGGTGGCTTAGATGGTATGGAAAAGCCATGTGGCAATGTCTCGATTGCTTTTAATAAAAAAAACAATGTAAAATAACTTTCAATACAAAGCACGGGGGGGCGAAATAATGAAACACGCTCCCTTAACGGCCAAAGAACGCGAAACTGTCGCGAACGAGCCACGGTTCAGTGCGGGGTTGCTACTAGTTGCAAATGACCTCATGGATGATGGAAATGGGAAAAGTTGGTGGAAGGAATCCGAGCCTTGGTTTCGATTGGTGCTAGTAGCCTGCAGCCCCAAGTCTTGTCTTTGTCTCACGTCTTGATGCGGCAGCCAAAACAAGCCGGTTCCCTACAAGCTCAACTTTTATTGGATTGAACACTCTCGCCTCTCCGCCTCACTTTTTTTTCTACCATTTACAATTTGCAATACACATTGTTTTCGAATTTCATTGGGAATTGCTGTAGATTTACCCGTCGTAGGCCAATCAGAAACTCACTATTGGTGGCGTTACGCAGCTAGAATCCGTTGTCCTGGCAGTTGTGCGACGGAAAACACACTGCAAACGAGACCTGCAAAGCGAGACGACGGTTCGCCCATTGATTTTTTTATCTCGATTCAACCGAATACAGAGCGCCGCTGTTTGCCTTTTTGCACAAGAAGGCTGTGGCATTTTCCCTGTACCCTGTCTGGTCACGTCCTCTTTTTCACGTTTTAGAGCTGCAGTGAATCAGGCCAAATCGGAGGAGCTACAGGCGGTAGTGCACCTAACCCTATTAAAACACAGCGCCAACAGGAAGCACTATTTCCAGTCTTTAAAAGTCTCACGCTCTGTAGCGTTCTCTCTCCTCGCCTGACTTTTTTTTCATTAGTGACTGTCATTCTTTTCAGCTTTTTTTCACCTTTTTTGTCCTTTTAATTTTTTTTTCTCAATTCATCGCGATTTATTGTGTCCAGATTTTAGCCACCAGCAGTGTTTTGCCATCTTTTTCCACCGTCATTCCTTTTACTGTCCGCTGCATCGAAAACTTTTTCACATTCTCAGCGACCTCACAAACGCGTTCCCAGCCACCGCGTTTACCAAAACACACAGCTCAGAGAATACGAGCACGGCGGCCTTTACAATCAGTTGTTCATTCTATCCCCATCCTGATACAATTTTTTTCAGTAGCACTTTGATTTATGATGCCTCCGGTGCGTTTGAAAAGTGTAAAAAAACAGCGCTAACAACAGACCCGTATTACTCGTCAGCGGACGGAAAACGACGAGAATGTGGTGGCAGCAGCCGCACGCGCCACGCGTGCCAAGGCCTCGTCTCTGCACTCAGAGAACCACGTGACAAGGCCGTTGCAGGCGAAGAAGACGGCCCTGACGGCACGGGACGGCCTGCGGAAGCGAGCAGCGCTCGGAGATGTGAGCAATATGTCCAAGATTGATGTGCTGGAGGCGAAGAAGGCAGTGCCAAAGGCCGGGCTCGTGTCAAAGGCGGCACAGCCAACAGGCGTGCAAAAAAGCTCTCTGCGGGCCACTGGCCGGGCGAATCTAAAGGAGTCGATCAAGAAGAATGTAGAGCTGAAAAAGTCGGGCCCTGGGTCGATTGGTGCACACAAACGCAAGCCATCGACGGCAACGGCAACGGCAACGTCGAGCTACAGCATCAAGGAAAACGCGTCCTTTTTAAAGGAGATCATCAAGCCCAAGAACGAGATTCCCGTGATTAAAGAGACGCCAGAGAAGGAAGACACTCCGGAACGCGAAGAGACGCCAGAAAGGGAAGAGTCGCCGGAAAAGGATGAATACGAAGAATACAAGCCAACGACATTTGTCTATCCCGAAGGGGTTAAGAACCTCGACGACGAGGACATTGACGACCCCCAGATGGTGGCCGAATATGCAGCAGACATTTTTGAGTATCTACGCGAGCTGGAGCCAAAGCACCTCCCAAACCCCAAGTACATGGAGCACCAGGACGAGCTGGACTGGACGACGCGTGGGGTCCTGATTGACTGGCTCATTGAGGTGCACACTCGCTTCCATTTGCTTCCCGAGACGCTCTTTTTGGCTGTCAATCTTGTGGACCGGTTCCTCTCAGCCAAGGTTGTGCAGCTGGACCGACTGCAGCTCGTGGGCGTGACGGCCATGTTCATTGCGGCCAAATACGAGGAGGTGCTCTCTCCGTCGGTTGCCAGCTTCCGGCATGTTGCCGACGACGGCTTCACGGAGGCTGAGATTCTCAGTGCAGAGCGCTTCATGCTGGGCACCCTGAACTACGACCTGAGCTACCCCAACCCCATGAACTTTCTGCGTCGTGTATCCAAGGCCGATAACTACGACATCCAGACACGCACCGTAGCAAAGTTTCTGTCCGAAATAAGCCTTGTCGACCGACGGTTCATGCCGTATCCGCCCAGCCATGTGGCAGCAGGTGCCATGTTCCTCGCGCGTCTTATACTCGGCCGTGATGAATGGGTATGTCTATCTATATTGCAGCGAGCTTGTCTAGGCTAACAAACAGGACGACACGCTTTCTTTCTATGCAGGCTATGACGAGGAAGCGATTGAGCCGGTGGCCGTCTTGATGATTGACTACCTGGCACGTCCATCCACACACGAAGCATTCCTTAAAAAATATGCCAGTAAAAAATACCTCAAAGGTGAGTCTTTTCTTTATTTCTTCCAATGGCTAACGGTCAGCATCACTCATCACTCGTCAGTGGGCCAAGAAGAATGCTGTTCACTTTGGCATACAAGACATTCACTTGTCCGTTGACAGTCTTCCGTAGTATACCAAACGGATACCATTGTTTTCCCTTCATGTAATTATTTTTTTGGCGTTGACTGCTTTGAGGCTTTTTTTTCCCTTTAAATCCCACGGGTTCGTTTTTGTTTTACGATGCATCTGATTTTTTCTCGTAGCCATAGTTTATGAATATATGGCTTCCAGGCAACTTTATATTCACGGGAGTGCGAACATTCCCAGCGGTAACATTTTAAACGAGTGTGCCACTGCGAGAGGTGCGAATTGAATGCCCAAGTACAAAAAAAGTCTTTTATATCTATCATATAATGCTTGGATAATTTTGCAAAATGAAAAAGAAGAAGTTATACTCTAGTCCACATCAGGCATGCTTGAGTCTGTAGCAGTCTCGCCTTCCGATTTGGCAGCAGCGGCCTTAGCGGCTGCGACCTTGGCCTTGGCCTCGGCTTCCATGCGAGCAGCTTCGGCCTTGGCAGCCTTGGCGGCCTTGACGGCCTCGGCAGCATCATACTTTTTCTGGATGGGCGCGGTCAATGCTTCCAGCTCGGCCTTCTTCTCCAGATAGACAGGAGCTTCGACATCTTCGCCCTCATCAAAGATCCACTCTTCTGCTGCTTCCAAAGCTTCGGAAAGGGCATTTCGCTCATAATCTGTAGCAAAGGCAAAGTACGCACCTCCGCTGCTGGTGTATTTGGAGCGTGTTTCGTAGACAAAGCCTTCAAGGTTGTTCTTCTCGACACTCGCCTGGGCAATGGCCATGTCGATAGCCAGCAGCTCAGCCTCTTTTTCAATGGCTTGCTGGAGGGTAACATTGGAGAACACATTGTACTCGGCAGAGGAGCTCAGTCCGTACTCCTCCTCCTCCTTCTCCTTTTTTCCATCGCTTTCGGCATTGGGCGTCCCCTTGACCTTCACGAGATAACCAGCGCTCTGAAGCTCCAAGGTACCACTAGGGCTAATATGAAAGTGGGCTCTGCACTTCATAAACCCGCCCTCGTCAGACGTCGCCTCTACTCCCGTTACTTTAAATGTAGCAATATGACGAGTCTTAGTATCTTGGGGCATCCGGCTTGGGAGGGCCGTGGGGTCTTTAGCGTTCACAGAGCTTTCCAGGTAGTGTGCCTTAATGGTAAAGTCCTTTTTGCGGAAAATTGTAAGGGCCTTTTTGGAGGGAATGGAGTTTGTCTGGGTAAAGACAGTAAGTTTGTTGTCCTCATCGGGGATCTCGGCAACGGTATCCCATGTAAACTCGACGGGGAAAACAACCTTGTCTTCGTATTTGAACTTGTCCAAGGTGGTGTACTGCATCCGAAGCGCTGAAATAAGACAGCATCCCTTAGCAATGGCCTCGTCCTGGTTCAATGTGAAGCCAAGTTTGCGCACATCCGTAGAGTTTGATCCAGGTTTAGTTTCATAGAAATCTTTGAGGATCTCCAAGATGGCTGGGATGCGAGTAGTGCCTCCAATGACATCAAGAGATTTGATGTCCTCAATCACCAGTCCAGACCTCTTCAAAACCTCTTCAAGGGGCCCTGGGACACGCTTTAGCAACGGCTCGATGAGTTCGTCGAATTTTTGACGTGTGAACATGGTGGAAAAGTCCGCTTCGTTGATGAGAAATTCAATGTTGATGGCGGCTTGGGCATTGGTCGACAGAATCTTCTTGGCCGCTTCAGCAGCTTTTGCAATACGAGCACGAGCTTTAGCGAGATCCGATGGGTCTGCTTTGTCCATGCCGAATTTGGGATCTCTGCGCACCTCGTCCTCGATGTACTGGCAAATGGCCCTGTCGAAGTCCCGGCCACCAAGATTGTGGTCAAAGGCAGTTTCTACTACGGACACTTTCCCCTCCTTCAACTCGAAGATTGTGGCAGTGTACGTCGAGTAGCCAATATCGACAATCATGTGGTAGCTCTTCTCTTCACCCTTGTTCAGTCCACGCTTAGGGTATCCTGAAAGAGCTGCAGCTGCCAATGTATCGTTGACCAGTTGATTTCCACTGAAGCCGCCAATTTCCATGGCATCGAGCAGCGCACGACGCTGGCAATCTGTGAACCACACTGGCACGCTCATTGTTGTCTGGGGCGTGTTTATCGTTGACCCGGACACAGATTTTACGGAATTGTCCACTGTGGTCTTCATGTGGCGAAGGAACATGCCCAGCACCTGTACGGCCGTGAACTTTACTTTTTCTCCACGGAAAGTCACTTCCACACCGACCTCGCCACCGATATCGACCAGGGGACAGGTAATATACTGCTGCTCAATCGCGATGTCAGCTTCGCTGAAGGCACGGCCCACAATACGCTTCAGACTGGCCACTGTATTTTCGTAGTTGGCAATCTCCTGGTCTGCGGCAGTCTCGCCCAAGGCCCGGGTTTTCTTGTTAAATCCCACCTTGGTCCTATTGTTAGCTATGCCTCTTGTCTTCCCTTTCGGATACATACGGAGTGCTGCGCTTGCTGTTCTCATTGATGACGGTGTCAAAGACGTTTCTTGTGACGGCTGCAGCCACTGTCTTGAAGGCGCCCAGATCAATACCTGCACGTTAATCATCTCTATTCTTCGAGGGGCAATACACACCAATAGAGGCCATGATTAATACTTTTGTTAAAATCCGAGAATCAAGGTGCAAAAATCACAAAGGACTGCAGCAGCGTCGGGGCTCAATATACTACTAGAGAAAAAGTTCTCAAAAAGAGTGGGGTGTATTTTCTATTTTAATTTTTCGCCAACAACTAGGGTCTAAAACCATGGCCACGCCTCGAAACTTCGAGAGGGTGCTGGGCCCAACTGGCGGGGTTGCTTAGTCAACTATGTGGATCGGGCCATGTACCGCCGAAGGTATCAGAGGTACCGACGCATCACGCCCTGGGGTATGTAGTACATACTATGTATCAGGCATGAGGCCGTACCTACGAGTACCTCTGGACCCCGTTGGCTGCACATAGTGAGAAGCCGCCAATGCCGCTCGAGCGAGAGGCAGTGCCCAGGCCGCTCGTGTACAGACGGTGGATACAGCCGTGCAGGGAAATGCCTAGCAGCTACAGACAAAACCAACCCAGCGGACGCAGAGTCGAACGCAGGACCCGCAGCCAGACGACGCGGGTTATGTAATGGCGGCCCCACTTGCCATTTTCTGGTGCTGCAGGCGCAACCGACACAACTGACAGTAGCCCCAGCAACCTATGCCAGGACACCAGGAAAAGGCTGTCTGATGAATACTACGACGCGAACTGATGGCCGCGGTGCAGATGGACAAGAAGTGTATGCCTGCTGCGTGCCTGTGCCTTGCTGACAGCAGTTGCAATCCGCGCCCTTAACGAGCGCGCATGGGCTGGCGAGACGGATATATTCCCCGTCAATGCCTCGCTCGACTCGTCGCTCAAGAAAAACAGCTCTTTTATCCGACGGCTGCGCACGGCCATCTCCGCCGCCAGCCTGCCGTCTTTCCTGCAGGAGATTGCGTCCCTGAGCCTCGCCAAGTACCTGTCGGAGCTTGTGGCAGCCACCTACGAGGGTCTTTCGCGCCTCAAGACGCCTGCTGACATTGACGCAGGCGTTGAAATTGCCAGTGCTCTGCACCAGCGATTCGGCCCGCGCGAGTACACCGAACAGCTCGGATGGAACTTTGCCAAAGGCCTCGCCGCGCCAGACCGGTCTCTGGCCAAGTCGCAGTCGCCAGAGGCCCGTGAGCGCGACGAGAAAGAGCGTCTTGTGCTCCAGCGTGTCCTGCTCAAGATTGCCACCGAGCTGTGGCTTGTCGGCGTCCTGCGGTCCCGTGACGATGTCGTGGGCCCTGAAGACGTCCCGTCTGCAAAGCCAGGCAAGCCTGAGGCCAAGACCAAGACGCCGCATTCTTCCGATGTGTTTCCACTGGCCGTGCTCAAGGACCTCCTCGGCCACGACCGCGAACACGTCAACCTGCCGCTTCTCGTCATGTTTGTCAAGACATTCAGCTGGCAGGTCCTGGGGAACCGCAGTAAACCGGCTGATAACAGCGATGAAAAGCCGGACGACGACCAGGAAGAATGCCCCACGCCCCCAGAACTGCGTGCAAAGTTCATCTCGGTGCTGTCGACGTACTTTAACGACGTCAAGGGCCATTTGGTGCGTGGGCAAAAGGCCGTCATCAGTCAGTCGCGGCGGAATGCCGAGGCGTACGTCAAGTCGGGCGAGATCTTTGAGGACCGGCAGCAAAACTTTGAAAAGCAGGTAAAGGCACAGGAGAAACTTGTGTCCAATGCTCAGGTCATTGCGGACGCCATTGGTGCTGAAATGCCCGAGCTACACGACAATTCCGAGAACCAGATGGTCACTGGGGGTGGCATTGGCATTGTCCGGACGGCCGACTACCTCCGCGACCACGGCGACGGGCCCGGCATTTGGGAGGACGAAGACGAGCGTCGCTTTTATGAAAATCTCGTGGACGTCCGCAGTAAAGTGCCGCCCATTCTGCTGGAAGACAAAAAGGACAAGCCAAAGGCCGACAAGACAGGCCCTGCCAATGACCAAGACGCAGACGTGGATAAAGGAGAGTTTGAAAAGGAAGATGCCACAGATAATCCCGAAGCTACAAAGGCTGAGCAGAGTGAAAAGGACGACTCCACGGTAATTGCAAACAAGAGCATCGGCGCCCAGGTGGATGCTCTTTTGCACCGTCTGCCCGGCCTGACCAACAAAGACGCCGTTGACGACATGGCCATTGACTTTTGCTTCGTCAACTCCAAAGCGTCGCGGAACCGGTTGATGAAGGCCATCGTCGAGGTTCCCAAGGGCCGTACGGATCTTCTTCCTTACTGGTCGCGTCTCGTAGCCACTCTCGGGCAGGTCATACCAGACGTCCCCAAGGGCCTCATTGAGCATCTGGACGCCGAGTTCCGCAGTCTGCAGCGTCGGAAAGAAAAGGACTTCCTTGGCCATGTTCGTCTCGTCAACGTGCGCTACCTTTCCGAGCTGACAAAGTTTGGAATCGTCCCAGAGCACATCATTTTCCACTGCCTGAAAGTGAGCATTGATGACTTTTCCAAGGCCAACATTGAGATTATTGCAAACTTTTTGGAAAACTGCGGCCGCTATCTCCTGCGAACAGCCCAGACCGCACCGCGACTCACCATCTTTCTTGAAACACTACAGCGGAAAAAGACCAGCCAGCATATTGGCCAGACGGAGAAAATGCTGATTGAGAATGCCATGTACTACGTCGACCCCCCTGAGCGAGTTGCTATCGCCAAACGGGAAAAGTCACCCGTGGAGCTCTTTATTCTCAAGCTTATTCACATAGATCTATCAAAAAAGACGTTGAGTAAGATTATCCGTCTACTGCAACAGCTTCATTGGGAAGATCCCGATGTTGTCGCCATACTGCACCGGGTTTTTATTCGTCCGCAGAAGCTCAAGTACGCCAATATTCATCTTCTCGCGAGCATTTTAGGTTCTCTTGGCCGGCACCATACAGCCTTTGTTGTAGACATTGTCGATGGCCTCATTGAGTCTATTTATCTTGCTCTTGAGCGGAACGACTACCGTGAAAACCAGCAACGTCTTGCTCAAGTCAAGTACCTTGGCGAGCTCTTTGTCCAGCACACAATAGACCCACATGTGCTCTTTGACGTTATGTATATAATCCTTACATTTGGGCACAACGGCCAGCCTCTTTTTGGACGGCCAAACCACCTTGATGTACCCTCTGACCATTTCCGTATTCGCCTAGTCTGCAGTCTTCTCGAGACAACGGGTGCGTCCTTTTCCAAGGGCCCCTCGGCAAAAAAGATGGATTATTTCCTGTCTCTTTTCCAGTTCTACATCTTTACGAAGACGATCCTCCCCATGGACATTGAGTTTATTGTACAGGATGCCTATGCCGTTGTTCGTCCACAATGGGTATTTGCTACCGGCTTAGAAGAGGCCACAAAGCTATTTCAGAGTGTCGCCTTGCAGGCCCAAAAGGATGCCGGCATTGAAGTTGCTGCTGACTTGGAAGAAGCCATGTCGGAAGAGTATTCTTCTCGCGAAGACAGTGAAGCGGAGCAGGAGGATGATGAGGATATGAACATTGAAGATGGCGAAGCAGATAAAAACGTCGGCGAAGACGACGGAATCGATGAAGACGATGAAGCGTCTTCTGATTCTGTTTCGGGTGCGTCTGATTCGGAGGAGGAAATTATGGTGATGCGTGAAGAGGAGGAAATGGACCCCGAAGACGAAGCTAACTTTGACCTCGAGTATTCACGCATAATGGCCGAGTCTATGGAGTCACGCAAGTTTGAAAAGAAACCACTGGTTGAAATTACCCTTCCTGTACGAAGAATGGATCGGACGTTACAAGAAGCCTCGAAAAATGGCAACGTTGCATTTTCTTTGCTAACCAAGAGAGGCCACCGGCAGCAGACGCGGACGTTGGAGATCCCATCAGATTCTGACTTCGCTATAGCCATGAGAAACAAGAGACAGGCAGAAAGGGAGGAGCAGCAAAAGATTAAGAACTTGGTATTGAATTTGGACTTGGGGGGGAGCGACGAAGACGATAACCTCGCGCCTCATTACTTTAACAACCGAAACAGACGCGCTCGTGGTTCGCGGAAGCTTCAATTAAGTGATGTGACCGGATGGACGTAAAGGCTTTTGGCTTTTGGACGCTGCTTGGTTTTCTATACTCTCGTTCTCCATGTAATGTATGGACATTTGTCATGGTACAAAGAGAGAAATATGGCCTGCCGAAGAGGAGGGGCGCCGTTGGCGGCGCATGGACGATTCGCTTCCACTGCGTTGTGCCTCTTACATTGTACTCGAGGGACGCATTTCCCTTTGAGGTTGATGGCCTCATTCTTTGTTCTACCATAGTTTTGACAATATATCAGTGCCATCTTTTACAATTTTTTTTTTTTTCATATCAAGGTATCAAGTCTAAATGATGGTTACATTTTATGAAACAGCTATCGATGAAAAGGGAGCAGGTTTTTATTGGAACTAAAATACCTCTGTAATGTCCTAGAAAAGGAACGACTGTATGAGCAGGTGAGAAGACTCGTATAGAAAGCATCCCGTTGGGACTTTGCGTCAGAAACAGTCAGATTTCCGGGCCGGGTAGTAGCAGCAGCAACAGAAAAGACCCAAAGATGGAAAAGGGGGACTCATTGGCAATGAAAACTCTGGCATATGTCGGACATTGAGAATCAAAAAATAAAGTGACAGGGTCGGAAGAGGTGGACAAAACCTCGTCCGGGTTGCGTTGCACAAGCTCTCGTGTTTGCAGCTTCGGTAAAAAAAACGTAGAAACGTAAAATAAACCCCCGGCTTTGGTGAAGTAGAAGAAAGTGATCATCACCCACGCCGTCACGGCGTCACCATTTCTTTTTTTTTTGTTTCATGCAACTTGCCGTTGGTTGGTAGCACATTCGTCTGTTCTTTTTCATTGACAATGAAGACCGAAACGGGGCATATGTGGCATTTTGGTTTAAACAACATTCTTCTGTCGAGGTGAAAACGAGGGATAGTGAAAACAAGAGAATGGTGTCGTGGCCGGTGAAAGATGTAAGTGTTTATAAAAATAGAAGAAAAAAGGCTGACATTGATAGATTGTGTATACGGCCATTGTAGGCTTTGTAATGCTGGCGGCGTTCCTCGAATGGTTTCTATGGCTCGCTGCGTTTCTCTATTGCTTGTACAAGGTCTATCGAAAGGCAGAACACTGGTCCATCAATGTTCTCGCCGTCGTGATTGGCCTCTTTTTTACTCTCTTGCGGTTTATTTTCCTCCCCATCATGGTGGTGACCCTGCCATTGCCCAGCGTCGTGACAGCCGTTTGGCCCCATGGTATGGTCTCCGTCCTCCAGTGGTTTGCCTTTTGGAGTTTTTCTGGACTGCTGACGATTCCATGGCTCTTTTGCATCTACCAAATCGTCACGCACCAGCTAGGACGGACAAGGAGAATCAGGAGGGTCCTGGATGAAGTGACGGCCCCCAAGGTGGTTGTCGTCATGCCTTGCTACAAGGAGGATCCCAACGTCCTCATAAAAGCCGTAAAATCGGTCGTCTGCTGCGACTACCCCGCCGCCTGCATCCACGTCTTCCTCTCTTTTGATGGAGACGCCGTGGATGATCTCTACCTCAGCACCATTGCCAATCTCGGCGTCCCACTCACGCTCGAGTCCTACCCGCAGAGCATCGACGTTCTTTACTACGACGCCCGCGTCACCATTTCACGCTTCCCGCATGGCGGCAAGCGTCACTGCCAAAAATCAACCTTTGCCCTTATTGACCGTGTCTACGAAGAGTATATTCGAACAAATGACAACCTCTTTATCCTCTTTATCGACTCAGACTGCATCCTCGACTCGGTGTGTCTGCAAAACTTCATGTATGACATGGAGCTGAGCCCCGGTAATGTCCGCAACATGCTGGCCATGACGGGCGTCATCACGTCCACGACCAAGAAGAACACCCTCATTACGCTCCTCCAGGACATGGAGTACGTCCATGGCCAGCTCTTTGAGCGGACGGTCGAATCAGGGTGTGGCGCCGTCACCTGTCTACCAGGCGCCCTCACTATGCTCCGGTTTTCGGCGTTCCGACGCATGGCCAAGTACTACTTTGCCGACAAGGCCGAGCAGTGCGATGACCTGTTTGATTTTGCCAAGCAGCATCTCGGCGAGGACCGCTGGCTGACGCATTTGTTCATGATTGGCGCCAAGCAGCGCTACCAAATCCAAATGTGCACGTCTGCCTTTTGCAAGACGGAGGCTGTGCAAACGGTCCGTTCCCTCATCAAGCAGAGACGCCGGTGGTTTCTCGGATTTATCACCAACGAAGTCTGTATGCTGACCGATTTGCGGCTCTGGAAACGCTACCCCGTCCTCCTCATTGTGCGGTTTATGCAAAACACCATCCGCACAACGGCGCTCCTCTTCTTTATCATGGTCCTGGCTCTCGCCACGACGTCCAAGCGAGCACAGGACCTGCCCCTCGGCTTTATTGCCGTCTCCCTCGGCCTCAACTGGGTCATGATGATTTACTTTGGCCTCAAGCTACGACGCTTCAAAATCATGCTTTATCCCCTCATGTTCGTGCTCAATCCGTTTCTGAATTGGTATTACATGGTATACGGCATTTTCACGGCCGGCCAACGCACATGGGGCGGCCCCCGTGCGGATGCCGCACAGGCAGACCCAGAGACAACGGCACAAGAAGCCATTGAAAAGGCGGAGCTGCGTGGCGATGACCTTAACATTGTTCCAGAGACATTCAAGCCTGCCGCCGAGACCAAGAGACAACTGAGCCAGCGTGTGCCCGCCCGCACATCATCTATCCCCACCGTGCCACGACACGTCCAGAAAGGCAACGGCTCTCAGGCACAGGCACCCCTCTCCACACAAGGCCACGATGTGCATGGCCGGTCATCTGCCATGGAGATGGGCTTTGAAGTGCGCCGTGCACGGGCGGCCGGATTCCTCGGACGCAGCCGTAGTGATCGGTCGACGCTGCAGCCACCCGATCAAATTGATGGTATTTTCTCAGCCCCAGAACGCACCGTATCAGGAGTGTTTCGGTATACCGATGGATCCCAATGGAGTCTTGGTGTAGAATCCGAGATTTCCTTTCAGCACCGGGTGACCATTACACCGAAGCGGTGGCCATTATCAGGATCAGGGCGCCTTGATATGTCCAGGGAGGATTTGAAAAAGTATGAAATGGCCCATGGGGCGATGGCCCTGCAACAGCTGAGTTTGAGGACACCTCCAGGCATCGTTTACGAATACATTGATGACGATGCCAACCAACACGGGTCTTCTTGACCGCTTTCCACCCATCCATTTAATTTTTTTTATTTCCTTTTTTAATTCTTTTTTAGGGGGAGTGTGTTCCGGATAATATCGAATATGTAAAAAATAGACATGATGAAATTTTGAAATGAACGTGAAAAGCTAAATCTGGGGGACCTTGAGAAGATAAGCACACGCTTTTGCGGTCGGCAGTTTTATTCGCCAGAACATGATTGACGATCATTTATTATACATGTTTCTGAAAAAAAAAACCTCGAAAACGGCGTACCCTATCAATCACCCATAGTAATTGGCCAAAGATATCCTTTTTTGAATATGTCTTATTTGAGATGGGTGTGGTAGTACTACTACCGTAGGACGATAGGAGACGTTACAATGCAAAATAAATTCCTTCCAAAAAACGCCATACATAAATTTTTTCTACAGGGAGAAAAGGTTTTGATAGGAGAGCAAAAAGAGAAGTAGTGATGCAATATACAACAAGTGAAAGAATAAGTAAGATGATAAAAAAAAGCCATAAACGCCAATAAATGTCGAGTTATATCCTGAAATCTGCACCTTGCAGACTGGGAGGTAGCTCACTCTGGGTACTCGCATGGGAGATTTGTGGGACGGGGAGCTTTCTCTGTGTACCGTCGGTACTTATCAAAATGTCGCTCAAACTAATCCCATTGGGCCGAGCAGAGGCCGGTGGCTGCAGGGGCGCTCTTTCTAGATCCGGCAACGGTTCAAGAGGGGCGAGGGCAGGCGGTGTGGGGTTGGCCACCAGTGGGCGAAAAGGCGGTAAATCGTAGGCCGAGTGGGGCCGCATCCGCGGTGAATGGGCGGGTGTGACCAGGGGTGTGTGGTCGGGGGTGGGGGAAAACGAGTCGTGTGAAAACGTGGGCGAGGAAGGCGCGGTCGAGTTTGGCGAGTTGGGTCGCGACCGCTTAAAATGGCGCAGCGACTGCGTGTAGTGCTCGTCGTTCATTATGCTGGCCATGGTAGGTGTCACGTGATACGCAGACAGGTTGATGGACGAAATGGAGCGTTGGTAGGGGGGATTTGCGTAGTAGTTGGCGGACGAGCCGATCTGGTGGCTGCCGCCGCTGCTGCTATGGTGGTGGCCGGGCGCCTTGGCGAGGCCCTGGCTGTGGGCCTGGCTCTGCAGCTGCAAATGGTGGAGATGCGTGCTGCTGGGGTGGCGAGAGCCCAGGGGTGACGAGAACTGCGACGAGGACGGCGTGGGTCCCTGGCTGCCGTGACCGCCGCGGCTGGCCTCGTACTCGACCTTGTTGGCCGCCGTCACGAGCATGTTGATGTCCATAACGCGGTGGTCCTGCTGTGGACTCGTGTTGAAGCCGCTGCCCATGCGACTGCTGCTGTTGCTGCTGCTGCTGGATCCGCTGCTGCCGCCCAGTGCGAGCTTCATAGCGCTGCCGACGTACGGCGTGGAAAACGACGGCGGCGGCGAGTGGCTTGGCGACGTCAGCGTCGATGTCGGGGCCGACCGGATGCCCTTGGGCCCATGTGGCGGCGCTAGGCTGTCACCGTACCCGGGATGCGCAACGTTGGCGCGGTTCTGGCGGCGTGAGTTGGGGTTGGTGTGGATGCGTGAGTGGCGCGTCAGTTCGTCCGACCGGGAGAAGCGCTTTGTGCAGCCAGGGTACTGGCAGGCATGGGGCTTTTCGCCCGTGTGTGTTCGAATGTGGCGAGTCTGGTGTTCCAGCCGGTGGAATGCCTTTTCGCAGAGGGGACACTTGTAGGGCCTTGGCATTTCCTGCGGGGTCTCTGATGCTGCTGCTGAGGCAGACGTGCCATTGGTGGTTGCCATTGCTGATTCAGTCATTTTTTAATTTTGATTTTGGCCTTTTCTTTATACTTTTTCTTCTCTTTTCCAAAGCGTCTCCAATTCGAATGTCACAAAAGAAGGAAAGAAATACAAAAAGGACAGCAATGCCTCTTTATCTGTAGATTGACAAGGAAGAAAAAAAATGAGAAAATATGGATGGAGGGGGATACATCTTTTTTTATATAAATAAGATCTGGGCGTGATTGAAAAAAAAATCTGAAGGAGTACACGAATGTACCCTGCAGCATGTGTTGTGGTGTATATTTTTGGCTGCCTTTGGGGAAAAAAAAACAAAATGATACATGAGGAAAATCCGCCAGTCTGAGTCAGTATGGGGTTGACAGGGGTGGCTTTATCAAAGCTCCTTCATACAGAAAAAAAAAAAAACAGCGAGAGCCCCACCCGCTTTTCGGGCCTGAAGCCCGGCCCCGCTCCAATCAACGTCCGTCTCGTATAGTTGACGTGGGTTCGACTTGAGGTTTCTCATCTTTCCCCGGAGAGAGCATGTAAGAATCCTCCACGGGCGAGCATGCCATAATCAAGCTGCTCTCGTATCGTGCCATGCACTTTGCTATGCGAGCACATTCTACGGATGAACATACCATTCACTCGTCTTTTGTCTCAAGTGATGAAAAAACTGTCATGAGGGGGATCCTTTACCAAACAAAAAAAAGAAACTCTGGTTCTTTCACGCTGCACTCCTTATTTTAAGCCTCTTGATAATACAACCTTGCTCCCATTTTCACTGATAAAAGACTTGGTCTTCTCCATTTTTGCCAAGGCGGATCCCCCACAACCCCGACTTCAACAATGTTGTTTAATTTAATTTTAGCATTCAGCACATTATGTAATTCCATAGACGCTCGGTGTGAACCCTTTTACGTTTTTGTACGTAGAAGGCCTACAAGAACCTAGGGACTTTTGAAGCATATATCGTATGATGACAGGATATAACGTAAGATATATGTAGCTGTACAAAGCCGTGTTGCTATGTTATGTGCGCGTTTTTTATTTGATTTGATTTTATATGAAAGGCCCGTGTGGTTGCAGGCTGCATTCTTCTGAAAGAGACGCACAATCTGGACTCTTTTTTTTTCTTCTTTTCTTTTTTTTTTTTACTTTCAAGCCTTTTTTCATTCAGGGGAAAAAGAAAGACACATGTACATACTCTACGGTAGCACGCCCCCATGAAAATAGGAGGCCATCCGAACGACGCAAAAGAGCCATTGAGCTTGTCACTAGAAGAGCTGTGTTACACGCCGCAGTGCAACCAAATAGACTAGCGAACCTAACCTAGAACCTAGCGGCCGGTCGTTTCTCGCTTCAACCAAAAGCTGTTGTTTTATCTCGGCTGTAATTTCTAGCACGTTTTCATCTTCATTTCTTTTTTTTTTTAAATCAAAATAAAAAAACCTCTTTCATCATCCTCATTTCACCTTTATTATACTCGCAGAAGGCTAGAGCTCTGCCCAATCGACCAATGGGGTTTTGACTCCATGTCACGATAAGTCCCACACCCCCCAATTATCTGGGGAAAGGATCTTTGTATGATACCATCAAGAGATTGTAGATTGTGTGCTCAAACATTGTAGGAAGCAGGATATCTTCTCCTGCACCAAGAAGTAGCACACATGCCAAACCTAGCAGGTATCTAAATCTAAGCCTCCCCCTCCTTTATGCGATTGTAAGCTTTCCATGGAGCAACGCTCTTCTTTTGATGCAAATGAAAAAGAAAAGAAAGGTTCTCAACGCTAGTATGTAGTAAGTTGCTATTTCATTCAGTCCCATATGGCCTCATTTTCACATCAGCTCCATAGGAGCAAATGTTATCAAAAGATGGGAGCTTGCGCGGTTTGTGTCGCGGAATTGAGGAGATCCATTTCACAGGGCTTTATCTCTTTGTATCCCACGTTGTACTCTACTAAACCCTTCTTTTCTTTGTGTACTAGTTAACCTTGCCACTTCCCTGGGCTTTTCATGTAAAACCTCTCGCCATCAGTTATGAATCGACGAATGCATCGATTGTCAGAAGCAAAAGGACCATCTTCCCGAGGTTACCGACGTCTTTTTTTGCCGCCTCACACTCAATATTCGGAAAGAATTACGTCATCAGACCTTTTTGTGACATGATTTTGTCAATGGAAGATCTACATTTAGTGTCTACCTGATTCCATACAAAGCCTCCTTTTTTTCCCCAAGAACATTGCTTGTGATGCTTCGCAGCTAAATCCTCCGAGCCTAAAAATGAAAATACAGGTTTTTCACGGTTGCCAAAATGTTTCTCATACCTGGTAGCTTCAACAGACAATGTCTCGTGAATACGCCAAGCACATACCTAATTTGTAAGACAGACTCAAAAAAAAAGAAAAGAAGGGGGGGCCAATGAGAGGCATGCAAGCAAAAAAGCGTTATGTTTTTTTCCTTCCCCCACAAATTCCCCCACCGTCTTATTTTCGCTTTGGCGAATCTGTACGCAATAATTGTGCCATTCTCTCCGTATTTTCACATGCATTATTTATTTACTATATCGAGTATGTAATGTATGTACCTCTTTTAGCGACGACTTCGTTCTTTTTGTCGCTGCTATGTACGCTTTGGAAAAGCAAAAATTTCCCACCTGCCTGTAGGGGGGGCGTGTATCCTATCATGTACCTTTGGGCACCTTTTTCTTTTTTTTTTTGTGGGGGTTTTGACCCTTGAGAGAAAAAGAGCCGGGCGGGTTGGCTTGTTCCGCTCCGCCAGAGAATAGGGAACATTTCCCTGAGTCTGACGCCAGCATTGTACTATGGCAGAGACACCTCAGATCTTTTGGAGGTACAAATCCACCTTGTGGTGATGCGTGCTTTGGATACATCTTGTGGACTGAAGTTTTTTTGGGAGAGGGTCTCAGGGACCCCCATATTGTACAAGCATACATGGGAGCAAGTATCTTTTGGTACCTTGTTGGGGTGCCATGCTTTGCTGCCGAAATTTCAAAGCTCCGAGAACCCCACAATGCAGGATCGCTGCATTCATTTGCCTTGCAGATTTCGGGTGAGGGTATCCAGCAGCCTCCTAATGCTATTTTATTGCATGACTGTACATGTTTCGAGGCATCAAGTATCCATGTTTCTCTGTACTATGATGGAACGCTATGCAACGAGTGGTGTGTATTCTGGGGTAAAAAGGCGCCGCGGAAAAAAAGTGTCGAAACTTTAAATTTTGGAATGGAGATGGGCAAAAAGGATTTGATATGGTAAAATGAGCATACATAATCAGCATGCGATAAGCATCGTATTAACGTATTATGGCATACGGTTTTTTTTCAGTGCCTTTATTTGGGCCTAGGCAAATGGGCCGTGATCGGACCCGACACCGAAAGACCGAGACTTTTTGATGAATGTAATTGCAATAATAAAGCAATGGATATTCGGCCAGCAACTGGGGGAGATTGAAAAAGATTAAAAGCTTTTTTGTATTTTCCAAAGGTGACGCCTTATGCGAATCTAGATCTTCATGTGTGCCATAATGAGCTAGTATGATGTAATAATGGGATAAAAAAGGAAGCACGTTTTGGCTTCAGCTGATGCAAAATGCAAGGCTATGCAGAGGACAGGCCTCTTGCAACCAGTTTCACCAACTCGGAAGACGCTTCTTCTTCGACGGGATTGGGGTAGTTGTAGGCAGCGACGGCAATGGCAATGTAGACGACGACACAAAGCAGGCCTTCGAGGTAGTTGCTCTTTTGGTCGCGCAAAAAGTTGCCGACAGTGATGATGGAGAGGAGCAAGACGCCCATGTCAAAGGTGGCAAAGTTGAGGCCCATGGGACGATCAAGACCCCAGCCGACAATGACGGCAAGGGGGCCGTTAAACATGGCAGTCTGCAGCGTAGCGCCAATAATGTGCGAGAGGGCAATGGACACTTGGTTCTCCCACGCCTCGCCAATGGCAGTGATGTGTTCGGCGGCCTTTTCGACGAGGGGGACGAGGATGAGGCCCATGAAGGCGTCGGAAATGCCGTGGTCGTGCACGATAAACTCGATTTCTTCGACGAGAGACAGGGCAATAACGCTCACCAATGCGACAGAGATGGCCAGGGCAACAAGACTCTCCGTCAGCGTCAGCTTGTCGTACACGGGCGATGGTGCTTTAGGAGCGACAGCAGCAGCAGCAGCAGGAGCAGCAGCACTGGGCGCGTCGTCTCCTTCTTCGAGTACTCTGTCGGCACGGGCCGCCTCTTCCTCCTCCTTTTTCTTGCGCTCAGCTTCTTCTTTTTCTTTTTCCTCTTCGGCGCGGTTCTCTTCGCGCTCAAACACCTCATCGTAGATACCGTGATGCGTTCGCGCTTGGAAAAAGAGGAAGACGAAGTAGGCGATGATGAGGAGAATGGACGTGACACGCGAAATGTTGAGCGTGCGACGACTGAGGTCCTCTGGCGACTCGGACTGGGTGATGGTGGCCTGGAAGAGGGTGGGCACGGCGAGACCAACGCCAGCTGTGAGCAACAGACCGGTACCGACCTCGCTGACAGTTTCGCTAAATTCTTGAATGTCGTAGTGGATGCCGCCGATGAAGAAGCAGAGGCCGAGACAGAGCAGCATGGTGGCGAGGACGGAGCCGAGAATGGCGGCCTGGATGACGGCGTAGAGCTCGCGGGAGAGGAGGACCATGAAGAGGACGATTTCGACAATAGAGCCGGCAATGATGGCGACGAGGACGCCGAGGACATGGGGCAGTTTGAGGGAGAGTTGCTGGCCGGCGAAGCCGATAAGGTTGGCGCAGGGGACCATGGCGATGTAGGCGAGGATGAAGATGGTGAGGTGGTGGCTGGAGGTGTCGGAGAGGGCATATCGACAGGCTATGGCGGCGGGGACGACGGGCCATAGACAGTTGACTATCATGGACACGACGCTGGATGATTTGAAGGAGATGCGGAGGAAGTGGACGGGATGGAAGAATTTGCGGTTGGATTCGCCTTCCGGACGGAAGCGAAAGTTCATGTGCTTGGAGTAGATGTTTTGATGTTTGGTGACTTGCACAGGCTCCTCTGCCGTGTGCTCCGAGGGGTTCGCCGGAGCAGCAGCAGCAGCATCCGCAGCTTTGGTGCTCATTGTTGCCGAGAATGTATGTTTTACAAACGAAGGAGGAAAAAAAAAGACAAAAGGGCTAGAAGCGCTGCGAATATTTTATAAACGCGTCTTTATTTAATTTTAAATTTTATATGTGAATCCTTTTTCAAAACGCAACAACCCCTGCAGGGGTTTCACAAGTCTTGGCGACGTGGCGAGTGGATACCGCTCACGAGTGCCCAAAGCGTGTACAGTGTAGGGTGCTACGCCTGGCGCCAAATAGCGTCGGCCATGGTGGCGACCTGGGCCATCTCCCTTACATCGTGGACCCTCACAATGTCAGCACCCCCTGCTACAGCAGCCGCGACGGTGGCAGCAGTGCCCCACACGCGCTCTGCTGGGACCACTACGCCCGTGGCCTGCCCAATAAACGACTTGCGACTGGGACCCACCAGCCACGGCAGACCCTCCAGCCCAGGGTAGTTACGTAAGCGGTCGAGTTGGCGCAGGACGACGGCGTTCTGGCCGGCAATCTTGGCAAAGCCGAGGCCAGGGTCGAGGACGATGCGCCATCTGCGGACGCCGGCAGCCTCGGCAGCACGCACACGGGCCGCCAGCTCGCGGCCGATGGCATCGACAATGTCAGGGCCATAGTGACTAAGCGTACCCATGGTAGCAGGAGTCCCACGCATGTGCATGAGACATACGGTGGTACGGAGACGGGCGAGGGTGGCGAGCATGGCCTTGTCGAGGCAGCCGGCGCTGACGTCGTTGACCAAGTCGGCGCCGGCGCGGACAGCGGCCTCGGCGACGGACGCGCGGTACGTGTCGACGCTGATGGCGACGCGGTCGAAGGAAGCAGCGGCGCGGAGACGGCGAATGACGGGCAGGACCCTGTGCAGTTCCTCGTCGGCTGTGACGGGGCTGCGTCCGGGGGCGGTGGACTGGCCGCCGATGTCGATGATGGAGGCGCCGTCGGCGACCATCTGGGCGGCGGCAGCGACGATGCGGTCGAGATGAGCGTCGGTGGAAGCGGCGGAGGATTCGTCGGACGGTCCGTCGGAAGCAGAGGCAGAACGGGGGCTGTGGGTGCCGCCGTCGGAGAAGGAGTCGGGAGTGACGTTGAGGATGGCCATGACGGCCGTTTTGCGCAGCGGGAGACGCGGCTGCAGCGGGGGATGGCGGCCGGGCGGGCCCAGGGAAGTGATGGGCGTGATGGGCGCGGCAGCGGCAGCAGGCCGTGTCAGGGCGTCGAGGAGGTCCTGGGCGCTGCGCAGGGGCTGCTGGTGCGGCCAGGGACAGAGCTGGGGCGCGATCTGGGCGAGGGGCCGCAGGACAAACTCGCGCTCGGCAAGGCCAATGTGGGGCACGGAAAGACGGCCGTGGCGGACGGATCTGTCGGCGTAGAGCAGGACGTCGAGATCGATGTTGCGGGGGCCCTTGTCGACGGTCTTTTTGCGGCCGAGACGGTGCTCAATGGCCTGCAGGGCGTCGAGGAGGGCCAGGGGCGAGAGGCTTGTCTGGACTTTTGCGACGCCATTGGCAAACTTGGCCTGGTCGAGGACGTACATGGGGTCCGTCTCCCACAGGCTGCTCGTCGCCAGCACGCGGATGCCGTGCGGGGCCATCAGGTCGCAGGCCTGCTCAATCCAGTCCGTGCGGTTGCCCATGTTGCTGCCGAGGGCGATGTAGGCCGTGACGGGCGCCGTGGGGGCCTGTTGCGCCGCGGTAAGGCCGGGGCATTGCTTCGGGACGGCGCGCGCCATCAAACGTCTCTGCCAGGCTGCTGGTGCGCCGCCCAGCGCTGCTCGTCGCCAGAGGCTCGTCATGCAGGGTTTGCGCATGACTAAGCAGATGCGCATGTGCCGCATGCGCATGTGCCATGTATGTATGTACCTGGGCCTCGGCTGTGGGCAGCATAAATAGGCGGCCGCTGGCAAGGCTGGCAAGACCGTTGCTACCATGGCGTCTCCTCGTAAGTCTGCTCTTGTCGATGGGAGTCTAATGAATGTGCAGAGAAAATTCGCACGACTGTTACGGATCTCTTTGCGATCAACCACCCGGTGATGCTGGCCGGCATGAACGTCGCGGCCGGCCCCCAGCTGGCGGCGGCGGTGACGAATGCCGGGGGACTCGGCGTGATTGGCGGCGTCAACTACACGCCGGAGATGCTGCGGGAGCAGATTGACGAGCTCAAGCAGCATCTGCACGACAAGAAGGCGCCCTTTGGCGTTGATCTGCTGCTGCCGCAGGTCGGCGGCAATGCGCGCAAGACAAACTACGACTACACCAAGGGAAAACTCGCCGAGCTCATCGACGTCGTCATCCAGTCGGGTGCGCGGCTGTTCGTGTCGGCTGTCGGCGTGCCCCCCAAGCACGTCGTCGACCGGCTGCACCAGCACGGCATCCTCTACATGAACATGATTGGCCATCCCAAGCACGTCGGCAAGTGCCTGGCGCTCGGCGTGGATTTGATCTGTGCGCAGGGCGGCGAGGGCGGCGGCCACACGGGCGACGTGGCCACGACGGTCCTCATCCCCGAGGTCGTGCGGCTCTGCCGCGGCCACACGTCGCCGCTGACGGGCAAACCCGTGCAGGTCGTGGCCGCAGGAGGCATCCACAGCGGGCCCCTTGTGGCTGCGGCGCTCATGATGGGCGCGTCGGCCGTCTGGGTGGGCACGCGCTTCATTCTGACGGACGAGGCGGGCGCCCCCGAGTCGCACAAGGAGGCCGTGCGCACGGCGGGCTTCGACGACACGGTGCGCACGCTCATCTTCACGGGCCGGCCCCTGCGCGTGCGCAACAACCCGTACATTGAGCACTGGGAGACGCAGCGCCAGGAGGAGATCAAGGCGCTGACGGCGCAGGGAAAGCTGCCCTACGAGGCGGACCTCGACCGCGTCATGGCGGGCGAGCTGGACGCTGCGCCAGGCCTCGACACGGGCGGCAAGAGCGGCGACGACGTGGACCTCGACGATCTCATGGACCAGTTCCGGCCGTATTTGATGGGCCAGTGCGCTGCCGTGGTCAACGAGAAGATGCCCGCCAAGGCCGTCGTCGACGAGCTGGTCAACGGCGCGGCCGCCAGCATTGCGCAGGGCAATCGCCTGCTTGTCCCGACGCCGCGGCTGTAGTCTTGTTTCATGTGACATATCATAATGCATTGTATCATACTACTATCCTAAAAACTTGGCCATCGTCTCTTGCATGGCCGCTGTCAGCGTCTTGAGGTCGTCGCCCGCCGTGATGCCCAGATGGCGGATGGTTTCCTTGGCCAGAGACTCAATGGTGCCGTAGCCGCTCTCTTCCTCGTCGTCCTCCTCGCCGTGGAAATCCCGCGACGAAATCGACGTGGCGCCCCGGAACGCCTCGAGACGCTCGCGGTCGCGCTTTTCCTGCTCCGAGTCGACTGCGTCGGACGACGACACTGCGCTGGCCTTGACGGGCTCGCTGGCCTTGCTGCTGCTGCTGCTGCTCTTGGCGGCGGCCATCTGGCCAAAGCCCAGCCGCGCAAGGGGCTTCTTTTCGATCTTGGGCATTGTCGTCGCCGTCGAAGACGAAGAGAGCGCCGCCGACGCCAACGACGCGGCCGACGCCTTGGCCGCCTCTTCGTCGGCCTTTTTGCGCTGCATCTCC
Source organism: Chrysosphaeria jannelii (assembly GCA_020002325.1). Classification (NCBI taxonomy): domain Eukaryota; kingdom Fungi; phylum Ascomycota; class Sordariomycetes; order Ophiostomatales; family Ophiostomataceae; genus Chrysosphaeria; species Chrysosphaeria jannelii. The sequence continues at coordinate 307,301 of JAGKRY010000002.1, read as the reverse complement.
GCCTCCTCGGCGGCTGCGTCGTAGCCCAGCTTCTCTATGCGCGCCGCCTCTTCGCGCGCCGCCTGTTCCAGTGCCTCGAAGTCGATGCCCGGGTCCGCTTTGGCAGTACTCCTGGCCAGGGGCTTCTTTTTCGCTGTGAGGATGTTGCTGCGCGGGTTCTTGCTGCGCAGCGCCGCCGACGTCGTCACTTTGTATGTCGGCGCGGCCTTGGCTGCGGGTGCTGCTGCGCGGGGCTCTTCGCGCGGTGCTGGCGCTGGCGCTGGTTTCTTGACCGTCGTGTTGCTCCACGACGAGAAAAAGTCGTCGTCGTCTGCGTCCGGCTCCTTCTTGGCCGCGCCGTCGGCCGTCTTGGCGAGCACCACCTCGCTGGGAAAGTCTTTGAGGTCTCGGGCCACGCGCCGCTTCAGCTCGTCCTTGTACTTGACAGCCGCGCTGGACGTGTACTTTGCATTCAGGTCGCCGCTGCTGAGCGCCGCCGAGCCGCCGTTCCTTTGGAAAAACAGCGTCGCCGCGTCGTTGCCGCCCATCTTCATGAACCGCAGCTGCTCCCATTTCCATTCTTTTTCTTGTCAGCACTCTCGCTCTCTGCCCTGTTGCAACGCACGGTCGAGGTTCGTCGAGCGCACAAACGATATGTGCACGCCCATGTTCCGGTGGTGCGCCGAGCAGTCCAGACACAGGTAGATCCCAAACGGAATCGACGTCCATGTCGGGTTCTTTTGGCCGCAGTCAAAGCAAATCTTCCGTCAGTCCCGTGCCGCTTCCTCGCGTGCGCTCACCTTGTTGGCCGTCTTGGCCTTGAGGCTCGCAAAGATGCCGTCGGATTGCTCTTTCGTCGCAAACTCGTCCATTTTGTGTCTTGTGCTGTGTCTGCCCTGCCGCGCCCTCGCTCGTCCCGGAAAAGGACACGCTCGCGCTTATGTAAGCATGCGACCGCCGACAAAGGGCCATCTTAGTCATCGCGTTCTTTGCAACAATGCAGGCACGACCGCTCCGCCCTCTCCAGAGGCTCCTGCCGTGCGCACGGCTCCACCCGGCGCCCCGCACGGTCCACACAGGGAAGGCGCCCGAGCGCCGCCCCGCCGTGACGCCCCTCAACGACGACGGGCACGTGCCGTGGCGCCAGCTGTCGCTGACCGAAAAAACGGGTCGTGCGGCGCAGCAGACGTTCAACCTCGGCCTCATGGCCGCGGGCGCGGCCCTGACGGCCGGCGTGGTCTACGTCTTGTACACGGAGGTCTTTGCCCCCGGCAGCAAGGTCGTCGTCTTCAACCGGGCGGCGGACCGCGTGCGTGGCGACGACGCCTGTGTGCGGCTGCTGGGCGAGGACATTGCGGCGCACGGCGAGAGCACGGCGGGCCCCTGGCGCAGAGCACGCCCTATAGTGTAGGTCACCGTAAAGAAACATAAAAAATGAGGCGTCGGCGGTTAATCGGCGGACAGCAGCCATTCGTACACAGATGCCGCGGGCGACCATGTGGTGATGAGCTTCCACGTGCAGGGCCGCCTCGCGCACGGCCAGGTGCACCTGCACGTTGTGCGGCCCACTGGACAGTCGGAGCACCAGTACCAGCACCTGTACCTCGACGTCCCGGGCCACGAGAGGGTCTACCTAGCGCGCGAGCATGCCGACCCGCGCAAGAAGCTATTTGGCATCCGGTGGGCGTAATGCCTACCTCTTACGATATAAAATACAAAAAAGATACAGATGATAGAGCAAGGAAATAAGGAAAAAAAAAGAAAAAGAAAAAAAAGAACAAAGACCGCAACGACTACTCCATGAGCCCCGACTTGCGGATCCACTGGTTCATGCCCTTGAACTTCTCCTCAAACAGACTCTCCAGCCGCTGCGCACTCGCATAGACGGGGTCGCCCTCCTTCCAGTACGTGTATGCATTGGCAAACACCTGGCGCACGTCCCGTGCAAAGTCGTTGGCCGTGGTATATCGGCCGCTTTCCAGGCGTTTCTTGACCGTCGTCAGGTCCATCGGCCGCTTGATCCGCTCCAGGTAGTCGGGCACCTGGTCCCGCACGGGGTCCACGGCGTACTTGAAGGGCCCCACGAGGCGTGCCCAGAAGCCCGGCTTGGAGATCATGCGCACCATCAGATTCTCGCAGAACAGCAGCTGCTGCGCGTTCGTCGTCTCGCGCCGTCGCGCCGTCGTCTCGGGCACAGTGGGCACTGGCACGGCGGAGACGGCCTGTGGCGGCATGGAGGCCGGTTTGCGCGGCTTTGTCTCGGTGCGGAGCCGTTTTGCGGGCCGCAGCTCGGGCTCGGAGCAGGGCGAGACAGCCCAGGCGTCGCCGAAACTGGCGCTCATGGCGACGACAAGGTCGCTCAGCAGCTCGCGGGGCATGGCCTGGGCAAACTCGGCGCGGCGTTCGTGGCTGGCACGCATGTACTCGGCAATCCACGAGAGCAGCAGCTGGCGGATGGACGAGCCGGCGGGCGTCTCCTGCCACACCTTGACAATGACAGAGCTAGCGGGGATGGTCATCGTGGTGCGCTTCGTCTCGACCATGGCCTCGATGACGCGGTCGCAGAGGCCGTGGATGGTCAGCCCGTGGCCAATCTTCCAGGCATCAATCAGCACGGCATACGGCGGAAGCGTGGCGCCCGGCGGCACCAGCTGGTCGGTGTACATGAAGCATTGCGCCAGGGCAAAGACGCGCGGCGCGTACTCGGGCAGCGTCAGCGTGTCTCTCCCGCGGCTGAGGAACTTTTCGCGGAAGTAGTCGCTTTTGACGCTCAGAAGGTCTTTTTGCAGGGCAAAGCGCGTCTGGTCCTTGCCGACCAGGACCGTCACAAACGACGGGTGCGGGTCGCTTTTGGCTGTTAGCAGTTGTGTGCGTCGGGCGAGGCCACTTACAGCCACGAAAATGCTGCGGATGTCGTGCCCATATGTACCAATCGCTTGACGCACGGTGCCGTCACCGCGACGCGCTTATGCCATTGCACACGTGACGCATTACGGGCGCTCTTCTTTCATAAAGCATGAGACAGTACCTATGTACTATGTACATGAACGCAAACTCGGCCATCATCATTGCACATTTCAAACAGCCACATCATTCCAAATCATTACAAAAGTCCAAAAAATAGTCCCAAACCGTCCACAATCCGAAATCCAAAATAAACTAAACGACCACCGCAAACACAGCCGCCACCAGCACACCAGCCACGCCGGCCGAGGCCACGACGCTGCCGCCATTCGCCAGCACCTGCGACGGCGACGGCGACGGCGTGGCCACCTGCGTGCCGTTGCCTGAGCGCGCCGGCGACGGGCTTGCCGAGGCGCCCACCGTGTTCAGCGGCAGCGAAGACGACGCCGTGCTCAAAAAGACGCTGCTCGAGGGCAGCGACGAAGACGGCACAGGGCTCGACGAGGAAACACCCGAAGAGCTCGACGCAGGCGCCGAAGACGAGGCCGTCGTCGCGGACACGGGCGGCTGCACCGTCAGCGGACTGCCGACGCTGTACGCCGCGGCACAGTCGTCCACAGACATGCTCTCGGGGCAGCACACCGTGGTGCCGTTGGTGGAGCCCGTGCAGTAGAAGCCGGCATCGCACGAGTCTATGGTTAGCTTTTCAGCGTCTTTGGCCGGTCAAGACATACTGCCGGCGCCGCCAGAGCAGCACGTCTGCTGGATCCCGGCATTGTAGCAGTGGATCGCATTGTCGTTGGACGGACACGTCTCAAACCCAGCACCGCACGCCTCGGCACACGTGCTGCCCATGCCGCAGACGCTCTCCGTCGGGCTGTAGCCATCGCCGCCGTCGCGCCCGGCAATGCCAAACAGACCGCGGGCCGACACAAAGGCCGTCTCGGACGCCGCCGCCGTCGCCGAAGCGCTCAAGAGAGCCAGAGCCGTCCAGACATGCATTTTGCAAGATGAATGTGAATAAAAGAGTGTGGTGTGTAAAGAGCGTGGTGGTTGCAAAAGAAGGACGTCTTCGCGCAAAGGAGTGTCTGGGGAAGAAAGAAGGAAAAGTCGTGAAAGGAATGAAAATAAAAATAAAAATAAAAATTAAAAAAAGGCGCGACAAAGGGGACCACCCGAAATTTACGCCTGCCCAATGAAGCAAAGAGCGCTCTCTGTAATTAGCATGGGATCCACTCGTGCTCCTACACGCCGTTGCACCGTGCCCCTTTCTGGATATCTCTTGAGGTCTTGGGCTTAGCGCCACTGCCCGTTGGGCGCATCACCATTTTAGCTTTTTCCCCTTGGGTACACAGGGTACTTGACGATGCGCCGCACGTGTTGCACTTTTCCATTCGGCAAGACCATCTTTCGCAACCCAGATTCATCATTTTATTACATGTTGAGTACCCCCAAAAACAACCCCAGAAAAAAGATAATTAAAAAATGTAAACAAGAAGTCAAAGAAAAAAAAAAAGGTTACACTCATCATAATGGTTCATCGCAGCAGCCTACGGCCGGCTCGCAAACGTCAGAGGACAGTGGTCCTTGGGGAAAATGGTGGCAAAAACTTCAATCTCCTCCGACAGTGGCGTCGGGTGGTGCTGCCACTCCAGCAGAATCGACGCCATTCCAATCATCAACGCCAAGTTCAGTTGCGCGTACTGCTGTCCAAGACAATAATGCGGCCCCACGCCAAAGACTAGATAGTTCAGTACGCCCTTCTTCTCAGCATCACCGCTAAAGTAACGCTCCGGGTTGAATACATCAGGATCCTCGTACACGTCCGGGTCACGGAGAGCCATGTACGTCGTCGGAATCACCATGGCCCCCTTGGGAACCGTGTACGAGTCCGTAATCGGGAATGCCTTCTTCACCTGGTACGGCACCATCAAAACAGGCGGCCGGTACCGCAAAAGCTCCCGGATAACAGCACGCGTATACGTCATCGACTCCAGCTGGTCCATGTTCACAGACGCCAGACGGTCGCCGCCACGGACCGAAAGGTTCTCCTCGCGGACACGGTCCAGCACATCCGGACGCTGCGACATGATCTGGAAGAGCCACGTGCATGCACTGCTCGTGGCATCCTGCGAGGCAAACAGAAAGGTAAAGACCGTCTGGGCAATCTCATAGTCAGTAAAGTCCCGCAGCAGGGGCGTTGGCTTCTCCAAGTTGTCGACTTCTTCATTGTTGGCCTCTGCCTGTCGCCAGCGCTCAGAGTCAATCATCTGCTTCACCCAAGCATCCATAATACAGGTAACTTCACCATTGGCTTGCATTCGCACCTTGGACTTGGCAGCACACTTGGAAAACTCCACGAGCACCATATCCGCCGCCTTTTTGCCGTACCACGCATTCGTAAAGGGCAGGATAATGGGAAAGTTGACCAGCTCGAGCGCAGCCGTAATGAGATAGTAGTCATCAGCAATCTTCTTGAGCGACTCATCCGGCAGATAGTAGCCGACAAACGTGCGGCACGACACGGCACACATAATCTCACGGAACTGCGTCATAAAGGGGACGGGCTTGCCGTCATTCTCCTTTGTCACCTTGATAAACCGCTGGAAATAGTCGCGGTACACTTCTTCTTGGCGAGGCAGATAGCACTCGAGGGCCTTGCGCGTAAATAGCCCGTTGAGGCCCTTCCGGAAGTCCACGTGGGCCTTGCCGTCAAGGAACACCCAGTTGTCGGCACCAAGCAGCTTGTGGGCCACGTCCACCACGCAGGGCTTGACGTAAGCAGACGACGTAAACACTTTACGCGCCATTTCCCTCGTCGACGCAATGACGACAAACTTGTGGAAGACGGACACGCAGCTCAGAGGACCGCTCTTCCACTTGGCATAGTACTCCTCAAACTTGGGGTCCATGCTCTGCAGAAAAGGGCCCATAAACGGCACCTTCATGGCCGGCCCAACAATGGATCCTTTCTGGACAATATACAGCACTGTTTCGTTAGCTTTTTCCCCTTTTCTTCCGTCTGCGAGAGCTGGAGGGACGTACATTGGTCGTAGGCGACAGCCGCCGCAAGGAGCGTCAGGACAATCTGCCAGACACTCGCATTGGCAATGGCTGCCACGACAGGCTCGAGTTGTGTTGGAAGAGCATTGGCCATGGCATGTTTTGCCGATGCCAATGGTGACACAGTCGCGTTGATTGCGTCCATTGTGTCCAAATCGTCAAAAATTGACACAAAAAAAGAAGAAACTCAAAAATGAATGGCAACCAAAAAAAGAGCGTCGACACGGAAGGGGAAAAAAAGGGGAGAAATTTATTGCGAATAGCATTAGTAATTTGTCTTGGCCAAAACAGGGCCGGTACCTCGACTACCGCACATCGCGTTGGAAGAGAAAGTCGAGTCAGTACCAGGTGGGGTACATCAAATATCATGCCATGGCCCACTTATTCCTCGGCACCAATCCGTTTTATTCATCCACTCTGTTTCCGCCAATCCGTTTATTCCTCTATGTATTGGGTACCTAGGTAGGTATTTAGTCTCATGGTGTATCTTGACGTAACATAGCCCCTGGGCTTTGTGACAGAACAAGGTACCAGCCAAATTTGGTGAACACAAAGCAGCCGTAAGGCGGAACTGGGTTCCAGGAAATAAGTTCCTGATAAAGCAACAAGAATGGTCGTGGGTTTAAACCAGAGCCTGAGCCCAAATGTGAAGACAGTCAATTCATACCAGCTGTAGGAAAATTACTATAGATACTCGTGTGCATGGAAAAGAAGGCCTACCCTCCTTTATGGCACCCTTCCCTCCTTATAGAGATCCAGCAAGGTGTACCACGCCTTCTCTCAGCTGTAAACGCTATTGTCTACCTATTTTAAAATTATATTCACTTGAAAAAAACACCATACAGTAGCCTATGTAGATAAGTACTATGCCTATGCACCTATGCACTTATGACCCAGCGTGCAACACAAAAACAAATCATCCAAGCACAGGTTTAATGCGCTGGTGAAAAATTGTACGCCGAAAGATCATGCAAAGGCTTTAGCCAAAATTATGAAAAATGTTAAAGATATCAAAGCTACGAAAAGTTTATTCGTCCTATTGAAGGCAAGGAGGAAAAGCAAATTGATGAAGCGATCCGTTGCATGATGGGTTAAAATGCCGAGGCGTACGAAATATATACACGTGAGACGCTTTTGGCCAAGATAAAGAGAATTGTTAAGAGTTCCTTTTGATGACGTTTGTAAATATCGTTTTCGTAAATAATCCCATGTTATATACCTACCTCCTAGTTAGACCAGCAATAAATTACTCTGTTTTCTATTTAATTGTTACTACATAAGTGCAGACTAGCCGTCTCCACTCTTGTGTCCATCTTTTACTAGACAGAGGCGACACGTACCGCTGGGTTTATAAGAAGGGGAGAGGTCATAGAAGGAGGACATCTTTGATAGGCCTTTTCTTACATAGTTAAGAGCCTACAATATTTTGTTGAATTGATTGTTTGATCGTACTTTCGCCACTAGATATCGACGGCTTAGGCCCTTTGACTTGAGCTACAAACCAAACATGGGCCGCCACAGCTTTCTCCTACGCCTCATTTCCGCTCACGCTTGTTTTATGCTTGGCTAGCTTGGTTTGTGATTACATAGTTCTGTGGTGTGGTCCATACGAGGTTGAGGCAACAGAGGTCATTCCACCCTACCTGCTCTCACTATAGTATCATATACCGAATAAGTGCAAAGTCAGTGCCATATTGGCTGTAGAGTCCTTCTAGTCGGTATTACGGCCCAAATATTTTGGGATTTGGTCGTAGTATTATGGGAGCCTATTTGCATATGATGCAAAAAAGACCAAGTTCGTGCAAAAAAATTTTTGGAAGACTATAAATAATGATATTATTGGCTATCTTTGAGGTAATTCGTTTCAGCCGCATTATCATAATAATTAGAAAGCCAGTAATAGTAGGCCAAGAAGAAAAGCATATTGAAGTCGCACTTTGCCACCAAACAGGGGGCATGAGGATAAAATGGTAGTGCTCCCACATGTATTCTCATTAATTTTAACAACTAAGAATCTTTTTATTTCACCATGGTATACTATATTTTCTTGACTAGAAACGGAATTTATGGCGATTTCCTCTTTGAGCTCATCACAGATGACTCTTGTGGGGATAAATCAGTCATTCAACTATTTCTTGACAATTGTGATAGAAAGGAGAAACGTCTTGTAACAGATAAACAAAATGGCTACTTGTCTTACTTTGTGGGAACGCTAGATGAAGAAAACAAGGACTACTTTATCGATGAGATATACAAAGTTAAGAAGGAAAGACCTGCTATGAGCAATTTACAATGGGCGCAGGGAGCATGGCATATATTCCCTAGAACAAAAGCCAATTTGATAAGACTTTGTTCTTGGGAAGAGGCTATCTTGAAACTAAAAGTAATGCAAGCAAAATATGCAAGATTTAGCCTATCTAACCAGCTAAGGATTTTCGAAGACAATATGATGGCTTTGAGTGAGCTCATGACAGCATATACATCGAAACAACTTGCAAGAGATTTTTCCAAAAACAGGTACGATCCTGAAGCTTGCCAATTAATTGAATTTGTGGGAGAAAACTCCCGTAGTATATATCGTAAAGATAGTATTGAAAAGTTTATTCGCCCTGTTGAAGGAGACGAGGAAAAAGAAATGTGTAAGAAAATAGATGAAATCATCAATACGATGGTCAACTATAATTCCAAGGCGTACGAAATATACACACGGGAGAAGTTTTCGGCCAGGGTGAAGAGGATTATCGGAAACATCTTTTGATTGGTGTCATTAGCAACTTGCAACTAATTCCATGATATTTAAGTTGAGCTAGCAATAAATTGACCTGTTTTACTATTTTATTCCTACCATAAAGCTGTAACATTTTGAGTGCAAGGAAGCCAACTTTTGAGATCAGAAGAAATATTTTCTCCCTTGGCTAGGGTAGATAAAAAAGCTATCATATAATGGGACACACCCTTTCGACAGTCCGGATTTTAGGTGGTTTTTATGTATTATGTATCGTGCAAGGGTATGTCGTACCCAATACTTCCACTAAGGGCGTATCTGGATGATCAGTACAAATATACAGGCTTTCGAGAGAGGCTTATCCCAGGGCCGCCTCACTCCCATCTGTAGTAGCATCATCTTATTAACGAGCACTTTCTTCAGGACGGCACATCAATCAGTAGAGTAATCTTATGTCTTTTACTGAACCCAACTTTAGTGTATGTTTAATGGACAAGCACGAGGCGTTGTATCTCATAGGTATTGACTTTGGAAATGAGGTACAACAGGCGTGGAATGCGCTAGATGCAGCTACTTTGAGAGAGAAGGATCATCATTACCAGAACTTTCCTTAGTGTGGCGAGACCAATCGTGTCATACAGTATGATTTTGACTATTCCATAGCAGAGAGATACATCTCTGGGCGTGCGATGAGAACAGAAGCAGAAAAACCCTATCAATTGCAGCTGCATAAAATAAAAGATGACTTGGGCCATGCGACCTCACGTCCGGAAGTGGAAACGGTAATAAAATAAGCAGCGGGAAGGTAATGCACGTTGCGAAGGTATTCACCACTCAAAAAATTACAATAGCAGGCAAGGCATGCTTATGGCCAAAGAGTAAAAAATGTTGAAACGAGATCATATTTACTCCCTCCTGACAAGAAATATAAAGATAAAAGGGGCAGGACTCTCCCATTCTATAAACCGTTTCAATTAAAAGTATTTCCTCCGCTATGGTGTGCTACGTCTTTATGATCCCGCTAGTGGTAAATCAATCGTCCGAATTTTAAGGGGTTATTGCAGTAGAACAGAGCAGCGCCTTGAAGAGCTTAAGCCTCGCATTCTTGATGATTCTCCTTTGGATGAATCAATACCACAACTTTTCAAAAGCTTTCATCTTAAACCCGAGCACCGCCTCCTAATGGATAGATCCTCGGGCTATTCATCCTATTTGGTGGGTACACTCGAGGTCAGTGACAAGGTTGGCCTTCTAAATGAAGTTCTTCGATATAATGAAAAACTTCTTACCATGAGCGATCTACAATGGACACAGGAAGTATGGGGAAAGCTCCCTAAAACCAAGGTCAGACTTACAAGATTCTGTTCTTGGGAAGAGGTTTCCTTGAGACTAGAAGCAGCACAAGCAAGCTACGCAAGATTTGGTATTTCCGATCAATATTGGCTGTACAAGCAGGAAAGGGCTAATTTTGACAAGCTCACAAAAAAACACACGCCAAAAAGCTTAGCCCAAAAGTATCTAGATGAGAACGATGATTCGGTGCCGAAAAGGAGTTCGGCGTCACTGAAGAATGCAAATAGTGTGTATCGTAACGACAACATTGAAAAGTTTACTTTCCCAGTTCAAGGAGAAGAGGAAAAGAAAATGTGTCAGGGAATTGACAGTGGCTCTCAGTATATGAATGATTTTTATGCCGAGATGTTTGAAACTTTGACAAGTGAGAAGTTTTGGGATTGATGGCAGAAGTAGTGAATTAATAGACAACGCGTTTTTCTTTACTACATATAAGACTACATAGAGCCCCTTGTTCGTTGTGACTAGATGAGTTACGAAGGACGAAGATGTTATTTAATTCACTGCTTCAGTTGGCATATGGACCTACTTTGCAGGTTTTGGTTTTACCTTCTGGTTGCCCGTGCCTCCAAGATAAATAATAAAAGAGTGGATGGGCAGCAAGCCCAAAAGAAAAAAAGGGAAGAAAAGGGAAGAACAAAACCACCAATACATGCACCGCATGTAAATAATGATATACAAAGCTCGTTTGAGAATAGCCAACTATGCATGCCAAAGAAAAGTGTCTTTATCACACCCAATGACCCAGAAGAATGTCCACTATAAAACGATATCGATGTGGATATGTCTAGGAGTGAATGTTAAAACAAGAACAAGCGCTAGCCTTACACCATAACCAAGCTTACTTTGGTACTCATCGTGGTTTGGCTCTCTGGTTTTTTTAGATAGATAAATGTTTATTGCCTGTGGTGCTTCCTTGGTGATGGTAGCTTTAGACTAAGCTTACGTAATTTTAAGACAAGTAAAAAGACTGAGTTGCCAAAAACCTTGCCCTCCGACCTCCAATCTTGATAGGGCCTTCTTCTCCAATAAATCATTTCATCCATTCATGTGTTGGGCTCTCTGGTTTATTACGATCCAATCAACCGAGCAAACCTAAGAGCAATACTAGGTAAGCATGGCGAGCGAGACAAACAGCGGATTTCTTTCTTAGTAAAAGCAATGGGTGCTACAAGGTGATATAGCCCCTGGGCTTTGTGCTCCGCAAAATCACACCACCACAGAGCAAGGCACCAGCTAGATTTGCTGGACATAAGCAACCGTAAGGCGGAACCGGGCTCCAGGAAATAAGTTCTTGGTAGAGCAACAAGAATGGCCGTGGGTTTAGACCAGGGCCTGGGCCTAAAGCGTCTACTAGTGAAGACAGACAATCCATATCAGCTGTAGGAAATAATTACTATAGACACTCTTGTCATGAAAAAGAAAGCCTGCCCTACTTATATAGATCCAATAAAGCGTGCCACGCCCTCTCTCAGCTGTCAACGCTATTGTCTACCTATTTAAAGAAATATATTCACTTGAGAAAAACACCATACAGTAGCTAGTACTATACGCCTATGTACCTACCTATTTGATAGATAATTGAGTTTTGAGCAGTGGAGACTCATTGGATAATTTCCTTTAATTTTGAAAAATGCACTTTTTTCGTCTTGGGCTTTTGCCGAGACGAAGCCTTCCGGCCCCCCCGAGTCTCAGTGGGATCTGGCTCAAAGGTCTCTCTGGGTTTTTTTAAAATACCCTTGGGTTTCGGCTTGTGATGTCTCTCAGGCTCAGGACTCGATTCCGCCACCACCCCATCAAGTACCGGCGAAACACCCACAGTAAAGTCCTTTTCACCATCTTCACGCCCCTTTTTATCGGACTGTACCACTTGCACGACCGTACTAGGCGCTAAATGTGCATCCGTCTGTGGCTCACCATGACTATCCACAGTTTTCATGGGAAGCTCTGCAGCAGTGCTGTTATGGTGGTGTTTTTTCCGTAAGCGTTCATAATGGCTATGAAAGTGGCTAGCCACCCGTTCGGAAGCGATAATAAGGGACCTTGATGTCATTTCTCAAAAAAAGTAAAGGCGTTTATTAAGAAGAGAAATAAATAAAAGAAGGCTGCTATTTAAAAAAAGATTTTTCATTTCTCACAAAAAGATGGATGGGGGCCTTGTCGTATTGAAATGGCCATTGTGACGAAACGTTCTTACCACATCTTTTCCCTAGCCATAGCCAAACATCCAATCTTATGTGAATGCCTACCTAAGTAGCCTCTTAACACCTCCAAAACAATCAACCACCAATAAAAATAAGACGCTCCGCAAAAAAGAAAAAGATGGCGAGCTGTTTCACCACCCGTTTTACTCATGTCAATGACGGCATGATGCCAGACATGGCGATTGTAAAATCCAACAGCTCATGGAGGACGCTCTGCCCGGCGGAGGGCCCCCTCACCAGCGGGCTTTTCTTTCCAGACGCTGGCAGCCACATGGATCCCTTGCCATGGGGCGTCTCGCCCGAAAGAAAGGCCGAGTCCGACATCCTCCAGACATCCTCAAGCACAGCCGGCGACGGGTGAAAATAGCGTGCCAGCACGACCCGCGGCGCCGGACGGTACAATCTGGCATTGAGCTTTTGAAAGCCCAGTTTCGCACTCCGCAATGGTGATTTCGCTGATACGGCCGACGTAGGCAGCGCTAGCGAGGATACAAAGGACGGCGCCAGAGACGTCGCAGACCTCGCCAACCTCGCCGACCTCGTACGGCCTTGCATCTCTTGTCGTGGTGAGGCACTCGCAGGGGTCGCGAGCGTCGGAATGGATTGCTGCTGGTAGATGGGGATCTGAAGTCGTAGCGTCGGCCTTGGCGGTCTCGACGAAGGCGTGCTCTTGTGCATTTCACTGTTCAAGGTACGTTGAAAATGGTTTTTTTTTTATTTTCTATAGAGGTATTTCATGTTTTGAAACCCATTGCTTTTATAAAATGCATGCACGTATTATGTTCTGACATGGGGCCACCTGGTCCAATACAATCAACGTAAGAAGGACCGTCTATTCATCGGATTCGCTCTCACCGTCATCGCTGTCATCCTCGTCCGCCGTCTGCAGCCAATGAACAAATTCTCGACATCGGTCTCGCGATGAGGCCATGCTCGCCTCAGCCGTCTCTGCATCGCTGCCCGCAACAGCCCGCTCATCGCCCCACCACGCGAGAATGGCGTCCTCTTCGAGGACATCGCGGACATAAAACTGCTGCAGCAGAGCGGCCAGACACGCCCCCGGCGGGACACGAGGCACAGACGACTTGGCGGCCTGCAGATAGGCCTGCACGGCGGTTTGCTGCAGGGTCAGGATGAATTCCACCTGGCCCTCGAGCTGGTCGCCGCCAATGCCAACTTCCGACACAAAGGCGGACGCGCCCTTGTGCGTGCCAACGGCCGTTTTGGCCGCCTCGCTGGCGGTCATGGTGGCCAACAGCTCCAGCGCACGACGGACAAAGGCAGTGGCCACGGCCAGACGGACAGTACGGACCGGGGCGTTCGAGGACAGACGAAGACTCATAAACTCTATGCGAGCAGACGAAAAGTCCGCCGCGGGGTCTCGCAGAGCGTCCAGAAGACCGACGACGGCGTCCGAGTGAAACGAGAGCAGCGTCTTCTCGTCGGAATCAGCGTCCGCGTCGACGTCGACGTCGGAGGCCACGAGGGACTCGTCGTCGGAGTCAAAGGCCGAGATGTCCGAGTCTTCGGCGTCAACAGACAGGGGCAGCAGCTGCCGGGTCAGGGCATCCAGAGCCCGCTGGGAACGGACGGTTTCGCCGTCGTCGGTGCCGTCATCGCCACCGGCGTCTGCGTCCGCACGTGGGGCCTTTGCGTTGGGCAGCACCATGGGGCCTGGACGCGTAGCGCTCACGGTGACGCCGCGGGCAATGATAGAGCCGGCAGGGACGTGCAGGAAGGCTGCCACGACGACGTTGTCTGCCAGGACGGACTGGCGCATGGTGACGCCGTCTTCGATGACGACGCCGTCCCACACAATGCAGCGATCGAGACGCACGTTGCGGCCGATGCGGCAGTTGCGGCCAATGGCACAGCCGGCCAGCCGGGAGCCGGCCGCAATGGCCGTGTTGGCGCCCAGAGACGACTGCCGGACCCGGGCCGAGGGATGGACAACGACGCCGCGCTCCCGGGCCACGTCTGGCTGCTCCGGCGCCGCCACATAGCTCTGTCCAAGGAGCATGTTCGCCAGGGGGTGCAGGGGAAAGGCACGGCGCGCGAGGACGTCCTGGCAGACAGCAGCATAGGCAGCCGGCGTGGCCACACGGGCAGCGTACTCGGAGACAATCTCTGCGTGGACGGTCTTGCCGTTAAGTTCCCAGTCACGCAGGATGTTCTTGAGGAAGTTTTTGCGCGGCAGCTCGCAGTCAAAGCTCTCTGTCCACAGGGCCAGCAGGTCCGGCGTGCAGATGTCAATGCCGCAGTCCTCCAGATCCGCATGCACCGTGATGTCGGGCCCCGAGGCCACAAAGTCGGGGTCGAGCACGAGAAAACGGTCCGCCGGCGCGTCCAGCGGCGTCATCTCGTCGTACTGCAGACACCGCCCGGCCCCGTCAAGCACAAACAGCGGCGCAATCGGCGACGTGCGCCGTCCGTGGGCCTCGCGCAGCACCAGCGTCAGGCACGCGTCGCTGTTCGCCGCCCGCCGGGCCTTGTGGCGCGCCACGATGCCGTCCAGAGGCGCCGTCGCCACCAGATCGCCGTGCACCAGCACAAAGTCGCCGCCCACGAGGCCCCGCTTGTCCACGTCCCGCAGAAAGTCGCCCATGGACGTTGCCTGGGCAACACGCATGACCTGGATGGCGCCAAACGGGCTGGTGGGGCTGCCGGCGCACCAGCGCGGCGACGCCGCGAGATAGCCCTCGATCTGGTCGGCATGCGCGCTGCAGTAGACAAACACCTGCCGCACGCCGTTGTCCGCCAGATAGCCCAGCGTGTACTCAATGAGCGGCGTGCCCGCCAGCGGCAGCAAGCACCGCGGCGTGCCCGTCGTCAGCGGCTGGAAACGGTCCTGGAACGAGTCCGCAATGACCTGCTGTCAGTCTCCCACGCCTCCCCGGGGCACACGCACCACCGCCTGGAGGACCTCCTCCGCTCTTTCCTCGTCTCTTTTTGCGGACCCCTTTCGCTGCGCCATTGCATGAGGAAGGTGCAGTTTCTCGCCAGGCAAATTTCTGGGCTGGCGGGGCTCTTACGTCATACCCGCTGACACATCCAGGCTGCAGGCACGCGTTCAATCCTGTGCAGCTGCAAGTTTTATTTCTGCATAGATACGAGCCCAAACGCCACCAACGCCCCCAACAAGTCGACAATAATGCGCCCCTGTGATCCCGAACCTGTGCCTCCAACTGCAAGTACCTATCCAAAATCGTAGATGCAAGCCCCCAGCCATACAACGGACACCGCGAGCGCGCCCTATTCGGGATACATCCGCCGTCGCTTCGCCGACACATTCATCACCCCGCCCAGCGAAGCGTCCATGCCGCCCCCCATGTCCCCCCCCATGAACCCGCCCGACCACGCCCCCGGCATGTCGTACTTCAGCATCGGCGCCCCCATCGGCGCCCCCATCGGCACCCCCATCGGCACGCCAAGGGGCACCATGGGCGTGGACGGCATGTACATGTCGCCGGCGCCGCCCATAGACACGTTCGACGGCAGCGACGCGACCGGCGCCGTCGACGGGATGATGGACCCCACATTGGCCGTCGTGGTCGTCGCCGGCACGACCTCGGACGAGTCTGCCGGCTCCAGCACCTCCGAGCCCGGGCTGCGCAGCAGGTGGCGCAGGATCTTGCGCACCATCTTCTCCATGCCCTGCTTGTTGAAGGGCTTGGCAAGCACCTCGCCCATGCCAAAGTTCTGGTACCGCAGCAGGTCCTCGCGGCGGATGTTGCTCGTCATGGCAATCACAGGCACGTCTGGGTGCGTCGTGTGGATGCTCATCGTCGCAGACACGCCGTCCATCTCGGGCATGATAATGTCCATAAAGATAATGTCGTAGCCGTTGCGCTGCTGCTGCACCATCAGCACCGCCTCCTTGCCGTTGCCGGCCAGGTCAACGCTGCAGCCCAGCTGCGCCAGGAACTTCTGCCCAATGCGCGCACAGATCTTGTCGTCCTCGACCAGCAGCACTCGCGGTATCCGGTCCAGCCAGAGCGACGACGGCCGCACCGTCGGCTCCGACGCGACCGGCGCATTCATGTAGGGGATGTTGTTGATGTGGTCGGCGTGGAACGGGTCGATGCCGATGCTGGGGCCTGCTGGATACACATTGCCGTAGGCCATGTCGCCCATGCCCATGAGCGACAGCGACGGCATGGGGGCCGCCTGGGCCGCGTTCTCGGGCATGCTCGCCGGCGCGTGGGGCAGGGCCATGCTGCTGTTGCTGCTGTTGCTGCCGTTGTTGCCGCTGTTGCCGCTGCCCGTGTTCGGCAGCGGTCCGGACGCGTCGGCGGGCGACACGTTCGTCTGCATCGTCGAGGCCAGCTGGCTGAGCTCGCGGTCGTTGACGATGGGCACCATCTTGTTCAGCAGGTCCTGTGCCCGCCGCAGCTGGATGGCCGGCTCGTCTGCGCTGTCAGGCAGAATGCCGAGCGACGCGGCAATGTCGGCCTGGAACTGGCCGTTGGCCATCAGCGACGCGTGGCCGCTGCTGACGGAGCGCGCAACGCGGCGGCGCAGCCCGTCGAGGCCGCTAAAGTGCGCAACAATCTCCGCCTGCGTCTGGTGCAGCGTGCAGACGGCCTGGTGCATCCTGGCCATCTTTTCCAGCAGCACCTTGTTGGCCTGCGAGGACTGCGTGGCCTGCTCCTGCAGCGCCTGCACCTGCTGCTGCGTGGCGAGCAGCGAGTCCGTCAGCAGCGTGACCTGCTGCGACGCCGGAAACGGCGCCTCGTCGACGGTGACCTTGCGTGCCGTCGGTGCTTTCCTGCGGATGTTGTCGAGGTTGTGTTCGTTTCGGGGATGGAACTCGGGGTGTTTGAACTCCCAGGCCTGCTGTCAGCGCTGTCTGCCTCGTCCTCCGCATCGACACATACCCCTGCCCCGTAGATGGACTGGCCGCTCTCGTCTGTCTGTCGGACCTTGTGGAAGTCGTACTTGTTCAGCTGTCGCACAAAGCTGGCAAAATTGGAGTGCTTAAAGTGCGTTGGCAAGATGGACTTGGTGAACCGCTCGTTCTGCCCGTCAGCACAGCCAGCCACTCGGATCTGCTACTCACCTCCAAAACAACAAACGTATCGCCTCCTTTTCCCCATCGCACAACCTCGCGGTTCGTGGGGTCCTGCAGCATTCTGTCTCCGTCAGTCTTTTCTTTTTTCCTTTTGCGTCCCTCAGAGACTATTTGTCCTACTTGAACAGCTTGTGAACAAAATCACTGTTGTTCGACGCCGACGGCGGGTCCTCTCCCGCCATTGCTGCCGTTTTATCGAGTGCTCAAAAATGCCTTTAATCTATTCTACACTTGCCGCCAATAAAAACACAGCCGTCCGTCCGAGAAACGCCAACGAGACAGAGACGCGACATGCAGAGTGGAGTCGGTGGCGGTCGAGATCAGGTCGAGATTAGGTCGATAGGGGGTCGAGAACAAGCGTCGGGATCGAGAACGACGCCGTCGAAAAATAAAAATAAAAAAAAAAAGTACGCCCAAGTTACAAGGTCCAACGTTCCTGAACTGCCTCACTGAACGAACTGAACGTCACGTTTTGCGCTAAGCAGCTCCGCTCCGCACGGCTCCACTCGGCCCCACTCGACTCCACTTTTGTGACTTGTCCTTGCGTGAGCCGTCTCCTGTCCCCAGTCCGAGTCGTCACCGTTGCATGCAACGTGCCACATATATAAACCTTACATAATCATCGCAGCGAGTACGAGCAGTACTTGTCCTGTACCGCAACCACCTCGTATGTGCCCTGCTGCGTCGTCGCAATCACCTTGGTGTGCTCGTAGCTCACATCGTGCCGCGTCTCCAGCACCTCGCTGCGCTGCCCCTTGCGCGCATTCGTGCTCCGCGTATATGTAAACTCAAACGGCGGCGTCCCGCCGAACTCCAGCACCATCTCCGCTGCCCCCCCCTCGTGGATGTCAATCTGCGTTGTCTTGCCCTCCGACACCCGCACCGACGGCAGCGGGTGGATCGTCCGTGCCACGTGCACGTCCGCCCGGCAGTCTGACGCCCGGTCCGCAATCCCCGTCACCACAAACTCCCCGGCCGCCTCGGCCACCCGCCGGAACGTCGTCGTCGTCGACGAGCCCTTGCGTGTCACCCCGTCAAACGTATACCACACGTCAAACGGCGCCGTGCCCCCCAGCGTAAAGCTCAGCCTCTCGCCCACACAGTAGTCCGTGCGTGTCTCCTGCGGGTAGATGGCCGGCGCCTCAAACAACTGGATCTGCACTGCATCTCCCGTGGCCGGCGCGTCCTCCGTCTGCTGGCACCCACGTGCGTCGCGGACCTTACGGATACGCACCTGCTGGGTCCCCGGACGCAGATACTGCCGCGGGATCGTCAGCCCGTAGTTGTGGCTCATAATCGACGGCACGCGGTACGTCTCGGCCGGAAGACTGCCACTCGCATGCTTGATTTCCACCTCCAGGTAGAACGGCGGCGCCCCCGTCAGCACAATCGGAATCTGGTCCTCGCTGTCCTGCTGCGCCATGCAGTACTTGAACGACTGTCCCATCTTTGCAAACACGGCCGTCGGCTTCGCATACACCGTCTGCCGCACCGTCAATGCCGGCGCCTCCTTCTTCGACCGTCGTGCATCATACAAACTGTCTGCCGGCTGCCCAAACTCATACCGGTACGTTCCCGCCTTGGACGTGTCCATCGGGACCGACGCACGTCCAAGCACCACGTCAAGGCTCTTGCGGCTCAGCGAAGACTGCCCAGACGATGGCCGGTGATGGACCTGGTAGTCCACATGGTACGGCGGCGTCCCTACATCATTAGATAAACCCATCAACATGCTGCCCAACCCACCCTTCATATCCACTTCAAACCCATCCACATCGCCCTCGCACACATCCGGCTTGACGTACTGTCCATCGTCAAACCGCACGCCCTCAGACATGACCATCGAAAGCGTCGGTCGCGCGAGCCAGTCCACCTCAAACCGGCTCGCCGACCCATCCACCTGTCCCACACATTGGCGGTCATTGACCTGCACAATTTCATACACGCCCTGCGCTCCCACCTCAATGTTGTCATTCGACGACCGCAACGCCACCGTCTTGGTCGTCTCGCTTCCGCCATCCGTTCGCTTAAACGTCACCGACCACGGTCCCTCTCCCGAAAGACGCACAGGCAGATGCGCCTTTGCATTCTCCACAACTGCAACACGACGACGCCCGTCTATATGACCAAAGCCTGCACGAGGACGCTGTCGACGAACAGAAATCTTTACCTCGTCACCAGCACCGTGCAGCGACGTGCGACAGCCTGCTCGGTCCGTCACAGCCGTCAAGGCCAGCGTATACTCGCCACCCTGCACCAAGGGAGGCGTCGTAATCACAACATTGGGGCCCTGCTCGGCCTCGAGCTTGAAATTGCGAACTTTTCCTTGGTGCAGAAGCACATACTCCAGCACAAAGGGCGCCTCACCCGTCAGCCGCACATCCACGCTCACCGGCTCCTGGAGACACGCAGAGAGACGCTTCGACGGCTGGTCGAGGAATGCATTCGCTGCCGGCTTCACCGTCTGCTCAAACTGCATGCCAGGGCCAATCAGAGGCTGCGACCTGTACACCGCATCATCAATCGACCGGAAATGGTATGCATGGTGGCCCGCCGTCCGAGGCACCAGCTCAAGCGAGTGCCGCAGCCCATTCACCTTTACCTTTTCATGGGACACGACACCCTCCGAGTATACGTCGTAGCGAACCACAAACGGCGGTGTACCGACAAAGTCCATGTCGACACGGAGGCCCACCGTACCGCCGCCGCAGCTGTCTGGCATGGACTGTGTGCGGATGGCAAGCTTCGGCTCCAGAGGGTTCAGCAAAAGACACGACGCCGGCTCCTCCACATCGCCTTCACACGTGCTGCCTCCATCTGTCGAAGACACACCAAGCAGCGTGTAGAGACCTGGCTCCGTCACCATCAATCGGTCCTCGGCCGTCTTGGCTACATGTGTCTGCATCACAGCTTCGTCGCCGTGGTCTCCATTCCGCGTGAGCGTGTCAATGGGCGAGAATATGTACGACAAAGACATTGTGCCATCGGCACTGCCATAGTGAATGGGCAGGCGGTGGGACTGGCCCCGGGCCACTTTGATCGGCTGGCGAATGTCACAGTCCTCCATACGGACGCGTGGACGGTCGCGCACATGAAACGACTGCATCAGATGAGACGGGCGCAGGCCAATGTCATGCTCATGGGCATTTGCATAATGCACACTATTGCCAAATGCATCAGACACCTCATCAATCGTATACAGCCACTCGCCACCCACGTGCAGCGTCTCGTTAAGCCCGACAGATACCTCCCTAGCCTGTGCCCATGTCACATCCAAATCGGCAGTGGCAGGGATGGCCGGGCTATCACGTGCCAAAGGGGATGCAAAGCCCTCGGGCTGCAGGCTCTGGAAGTGGAACGAATGGTCCTTTCCGTTGATTGTGCGGCTGTAGACAATTTTCAATGGAGGCGTGCCGTGCACCTCGAGCGCCAGGTCCGACAGGTCCCCATGGCATCGACTCTGTGCCTTTTCCCCCGACCACGGCGTTAGTTTGGCTGCCAATGCCGTCTCCGCGGGCATCTTCTTGCCAATACGCGCACTTGGACACGCCACGACGTAGGTGTACTGGTTCGCACGCTGCACTTCCAGCTTGTGCTCGTCCAGGACGCGCCCGAGACGGTACGCACCCGTTTTCTTGACGGGAATATTGTACTCGAGTGGCAGTGGCAGTCCGTCGGGCCCAACATCGCCTCGTTTCATGGAGCGAGAAATGTCACGGAGCTGTGACCGGGTGAGCATGATGGATTCCTCCTCGTTTGTCTCCAAGTCGAGTCGGAGAAGCTCGATTTGAGCCGGCGTTGTTGCGTTGAGGACCAGCGGGATGTCGATCGTGTGGCCGGGTTCCTTCATACAGAACGGCAGCGTTTCCGGGTTCAGAATGGCAGATCCTTCGGGTAGGATATTAATGATCTGACGGCCCGAAATCAACGATGAATTGTGCACAATAGACGATGCCTTAACATAGCGTTCGCTAATGGACAGCTCGCGGTCGTACACAAGCCGTGCGGCTCCCAAGACCCATGTCTGCCACGGCAAGCCAATGTTGAACATCATCATCCAGTCCATTACGACATGCACAAAAAAGGCCCCAATGATGACGGGCTGTGTCGCTTCCAGCCAGGGGATCCTCAGCTCTGGCACGCCAAAGAGAAAGGCAAAGTCCAGGGCTAACCACTTGAAAAACAGCCAGAACGGCGACCCGTCGCTGTCGCCCTCGACCATCTGCACCCAATCGTAGCATTTGCATCCAAACAGCACGAGATACAGCGCCACGGCGTAGAATCGCTGTGTTGGGGCGTCGAGTATTCTTGTGGGAATCACCGGTTGTGCGTCGTCTACTCGGGCCGGCGGCGGCAGCGGCCTAGACATGGCCTCGTTGACCTCTTTTTTCACCCGGATGCCACCTATTCCTCGCGCTTCCCTCTCAGAATCCTTGTTCTGGGAGGGCCTTTTTCGTGGCCTAGGCGTGTCTGGGAAAGCCCCGGTTGCCTTTGGGGTTCCAAACATCCCGGCGTGCTTGTTATTTATGCCTCCGTTCAGCTTCCAAGAGCTTCGCGTGTCGTTTTTGACGCGCCGCACTAGCAATTATTATGTGGGGCAGTCACGTGCAAAACAGCAGAAGTTAAAGGCTCCTGAACTTGGGCGTGTCGGAGGCTTAGAGCTGGCAGCTACCTAATGTTCACCGTCCACCATCAACAGAAGCATCACGGGACTTGCCTGGCAAAAGCTAACGGTGGGTAATGGACACTGCCTTTGTTCTATGACGCGATGTCGTTTGCTTAAATATATAAAATGCTTCGTTCTCAAACGCTGTCCATCGTAACAACAATCTACATAAAGTGCCATGCTCATTCTATTTGCCCTGCTCACCGTCCTGTTCTCGCTCTTGCCCTCACTTTGTGTCCTCATCACGAGCACAGTCACGACGTCAATGACACGCTTACATAAGAAGCACCCACATTTCGATTAGATAGTGGCATATTCCGATAAGCCCCTCTTTATTTTTTGCCCATATTTTCGACACGAAGAACACAACTGTTTTTGGCACTAGGTTACGAGACGGACCGTCTATGCACAAAAACAGCCATTCACATTGAAAAAGACCCTTTGCTATTCGAATTGATTCGAATAGGCGCACGAGACGACGCGTACGCATTGAACACCCGAAAACGAACAAAAGCAGCAAACCAGAAAAACAGCAAAGCAGCGCGCAATGTCGTTTCTAAGCCTGGAAGACACACAAGGGCTGGCGCAGCTCTTGCAGGCGCTGCAGTCGCCGAACAACGACGTGCGGTCACAGGCTGAAATGGCCCTGCAAAGCGACTGGACGGAGACGCGTCCTGCCGTCCTTCTCTTGGGCCTTGTAGAGCAGCTGTCGGGCGCAGCAGACACTACGACACAGTCTTTTGCCGCCGTCATCTTCCGCAAGATTGCAGCAAAGACCATCAAGACGGGGAACGGCGAGCTTACAGACATGTTTATCAGTCTTCCCCCAGGAGAATCACAGGTTATCCGCGAGAAACTGCTGCAGGCCCTGTCCTCCAAGACGGACCGCGGTATTCGCAACAACACGAGCGACGGCGTAGCAGAGGTGGCACGCCAGATGGTCGAAACCAAGCGGGACTGGCCAGAGCTGCTGGCTGTGCTTTCAAATCTCACAAAAAGCGATAACGCTGGCTTCCGCGAGACGGGCTTCCGTGTGATTGGAACGACGCCTGGCATTGTTGTTGGGATTAGCCGTGAATTGATTGCGCCCATGTTTGAGCGAGGCTTCTCCGACAAGGTCACAGACGTGAAGCTCGGGGCCATAAATGCCTTTGTCAGGTTCTTTTCCGAGCTGAAAAAGAGTGCCCGCACGGAGTATTTCCCCCTGCTGCCTCTAATCCTCCAAACACTGCCACCCATGATGATGGCCCACGAGTCAGAAGATCTGTCCAGTGCTCTTGTATCGCTGATTGAACTTGTGTCCGTCTCGCACAGAATGTTTAACCCTGTCTTCTCGCCTCTTGTGCAGTTTAGCATATCTGTCATGCAGGACAAGGAGCTTGAAGATACATGCCGACAAAACGCCCTTGAGCTGATGGTGACGTTTGCCGAGAGTGCGCCCAAAAAGTGCAAAAAGGAAGCCAATTTCGTGTCCGACATGATCACCCAGTGTCTCAGCTTCATGGCTGACATGGACAAGGACGACACCGCGCTGGAGGAGTGGCTCAACACGGATGAGGCGGACCAGGACGATGGTGACACCAACCGCAGTGTTGGAGAGCAGTCCATGGACCGGTTCTCTCTTCGGCTCGGAGGGGCTGATTTCCTAAAGACAGCCCTCTACTGGTTCGAGAAGATGCTGGCTGGCCATATGTGGAACGAGAAGCACGCTGCGCTGATGGCGATTAGCGCCATTTCCGAGGGCTGTGCGGATGAAATCCGGCCACAACTTGGCACGCTCTTGCGGCTGATCACGCCGTGTCTCAATGACGCGGACCCGCGGGTCCGCTGGGCAGGCTGCAATGTTTTGGGCCAAATGTCGACAGACCTCGCCCCCGACATGCAGAAAACCCATTACAATGTCGTTCTAAGCTCGCTAATTCCAGTCCTCAGCTCGCCAGAGCAAAGGGTCAAGTCGCATGCTGCGGCAGCACTTGTCAACTTTTGCGAGGAGGCCGAAAAGGAAGTGCTGGCCCCGTACCTTGATGACTTGCTGAATGGGCTGTTTGCGCTGCTGCAGAGCGACAAGCGCTATGTGCAGGAACAGGCGTTGTCGACGATTGCTACGATTGCCAACTCGGCGGAGCAGGCATTCAGCAATTACTACGACACACTCATGCCGCTTCTCGTGCGTGTTTTGCAAAGTGAAAATACACCAGAGATGCAGCTACTGCGCGCCAAGGCCATGGAGTGTGTCACGCTGATTGCCTTGGCAGTTGGACGTGAGCGTCTGGGAAGCCAGGGCCCGGAACTCGCGCAACTCTTGGCGCAGATCCAAGACAGTATTACAGACGCAAGCGACCCGCAGGCACAGTATCTTATGCATTCCTGGGGCCGGATATGCCGCGTACTTGGCAGCGAGTTTGTGCCCTTTTTGCCCAAGGTTGTCAGTCCTTTGCTGGACCTGGCTCGTGTCAATGCCGAGTATCACTTCTTTGGCAGTATAGAAGAGGCCGAAAACAAGTCTTCTAGCCAGGGTCTGGAGATTCTCCTGCTCAAGGGCAAGCCCGTTGGCATCAACACCAGTGGTCTAGACGATAAGCACATGGCCATCGAGCTTTTGCTCATCTATGCACAGGTTCTTCAGGGAGACTTTGCCATTTACGCAAAAGACATCATGGACAACATTGCCTTGCCTGGCCTTGAGTTCTATGCCCACGAGCCAGTACGGTCTATTTCGGCGAGCCTGATTCCGCATCTCTTGACGTCGTTCAAGGTGCGGTTTGGGGCGCAGAGCCAAGAGCTGAAGGATATGTGGAGTGTGACGATGGACAAGCTGATGAAGGCCATTGCGAACGAGAGGGTGGTGGAGATTTTGGCAGAGTTTTACCAGTGCTTTTACGAGTCCATCCAGGCCATTGGAGGGCCGTGTCTGACGAGTGACCACATGGGGGCGTTTGTCGAGGTGGTCCGATGCAACATTGAGGAGTATCTCGAGCGTGTGGAGCTGCGCGAGGCAGACAATTTGGAAGCGGATGCCGCCGAGGAGGACCCAGATCTGGAGGAGGAGATGCTGGCGGCCACGGAAGATGACCAGGTGCTGCTGTCGAGTATAAGCAAGGCGTTCCATGCGGTGTTTAGCTACCACAAAACGGCGTTTTTGCCGGCATGGCACGGCCTTGCGCCGATCTACTCGTCGTTCTTCGTGTCGCAGGACATGAACCAACGGCAGTTTGCCCTGTGCATTGTCGATGATGTGATTGAGTATTGCGGCGAGGAGAGCTTTGCGTACCGGGACATGATTGCGAAGCCTCTGCTGGATGGTTGTGGCGATGCGGCGCCGGCGGTGCGGCAGGCGGCGGCGTATGGCATTGGTGTTGCAGCGCACCACGGGGGTAAGCAGTGGCACCCGCTCCTACGGGAGAGCATTCCTGTCCTGATATCGTCGGCGAGCATCCCGAATGCACGGGATGAGGACAATGCGTATGCGACGGAGAATGCGTGTGCATCGCTAGGGAAGATTCTCAAGTTCAGCTCCGAGTGTGTGCCGAATCCGGAGGCGGTGCTGGAGGCGTTTATCAAGATGCTCCCGGTGGTCAACGACGATGAGGCGGCGCCGAGCACGTACGCATTTATTGCCGGGCTCATCAAGCAGTACGTTTTTTTGTTTATTTTCTTTTACTTTTCTACGTTTACGATGCTAACGGCAGACAAAATGCTATTGTGCTGCGGAATGCGGAGGGGGTGTTCAGGGCCATTGTGGAGGCGATTGCGGCCGATGCGCTGAAGGGGATGGTGGCGTCAGAGGTGGTGCAGGCGGGCAAGGCGCTGGTGGCGCAGACACAGGTCAATGCGGCAGCTATTCTGCAGCAGCTGCCAGCCGAAGAGCAGGCGGTGGTGGCGGCGGCCTTTTCGTAGTGTAATAAGAGTGTTAGTCAGCAGCTGCCTCAGGCAACGCGCGAGCAGGACGTATGTACCGCAAAGTACAAGTGGCCTGAGCCAGACGAGAGAGCGACTGGAAGAAGACGACATGGCGCCCTCGCAGATGCTGACCAAGTTTGAGTCCAAGTCGTCGCGGGCCAAGGGCATTGCCTTCCACCCCAAGAGGTACGCAAGAGACGCCGCAGCGGCGGGCAGAACAACGCTTACCAAGACCATGGATTCTCGTGTCGCTGCACTCGTCGACGATCCAGCTGTGGGACTACCGCATGGGCACGCTGATTGACCGGTTCGAGGAGCACGACGGGCCGGTGCGCGCGGTGGACTTCCACAAGACACAGCCGCTGTTTGTGTCGGGCGGCGACGACTACAAGATCAAGATCTGGTCGTACCAGACGCGGCGGTGTCTGTTTACGCTCAACGGCCACCTGGACTACATCCGGACGGTGTTTTTCCACGACGAGCTGCCGTGGATCATCTCGTGCTCCGACGACCAGACCATCCGCATCTGGAACTGGCAGAACCGCTCCCTGATCTGCACCATGACGGGCCACAACCACTATGTCATGTGTGCGCAGTTCCACCCCACGGACAACCTGGTTGTGTCGGCGTCGCTGGACCAGACGGTGCGCGTGTGGGACATCTCCGGGCTGCGCAAGAAGCACTCGGCGCCCGCCAGCACCTTTGAGACGCAGCTGAGCCCTGCCGGCAGCAGCCAGGACATGTTTGGCAGCACCGACGCGGTCGTCAAGTTTGTGCTCGAGGGCCACGACCGCGGCGTCAACTGGGTGGCCTTCCACCCCACCATGCCTCTGATTGTCTCGGGCGGCGACGACCGCCTTGTCAAGCTGTGGCGCATGAGCGAGACCAAGGCCTGGGAGGTCGACACGTGCCGGGGCCACATCCAGAACGTGTCGGGCGTGCTCTTCCACCCGCACCAGGACCTGATCCTGTCGTGTGGCGAGGACAAGACCATCCGCACCTGGGACCTCAACAAGCGCACCCACATCCAGTCGTACAAGCGCGACAACGACCGCTTCTGGGTCATTGCGGCCCATCCGCAGATGAATCTCTTTGCGGCCGGCCACGACAATGGCATTCTTGTCTTCAAGCTCGAGCAGGAGCGGCCGGCCATTGCCATCCACCAGAGCACGCTCTTCTACATGAACCGCGAGCGCCAGCTGCGCTCCTACGACCTGCAGAACAGCGCCGAGGCCGCCACGCTGCTGTCCATGAAGAAGATGGGTGCCGACTGGGTGCCACCGCGCACGCTGTCTTACACGCCTGCCGAGTACTTCCTCGTCACATGGGCCAGCGAGGGCAACGTGTACGACCTCGTGCGGGCCCCTGCAGACGGCCCTGTCACGGAGCCCACGGAGCGGTACAGCGGCTCCGGCAAGGCGGCCATCTTTGTAGCCCTCAACCGCTTTGCCGTGCTCAACACAGCCACGCACGTCGTGGAGATCAAGGACCTGAGCAACACCACGACAAAGTCCATCCCCGTGCCTGCCGACGCCCTCGACCTGCACTTTGGCGGCAAGGGCAAGTTCGTCATCACGTGTCCCTCGGCCATCCATCTGTACGACGTCTCGGCGCGCACGCCCCTGGCAAGCCTGGCGGTGACGGGCATCAAGTACATTGTGTGGTCCAAGGACGGCGCCCATGCGGCCCTTTTGAGCAAGCACAACATCACCATTGTGACCCGCATGCTCGAGCAGGTGAGCACGCTGCACGAGACCATCCGCATCAAGAGCGCCGTCTGGGACGACTCGGGCATCTTGCTGTACTCGACGCTCAACCACATCAAGTACACGCTGCTGGGCGGCGACAATGGCATCGTGCGCACGCTCGACGACACGGTCTACCTTGTGCGCGTCAAGGGCCGCAGTGTCTGGTGCCTTGACCGCAGTGCCTCGCCCAAGGTGCTGCAGATCGACCCGACCGAGTACCGCTTCAAGCTGGCTCTCGTCAAGAAGAACTACAGCGAGATGCTCAACATTATCAAGACCTCGCAGCTCGTCGGCCAGTCCATTATTGCCCATGTCCACAAGAAGGGCTACCCGGACATTGCGCTGCACTTTGTCCAGGACCCCACCACGCGATTCGAGCTTGCTCTGGAGTGCGGCAACCTCGATGTCGCCCTCGAAATGGCCACGGAGCTGGACAAGCAGAAGCTGTGGGCCCGTCTGGCGGCCGAGGCACTCCATCTCGGCAATACGCATGTTGTTGAGCGCTGCTACAAGAAGAACAATCTTTTTGACAAGCTGTCCTTTTTGTATCTAGCCACGGGCGACCACGGAAAGGTCAAGCGGATGGGCTCGATTGCCGAGAAGCGTGGAAATGTGTCGTCGCGGTTTTCCAACTCGGTATACTCCGACGACATTGCTGACCGCATCGAGATGTTCAAGGAGATTGACATGTACCCGCTTGCCTATGCCACGGCCAAGGCCCACGGCATGCACGAGGAGTGTGCAGCCATCCTGGAGGCGTCTGGCATGACCGAAGACCAGGTGTCGCTTCCGTCTGGGGGCTTGCTGACGCCACCGAAGCCTGTGGTGTCGAGCTTCCAAAAGGACTGGCCGATCAAGAGCGCCCCCACGTCTCTGTTTGAGCAGGCCCTTGCAGGCGAGGTAGAGGGCCTGTCGCTCGAGGACGGTGTTGCCGACAAGGGCGAGGCTGACGAGGACGACGATGCCGGGGAGGATAGCCAGCTTGCAGACGGGGACGAAGACGATGGCGCGGCGGCCTGGGGCGTGGAGGACGGCGCTGCGCCCGTGGATGATCTCATTGATGTGGCTGCAGAGGAGACGGCGGTGGCGGCGAGCGAGCCGGATATTTGGGTGCGCAAGTCGCCGCTGGTGGCAGACCATGTGGCGGCAGGGTCCTTTGAGAGTGCGATGAAGCTGCTGCACCGGCAGGTGGCGGCAGTGGAGTTTGCGCCGCTGAAGGCGAGATTCATGGAGGTGTACAGTTCCAACAGGACGCTTCTTCCGGCCTCGCAGGGTCTTCTGCCGTTGGTGAACCATGTTCGCCGGAACCCGGACGAGACGGAGATCCAAAAGTCGCTGCCGGTGATTCCGCGGATGTTGGATGTGCTGGCGAGCGTTGATCTGAAGCAGGGCCATGCGGCCATGATGAGCAACAAGTTGGAGGACGGGGTGAACATTTTCCGGGGCATTTTGCATGCGGTTCTGGTGAATGTGGCGGCGTCGAGTGGCGAGGCCGAGGAAGCAGGCGGTCTCATCCGGTCGGCGGCGGCGTACACGTTGGCGATGTCGATTGAGCTGGCATCACGGAAGCTCAAGGGCAAACAGGACCAGCTGAAGCGCCATCTAGAGCTGTCTGCGTATTTTATGATTCCGGACATGGAGCCGGCGCACAAGCAGCTGGCCTTGTGGAATGCGATCAAGCTTGCCAGGGAAAACAAGAATTACGGGTTTGCGCTCGAGTTTGCCGACAAGCTGCTTGGCCTCAAGGGATCGGCCCGGGTGCGCGAAATGGTATGTTTTTTTTTTTTTTCATTTATTTATTTATTTCTACAGGGGGGAGGGCTAACATGATGCAGGCGAAAAAGGCCAAGGACTCGATTGGTGGCAATACGACGAACCAGGTGGATATTGAGTTGAGTCTGCACGAAAAGGCGTACGTTTGCGGTGCGAGCATGACGATTATCTACGAGGGGGCGCCGAGTGTGCAGTGCCCCTTTGACGGGACGCACTATAAGCCAGCCTATGCAGGTCAAGTGTGCAGGGTCTGCCAAGTATGCGAAATTGGCAGGCACGGAAGCGGTCTCAAGCTTGTCTGAGCGGAAAGGCTTATGTAATTTTTTGCAAGGCGGTCATCCTGGGCAGAATACTTTTTTTAAAACGTTCAAAATTCTTTCTTACTTTTTTCTTTTTTTTTTCCTTATAAACCTTTACAAGGCCTGCCCCTCTTTTATTATAATCCGTGGACACTACGTTGTTTTGTGTATGGATTCTAGGAGGGAGGCCGAGATGAAAAATACTTTGTATAAAACCATTGTCACGAGGGCCGTGTGAAAGCGCTGGCACCCATGATGCGGCGATGACCTGAAACTATAGGACATTTCTTTTATTTACAAAAAGAAAAAGAAAAAAAAAAAAAAAAACAATGTAATGATGTGATGATTTCTGGTAAGCAGATACTTTATACCCCTCCATGTTAAAACTCTACGGACGTAAGTACATGCTGCGGGTGTAAAATGACGACCCCAATGGCAATTTCATTCTGAACATTGTTCCAACGAAGACGGCGCGTTGGTGGCTGCTTGCGCCTCGAGCCGCTCCACCTCCTCGTCAATCAGGGCAAAGGGCATGCTGTCCCACATGCGTGGATACAGGAACGGGCGGTGGTCGAAGCGGTTGTCGTCGGGCGAGTAGCTTTCCATGTGCACAGACGGCGTCATGGTTGTCATTTTGTGGCGGTTCGTGGCGTAAAAGGCAAAGAACCGCTTGACCTTTTCGGCCACCTGGCGCGGCGCCATCCCGCGCTCCTTTTTCCAGTCATGGACAAGCTTGAGGAACATGTAAAACGGGCCCAGCTTCATCTCCTTGCGCAAAACACCAAACGCCGACACTTGCTATTAGCCACTCTGCACTGTAAAAAAAGTACCCACAGTCGTCGTACGTCATGCCCATGTCGGCCTCGTCGGACTGGACGTAGTCGCCCGTGATGGGCTCCAGCTCGGCCGTGGGCGTGGCGTTCAAAAAGTCGTCGAGGATGGGCAGGGCAAAGGCTGTTTTTGCCCAGGCAATGAAGCGCTTCAGGTCCTTTTTGGACACAGACCCAATGGGGTTGATGTCGGCGCTGGAGCAGTCGTACTTTGTCAGGTAGCCGCGCAAGCACTCGTCCACATTGGCCGAGCCCAGCCTGAATGCCATGTCAGTCATGCTACGCGAGAGAGAGACACATACACCAATAGGCCGCCAGCACCCTCTCCGAAACGGGCGGTGGGGAGCAGCTGGGCAAACTCGTACGCAGCCACCATGCGGGAGCGTGCCTGCAGGTTCTGCAGGGCCCTGTTTGTCAGCACGGTGCTGGGGGGTGTTCTGGACGTACAGGTTCTCGGTGTTGCTGCCGCCATGGGCGCGGAACTTGGGGTCAAAGCCGGTGGCGCCGGCAAAGAGGCCCTTGAAGGCCGCAAAGGCATCGTCGATGTTGACGTCCGTGTGGTGGCAGCCAATGTCCCGTGCCAGCGCGGCCGCGCGGTCGCGCGTCTCCTTGCTGGACTGCGTCGCCATGCCCATGTAGACGGTGTGCAAGAGGACGTTGCAGAGGTCGTTTGCCGTGGCTGGGAACGCCGCGGCGTGGCGGCAGAGCCGCTGGACGGTGGCGCGGACGCTCTCGTCGCCCTGCTGGACAGCCTCCATGGCAAGACGGCACATGCTGTAGACAATGACGGCCGTTGAGCAGCTGTCGATGCCGCCGCTGAGGGGCAGCAGGAAGCCAGCAGCACCAGACCTGCGGAGGTAGTCGTAGAGGTAGCAGGCCGGGCCGAGGGCGATTTCCTCCTCGGGGCGGTGGTAGCGCGGCGGCTGGGGGGGCGTGGGCGCAATGCCGCGGGGGTCTGTCAAGCTGGCATGGAGGCGCACGAGGGGGTATTCCGGGGCCTGCATGGCCTGGGCGCCTCGGGAGGGCGCAAAGCGATAGGCCCTGACCTCCTCGAGGTCGACGGTGGCGGTGACGACTTCGACGTCGAGGAGAGAGAACTGCGAGCCCTGGGCCACGATGCTGCCGTTGACGATGATCATGCAGCAGCCGTCGTAGTAGAGCCGCTCGCCGCCAGCGCCACGGCTGTTGGCGTAGAGGTAGACGCCGCCGTTCTTGCGGGTGGCCTCGAGGATGAGCGCGACGCGCAGGTCGAGCTTGCGGAGGCTCTGTGCTGTCAGCAGGGGGGCGGGCGGGGCAGGGACGCACGTGGTGGGAGCCGGA
Source organism: Chrysosphaeria jannelii (assembly GCA_020002325.1). Taxonomy (NCBI): domain Eukaryota; kingdom Fungi; phylum Ascomycota; class Sordariomycetes; order Ophiostomatales; family Ophiostomataceae; genus Chrysosphaeria; species Chrysosphaeria jannelii. Next base: position 275,466 of record JAGKRY010000002.1, on the reverse strand, counting down.
GCTGTTGGTGAAGATCTCGCAGCCGTTGAGGCCCATGCCGATGTGCGGGGGGTTGGGCTGCTGTTAGTCGGGGCACGGGGCAGGGCGGGGTGGGACGCACGGTGAAGAGCTCCTCGCAGGACTCGGCGCCGAGACAGGTGTCGGCCGTGCGCAGCAGCACGTCGCCAAAGGGGACGGTCTGGGCCTGCTGCAGGCCGTGCATCAGGGGCGGCAGAAAGAGCTCCTCGACGCGGCGCGGCGCGTGCCACGGCGTGAAGTACCTGTTTTCGCGGTAGTTGCCGTCGGAGGCGAGGTACAGCTTGGGCCGGACGTAGACGATGCGGCCGTCGCGGGCAATGACGCGCGCGTTGTAGCGGCAGCCCTTGTGCATGACGGGCATGCCCTGGGGGTTAGTTTTCGCCCGTTCCGCCGGCGGGCACGCACAATGTCGAGGAGAATGCCGTGGCACGACGCATCGGCGAGGATGCCGTGCAGCTGCTGCCAGCAGTGCAGGTACAGGTCGCCCTCGAGGAAGTGGTCCAGGCAGTCGTAGCCGCAGATTTCCTGCCGTCAGCGCGCCTCCAGAGCCTTCCCAGCCTTCCGCCGCCGACGCACCAGTTCCGGGCCGACGCGCAGCGCAGCGCCCTGGCGCTTGGCGTCGTGGATGCTCTGGACAATGCGCCGCGCATTGCCCGCATAGTCCAGCGCCCACTGGTTGAGGTTGCAGGTGCTGAGCGTCACTAGGTGCATGGTCGGTGCTCTGCTGCGCTGCGCGCGGGGCTGGCACCAAATACGCTGCGCGGGGTACCGTCGGAGGTACCGATGGGGTACCGATGGCAGGCCGGGCCGTCCGGACAGGACTCAACAGCCAGCATGGCGGACGGAGCAAAGGCCGTGGCCGCGGACAAGGGTAGGCGCCTGCGGCGGCGGCAGAGAGCTAACACGCGCAGTATGGACCACGCTGATCACAAACACGGCCTATTTGCCGGGGCTTCTGGCCCTGGAGCACTCCCTGCGGGCCGTCCGCTCGGCCTACCCGCTTGTGGCGCTCTACACGGACTCGTTCCCGCCGGAGGGCCTCGCTGCCCTCCGCGCGCGCGGAATTGCCCACCAGCGCATCGACTACCTGCTGCCGTCGGTGCACCGCGACTACAGCCAGGACCCGCGCTTCTACGACTGCTGGAGCAAGCTGGCGCCCTTCAGCCTCGTGCAGTACGCCCGCATTGTGCAGCTCGACAGCGACATGCTCGTGCGCCGCAACATGGACGAGCTCATGGACCTGGCCCTCGACGACCCGCAGCTGGCCGCCAGCGACGATCCGTCGAGCCGCCGCGTCTTTGCTGCGGGCCATGCATGCATCTGCAACCCCCTGCACAAGACGCACTATCCCGCCGACTGGGTGCCCGCCAGCTGCGCCTTCTCCACGCTGCACGCACGTCCCGATGCGGCGCAGATCGGCGGCGCTGACGCCGCCGCGCACAGCGACGTCATGGGCGTGCATCTGATGAACGGCGGCCTGCAGGTCGTCGTGCCCAACGCCGTGCTCTTCCGGCGCATCGTCGCCTACATGGACCAGCACGCCGCCAGCCTCGACTTTGCCGACCAGAGCCTGCTGTCGAGCCTCTTCCGCGACAGGTGGGTGCGTCTGCCCTACGTCTACAATGCCCTGAAAACGCTGCGCTGGCCGGGCGTCCACGACGCCATCTGGCGCGACCACGAGGTCAAGAACGTGCACTACATCCTGGCGCCGAAGCCGTGGGACGAGCTGCAGATGGACCAGCCCGGCCAGCCGCTGCGGGCCGGCCTCCAGCTGGACCCCCGCGACGCCGAGACGCACCGCTGGTGGGCCGATGCGCATCGCGCGCGCAAGCGCAACGAGGCCGCCGCGGGCATCCACGATGCCTTTTAGCACATTTACAATTACACACAGGCATGATTCTATTACATGAAAGAGAGCTTGTTTTTTTCCTTGACCTTCAAGTTTTAGAGCCAGTGATGCGCACTCGCGGACACTGGCCTGTCTCCGCGCTTGTACATCACGTACCGCCGAAGTCGCCACGGACAGCTCCCCACAAAAGTACGTCGTGCATCCGCAGTAAAAGAGGCTGCCGTCTTCCCTCGAGCGCTCTCCGTCTCTGGCGCCCTGCCATGGTTGCGTAGTACACACTCACAAAGAATGTCGTCAGAGACGTCCAACTACAAAGGCTTCGTCGCCGGCGTCTTCTCCGGCGTCACAAAGCTCTCCGTCGGCCACCCCTTTGACACCATCAAGGTCCGCATGCAAACCACCTCTGCCGAGCGCTTCGGCGGGCCCCTGCAGTGTCTCCTGCAAACCGTCCGCAAAGAGGGCGTCCGCGCCGTCTACAAAGGCGCCACGCCGCCCCTCGTCGGCTGGATGTTCATGGACAGCGTCATGCTCGGCAGCCTCACCATCTACAAACGCCTCCTCGGCGAGCACGTCTTCCGTCTGGCCCCCGCCGCCAAGGGCGCCACCGCCGCAGGCGGCCCCGCCCTGCCCTTCTACGGCCACGGGATTGCCGGCATTGGCGCCGGCTTGACCGTCAGCTTCGTGGCAGCCCCCTTTGAGCACATCAAGGCCCGGCTGCAGGTCCAGTACGCTGCCAGCAAGGCCGACCGTCTCTACCACGGGCCTGTTGACTGCGTCAAGAAGATCTACAGGGCCCACGGCATCCGCGGCATCTACAGGGGCCTGCTGGCCACCATGCTCTTCCGGTCCTTCTTCTTCTTCTGGTGGGGCAGCTACGACATCTTCTCCCGGCTGCTGCACACACACACGCAGATGCCAGCGCCCCTCGTCAATTTCTGGGCCGGCGGCCTGTCTGCCCAAGTCTTTTGGACACTGGCCTATCCCAGCGACGTCGTCAAGCAGCGTCTCATGACAGACCCACTCGGCGGTGCCTTGAACGACGGCAACCCTCGCTTTTCCCGCTGGAAAGACGCTGCACGCGCCATCTACCAAGAAGGCGGCGCCCGGGGCTTCTTCCGAGGGTTTGTGCCCAGCTCCCTGCGTGCCTTTCCCGCCAACGCCATGGCCCTCGTAGCCTTTGAAACAGCCATGCGCGTCATGTCATAAAAGTCCTTTTGTTTTCTTTCCGTCTCACCATCATACATTGCCAAAACATACTTGCCGTAACGCCTACCCCCTCCGAAAAAATAGTCTACATGCCTAAATCTTCATGTCGCCAAATGCCCGGTCCAGGGCCTGGCCACTCAAGCCCCCCTCCGTCTCTTCCGCTTCCTCCTTCATTCCTGGACTCTTTGCAACAGCCGGCTCTGCCTCCATCAGCCGAACCTGCGAGTCGAGCCACCCGGGCGCCGTCTTCCTCGCCAGACGAAGCTCCTCTTCCCTCTTTTCAGCCTCGAGATCCTTGAGCGTTGTGTCCGCTTCGGACAGCATTTTATCCAAAATCGAGTGGATATCCCGAATGGTTTCGGCCATTTCGCTGGGGTGTGCCGCCATCGAGCTTGTCGGCGACACAACATACTTGATCTTGCCCTTGGCAGAGCTGTCTTCCGTCATGCTTGGAGGCAGCGTCGTCGGGAGCGCCTTGAAGTCATACGGCAGCGTAACGGTGCGTGGAAGCACTGCAAATGGCGACACTGCTAGCGGCAGCTGTTCAAGGAGTGGATCAGAGCCTTCTTCTTAGACGCTGCACGAAAAAAATAAAAAAAATAAAAAAATAAAAAAAATAAAAAAATAAAGACCTACGTTTCGCCATCGAAGAAGAAGGAAAATAAGAAAGAAAGAATGCGTCTACGAGACGACTTTCGAGGCCGATTACGTCACTGTCAAGAACACGTGAGTCTACGTCATATGTACCATTCGATGTATTCATCGTTGAAAATTGCATGCGCGTGTTTGTCTTTTCGCACGAAGAATGATCAACCCACGCATTTTCGAGTCTCTCAAGGCCAGTGCGGAGAGAGACCATGCCACGCGGGCCGAGCTTGACGGCATCATCGAAGCCCTCGAGCGTGACGTGGCCTTTACGCTGGGCGTCATTTCGCGCGTGCACTCCGTTCCACGCGCACAGTACGCCACGGCCCTGCTGCCGCAGATTGAAGAGGCCCTAGCCGCGCAGATTGCAACGGTGGCCCGTCTCAACACGGCCGCCTCGCGGCAGCCCTACTATAAATTCAATGGCCGCTGGACGCGCCATTTGCAGGACGTCATCCTGACCGTCCTCCTGACGGCCTGGCTCGGCGGCCTCGCCACAGACGGGCGGCCGGGCCAGTTCGGCCGTCTGCTCACCATCGAGGAAACGGGCCAGGTGCTCAGCGGTGCGTCCCTCTCTAGGTTTTGCTGACTAATGCCAGTCCCTGTGGAGGCGACCGAGGACGTGTTCCACATTACCGTGGAGGAGTACCTGTCAGCGCTGACTACGCTAGCAGACGACCTGAGCCGGCTGGCCATGAACGCTGTCACAATGGGCGACTTTGAGATGGCGCTGCAGATCAGCACCATTGTCAAGGACCTGTACGCCAGCTTCCAGCTGCTCAACCTCAAAAACGACTTTTTGCGCAAAAAGGTCGACGGCGTCAAGTACGCCGTCAAAAAGGTCGAGAGCATAATCTACGACTTGCGGCTGCGCAGCCTCCTGCCAAAGGACGACAGCGCCATGGCAGACAGCTGAGGACTCATTACTAATACAACATAAAAGTCTCTCTTTCGGGGTCTCAATGTTTCCGTCAAAAGTAGCCTCATAATGATCGCCCCTTGGGCTTGTAAAAGTTGTAACAAGCGTAAGCTCCCCATCGTGCCATGACGTCTTCGTCCGACACGCTGCCAGCGCCCTTGCGCAGCCATCTCCGCAAGGAATCGCCGTCTCTTCCCCTCAACATCGGACACCGTGGCTTTCGTGCGCGCTTCCCGGAAAACAGCCTCGACAGCTTCCGCGGCGCCCTCGACCACGGCGCCGATGCGCTCGAGACGGACGTGCACCTGACCCGTGACAAGGTCGTCGTCCTTTCACACGACGCCACGCTGCGCCGCTGCTTTGGCCGTCCAGAAAAGGTTGCCGACTGTGATTGGTCCATGGTGGCGCCTCTTCGCACGACCAGAGCACCGCATGTACCCATGGCCCGGCTGGTCGATCTGCTGGCACTCCTCGCGGAGCCGCAGAACGAGCATGTCTGGGTGCTGCTCGACATCAAGGTCGACGACGATCCAGAGGACCTCGTGGCCCAGCTCGCCAAGACCATTCTGTCCGTGCCCGGTGAGTGGTCGGGGCGGATTGTCCTCGGCTGCTGGCAGGCCGTCCACATGAAGCACTGCCGCACGCTTCTCCCCGGGTTTGCCATAAGCTTCATTGGCTTTTCTCTGTCGTATGGCTATGCACTCCTCGACTACGACTTTGTCCAGTACTTCAACATGAACCAGTCCATCATGGCGGGGCCTGGCGGCCGTGATTTCCTCCGCCAAGCCAAGGCCAAAGGCCGCAAGATGCTCCTCTGGACGGTAAACGACGAGGAGTGGATGGACTGGAGCATCCAGCAAAACGTCGACGGCATCATCACCGACGACGCCCACCTCCTCCACACCGTCCTCGACAGATGGGGCCCTGCCAGCAAAAAGGACACCACTGCCGACGAGCTCAGTCCCCTCAAGAGACGGGCCCCTGCTCCCCTCCATCCACCCACGGCGCATTCCCTGTCAGGCTTCTTTCTCCGCCGCTGGGCCCGGCTCTATGCCAGGGTGGCCACCATATGCACGCTGGGCTTCATTGTCGGCACCGTGCAGGCCCTCCGCAATGGCCGGCCAAGCGTGCAAGTTCTCAAGGAGTTGGGGGCCCCATAAGCCTCTACTTGTAGCCATAAGCCAATACATTGATAGTAGTAGTAATGCACTTTTATTCATTGGAATGTATTTATCAACTCTTTTTTGCTACGCAAACACCCTCGAGACCAGCTTGCGCAGCCCCCGGCGTGCTGCTGCGGAATACTATCGTCGCTGCAAGCACCCGCCCAGGATGCGGCCCACTGCATAGCCAATATACACGCCAACGAGGATCGTCACGGGCCACTGCTGCCAGTCACGGTCCCAATCCAGCGGGATGGGGATCGCCCCAAGCCACGCTCCAGCACAAGCACCCCACAGCCCCCCCACGGCCGTGTCGAGCTGCTCCTTGGTCTGCAGCCCCGAGAGAAGCGCGCGCCAGGAGTGGACCGCGTCTGTTCCGCGTGTGTACACGACCGGATAGACGCCGAGGACGCAGAAATGGGCCGCACAGAGCACCGTGCGGGCCACATGCGTCAAAAGGGGCGCCCCGAAGAGGACAAACGCTGCAAAGACGGCCGGAATGGCGGCCATTGTCACCGCCAGCGAAAACACGGTGGTCTACGTGAGTACTGTCCCCCTACCGACGACGGCTACTCACCACAACGACATTGGGCCTGCGGACCCTGCCTCGCTTCTTCTTTTCCATAATCGCAGCACTTGCACCAGCCGGAGGCAGCCCAAGAATGGACGCTACAACCTGCACAGCCGCCGACACGCCAAGAAGCCCGAGCATTGTCTGTAGGGACGCGTCTGCTTCGACGACCGTCTTCCCGGACGCATCTGTCGTCTTGTGGCCGACAATATCCCCAAAGGAAAAGGCCAAACAGCAGAGCATGACGACGGGACTCATTCCACGGGCAGCAACGGCCAGTGGCTCAAAGGACGCCGTCAGTGCCGTGGGCACAAAGGGCATCGGCACCGCGTCCGTCCTGGGCGTCTCGTCGCTCAACGCTTCGCGTCTCTGGCGGACGGCTCCGGGCATTTTGCTCGTTTGCTCTTCTATTGCTGCTGCTGCTGCTACATACTTCTACTAGGCCAAGTACCTCGGCTATGTACCGCTACGCTCTACTGCTTCGGCAACGGCTACGCTAACGATAGTGGCATTCACTGTAAAAAAGGTCTTTCTAGCGTCTATTCCCACTATCAACGTCAAAAGGCCCCCATAAAGCCCCCAACCGGCACGTCAAAGGCGGTTATGCCATGCAAGGGCCTGCCCAGGTCGAGATTCCGCGCCAAATCATGGGACGTGAACTCATCTCCAGACAGGGACGCATTCCCTCCAGGAAATCTCGTGGCAGAGGGGCCATCCATGCATGTACTCGGCTCCTTTAACAGAGTCTCTCCAGGTAGCGTCCAGTCTGGTGAGGCAGGCACGGCTTGTTGTTCGTGGGCTGCCAGTCCAAAGTTGGGCCCACCATAGATGGCGTCATACACATTCATGTGGCCCACATCCATGGCCGTAAGCAATGTTTCCCATTCTTTTTGTTTCGCCTCGGAAATAAGCGAAAATGCATCATGTCGTTGTCTCTTTTGTGCTCTGCCTAGAGCCAGCTCATCTCGTGGCTTTGCTGCAAAGTTTTTGATGCTGTTTAATGATGAAAGCTCAGCTGTGCTAGGGAGTAAATCTGCAAAAATGGTCTCTGGCACCATGCGGGCTGTATGGAAAGAATGACTGCGTTTGGCAGCTTCATCCAGTCCCCCCAGAGTAGATCCCTCAATATCATCAAAAACGTTTGGAAATGTGCTGCTCTTTGCTGATAAACTAATGCTGTTACTCCTGCTCCATGCGCTTGTCTGTACAATATCAGTGGCCTGGCTTTTTCTCTTTAGTGTACGGGGCAAAGAAAGAGCATTGCTCTCGGCGCCATGTTTGACAGCGATAATCATGGATGCGGTATGCTGAAAGTTTTCAAAAGCAGCAGCTTCCAGCTCCCTTGGCAGCTGAAGAATCTGGTGCACAAGAGCCTCATACTCTGAAAAGATTGGGTTTTCTCTCGGTGTAGCCATGAGTTTATAAAGCAAATGGAGTCCGGACGAGAAGAGCACGTCAAATTTATTGAGGCAGAGAGAAAAGGTGGCTTGGCTCTTTTCCAGCTGCAAAATAAGCTGGATTGTGTGCTTGCTTTGCTCGCATAAAGTATCGAGAGCAGTGGCATCCTTTTCACCCAATCCTGCGTCAATGGCTGGTCGCCAAATGAGGATTTGTGTATAATGATGGGCAATTGTCTGTTCCAAATTAGCTATCCTTCTCATCCGTGACATAAAAACATACCAGCATGAGAGATGCATGGTCTAAATGAGACAGGTCCTCTTCTGGTGATAGACATGGCGCAGAGCAAGCCTTCCATTCTGCCAATGCCTCCTGCAAGTTTCTCATTTTTGTAAGGGAGAGCTCAGTGCTCGATGATGCAGGGTAGTTGACGTCGAGGACCTTGGAAAGAATGCGAGACAGCCGTAGAAGAGCCAAAGCAGACGACATTCGCGTGAGCTCACCCGTCGAGCCTTCTTGCGTCCCTTTATCGGTAATGTTCTCTGCGTCAACGTCTGCAGGGTACTCTGTAAAGATATCATGGTCCCGTAGTTGCTTCGGAAGGCCAAGAATGGCTGCAGAAAAAACATCCAGGACGTACAGCGTCCAAAACGTCCTCTTGCGCATCTCCGTTGTAAGCGTTCCGTAGGAGAGTCGTTTCTGCAGCAAGTGAAGCCCGAGACGATGGGCCAGACCGACGGCAACGCTCTTGTAATACTTTAAGCGTTTTAGGTCGGCCCTCTTGATGCAATAGAGGACGGCTAGGACGAGGCATTGCAATGTAATCATGGTATCGTCCATGATGATGTTCTCGAGAGAAGACTGCCATTGTTTTTCGCAAAAGGCCACTTGGTCCGCGTCCATGTGATGGTCGGATATGGCGACAATGGAAAAGACGAGATGGAGTTGGCTTCGTTTATGGTGGTCCTTTGTCCGATCTGGGTCGTTTTCAAACTCGTGGTACATTCGTAAAAACTCCTGCTGGTTGAGGACCGGGAAAAGGGGGGCCCATTGTTCAAAGAAGACTTGGACAGCATGGTCCGAAAGAATGTGTGGTGGCATTCGCTGCTGCATGCCCGAGGGGGTCGTGGTCAGAGGACTGCACCCCTGTACATGGAGAAAGACGTCTTGATGGAATTCGTGGTAGGGCTGTCCGCTGTCCTGTAGCTTTTTCGAAAACAAATCTACGGGTGAGCCAATTGTGTGCATTTTTTTTTAAAAAAGGGAACCTACCGAAAAAAGATTTCCCGCTAGAGGCTCCCATAAAGTAGGAGTCGGAGCTTTCCATACCTAGTACCATTGGGGGTGCTTGCACTCGAAACGAGTCGTTGTTGGGTGCCTCTAGGGGTTCTTCTGTGCGTGGTCGGTGCATGCTCTCCGCAGGAGACGGCATGTTAGCGTCCATTGCTTTCAATGGTTCGCGTTGCTGCAGCCGTTTCATCTGTACATCCTTTTCCTCTAGCAAGTCTTGCAAGATGGACGTTTCCTTTGTCAGCTTCCGCACCTTATCCTCTAGGTTTTCCGTGTAGCATCGCGGGTGCGAGCGGCGTGCCAGGTCATCGCTGATGACGCATTTGAGGGAAGCTTTGCGGCAGGCGGAGCAGTCGGGAATGAGGCCATCACAGCGAATCTTTTTGAGACGGCACCGGTCACAAGCCTGTGAATTTCGTGTCTGTGAGCTATTGCCCACGGAAATAATTTTATTCTTGGCAGGTTTCTTCAACATTCTTCCAATGGTCTCACCAGATCCTATAGAATCCTTTTTTCCAACTTTCCTGACTGAGGCGTTCTTGTAGATGAAGACGATTGAAAAGAGTTGATGATGGGGAGAGGGGGGATGTTTTGGTTATAACACTTGCCATGTTTTTACATTTTATAAAGGCAAAATGAGAGAGCAACATTTTTGGCGTGCACTTTTTTTTATGATTATTCTATTCGACTTTTTAACTCTTCCGCAATGCCATCCATCAGTAGACCTTTTTTCAGGCATCATTGTGTCTATGTCGAAGAGAATCCGTTTGGTGAGGCGTGACACTGGCGAATTCTTTATTTTATTCATACCTTTCAACAGGGAATTTGAAAAGCAAAAAAAGACAATATCATTGGTAGCAGATCAAGTGGGTTCATCAATGCCTCATCGTCAAATGTTACTGATGCGAAAGGATGCTACGATTGTGACCATTATAAAGACTATTTCAAGTCTGTCAATCTGCAAAAGACGCCCTGAAAGAAGGAAGAAAATGGATGGCACCCAAGCATTCTTCACCATCCCCAGATTTTCATGCTCCAAGATTTACTACACACAATCGGAGCCGAAGTTGAAAATTGGGGTATGTAGAACGAATAAATCCGGGGTTTCAGACATTTTTTCCATGTGGCTCCGAAAGTTTCTTGTTTCATTTGGGGTCAAATGTGGGGTAGTTTAGTCCACCTCCTACCAGAGAACCCTTTTTTTTGTAAAAGGCAAGAGTGGCATGGCAGTGGCAAGGGGCATAACAAAATGCAGGAGGATCTCTTTTTTTTATTTTTTTCCCTTTGTGGAAAGATGGTGTAGTTGGGAATAGCGCCAGCAACCTCAAGGACGATTTTGAGAGATGTCTCTCCTAGCATGTAGATCGTCCCTTTGTAGAGCCCTCTGTATTTAATACTCTTTCAACATCATAAGATGTCCATCCCGCCTTGCTTTTTCACCATCCCTAAAAAAATGAAAAATAAATGTACAAAAGACACTGCCCTAAGCTAGGGTGTGCCTGCAAAGTGTTGCTGTTGAAAAAAACATGCACATGACAGTATCCAAGTTTTGCTGGGTATTGCCACATGCAGGAATGATCATGCTATGCTCAGCTGAAGGCGTCCATGTCGTCATTGTATGCATTTGCAGGATGTTCAGGGGCAACTATTCCATGTCAATAAAGGATAACTGTGATGATGGCATACCTGTCGGATTGTTGACGGATTGCAAATACTTCTGGACGACTGTGTTTTCGCAAAGTGTTTTTATCTAAAAAGCATCAGCATCCACTAGTTTCGAGTTCATAGGCTGCCTACCTCCTCATCAAAGAAATTATACATGGTCTGCAAGATTTGCGTCTCCGAGGAGCGAAGATGTGAGGCCTGTTCCACAACGCCCAATCTATAGACGTTCTTGTCTTTTCTCCCAGAAACATTCTCCATTCTCTCACCATGGTAGGCCACAACGTCCTGCATGGCCTTTGCAACGCGTAGATCAAACACGGGCGCCAACGGGTGCGTTTTGGCAATGGTGGCAAAGTTGCCAATAGACTTGGTAATGTCTTTTTCTTGCCAAAATATGCAGAGCTCCTCTGATCCATCCAATGCCTGTTGTAGTTGAAAATGGAGACCGTCTTCTTGGTTGCAGCACATCAAATAGGCAAAGGGACAAGCCCACCGTACTGCCTTTCCATCAGGCGTAGCCTCGAGCTCAAGACGCATTGGCGATGTAAACACTTTTGTCTTTGCCTTTGCCAGCGGATCGTCCGGGAAAGGGTAGACTGGCAGCGTCATGGAATTCTCAATGGACCTGGTGTCAATGAATCCATAATTAAAAAGCATTTCTGCTGCTGACGTTGTGCCTGACCCCTCGCTTGCATTTCCAGTATAGCTGATTGTTATTTCTTCCCCAGCTGCAATGGACGTTCCCGGCCGCAATTTGATGAGGACAGCACCGTCGTGCTCATTTGGCAGCTGGTCGTAGTACGCATTGGCATCGTGGTCGTGATTCACCATGTCAATATAGGGAACCATGGACGTTTTTGATTGTGGAAGATCGAGGCATCTGGATCGATACCATGCATCGACTGTGAACCATTTTTGTAGATGGGGGCCATTTTCTGCTGTAAAAATGGACTGCCAATGGGGATTCTTCAAGGCAGCTTCATAAACGTCTTCAAATTCGCGCGATAAAGAAGCCGCCTTTGCCTCTACGGCTTTCTCCAAGGATGTTCCTTCGAGAAAAACAAGTTCTGCAGGTGTCCATTGCACTGGCAAGAGCACATCGGGCAGAAATTGGCAGTATTCAGACCATGGCGTCGATAGGGCGATGCAGCTAGCTCCACCAGAGCTGATTTCCCACTGCAATAATAAGAAAAGCAGAATGTCTGTGCGGTGGGTTCGACGGGCTATGCTTTCAAGAAGACTGTGGAAATTGTGGTCTTGCTTTGCGTATTCCTCGACAGTTTGGTGATTCAGAACGAGGTCTTTAGGGACTACAATCAAGGTCTCTTCCGTCAGGTTTTCCGTGGCAAAGAGACCATTGCCTTTGTTGGGGGAGTTGCCAGCTTGTGTTCCCTTGGAGGAGATGCTGTATAGGGACATCCATAATGGTAGTGCTGTGGAGGATAGGGTTTCGTTGGCCATGGTGTGTGATGAAGTGTGGCTCTAGTATATAAAAGCTTAGTGTAAGATGCCCCGCACAAGGTATTTTATAGGCGTGTAGGAGCGCTATCAGATGCACTAGCAGCACTATCATAGTATTTCTAGCGTGATAAGATAAAAAAAGCCGAACCCTTTTTGATTTTTTATTCTTTTTTTCCCGGACACTTTTGACCTATAGACGTATTTCAAGATGCCGCGAGATCCCCTTATTGGCCTTGTGGGCAAGCCCAGTGCCGGCAAATCTAGCATGCTAAACTCTCTGACAGATGCTTCGTCCAAAGTTGGTGGGTGTCTTTCATGATAGAATTTATTTTATCTATATGTTTCTTGGTGATGATGAATGAAACGCTGACCACCGCATCAAGGCAACTTTCCGTAGGTACTGCAGTAGCCAGACGGCTCCGTTCTAATGCTCGACAGCTTCACAACCATCGATCCCCAGCGTGCCGTGGGCTATCTCCAAATCAACTGTGCCTGTTCACGGCTCGGAATATCCTCTCGATGCAAGCCCAACTATGGATCGTGCGTGGACGGCATAAGGTCGGTGCCTATTGAGCTCCTCGATGTCGCCGGCTTGGTTCCTGGGGCCCACGAAGGCAAAGGCCTGGGCAACAAGTTTCTGGATGATTTGCGTCATGCAGATGCTCTCATCCATGTCGTGGATGTAAGCGGGACGACAGATGCCGAGGGCAAGGCCACGCGGGGCTATGACCCGTCGGTAGACATTGCATGGCTCCGCTCAGAAATTGTCCAGTGGATCAAGGGAAATCTGATGGAGCGGTGGGGGGGCATCCGCAGACGTCACATTGCGACGAAGCAGACGGCCGTCGAGACGCTGCAGACACAGCTCTCTGGTTATGGGAGCACAAATAAGCTTCTCTCGAGGACGCTGGACCGGCTGGATATCAAGGAGCCATTGCAGGACTGGTCTGATGAGACCATTGATATGGTGGTCAATGCTTTTATTGACGACAAATTCCCAACGGTCATTGCGCTGAACAAGATTGACCACGAAGACGCCGATCGTAACATTGCAAAAATATCAAAAATGAAGGAGCTTGATCCGGAACGCTTGGTTGTCTGCTCAGCTCTCTCAGAAATCTTTTTGAGAAAACTGGCCAAGCAGGGCTACATATTGTACACGGGGGGCAGTGATATGATTTCGACACGAAAAGACCTCATAGAAGACGGAGATGAGGAAGGTGGTGGCCTCAAGGAAATCGATGAGAAAATTAGTAACCGCATTGAAAACCTGCGGGACTTGATTCTCTATCGGTTTGGCTCCACGGGTGTCGTCCAGGCCTTGTCCAAGGCTGCAGATGTCCTCCGACTCGTGCCCGTTTTCCCTGTTCGGAGCATCTCGGCATTAACAGCGGCAGCCGATGCGGCAGCGGGGAAAACAGAGCTTGCAGCGACAGAGGGGGCGAAGCCTCTTCTTCGAGATTGCGTTCTGGTAAAGCGGGGCTCGACGGTGGCTGAAGTAGCACGGAAAGTGATGGGGGACGCCCAGATTGCGTATGTGGAAGGGATCAATGGCACGAGAGTGGCCGAAGACGACACTATCGATAACCAGAAGAACGATGTACGTCTTATGATTTCAAGATGGACTTTGGGTGTCTGCTAACAATATAGATTCTCTGCTTCAAGCTGGGGCGTGTGTAAATTGATCTTTATTGAGAAAAAAAAGAAAGAAAACCATCCACGTGTAGAGGGAATAGGCACAGGCCTTTGATGAGCTCTGAGCTATCTCCTATATGCCCTACCCATTTATATACTAGTATTTCAGAATAATATAGAGGGCGTGAATGATGCCAGGAATATAGCCTAGATGTCGTTAGTGACTGCTAAATCTAAAGAGTGAAAGCATACCAAGAATGCAGAGCAAGATGTTGATGAGCACATCGGCGGTACATCCTCGTTCCAGAAAAACACCTAATGGAGGCAGGATCACTGCGAGGATGATCTTGAGGATGTCACTGCCAGTAAACGCCATGTTGAATATTTTAATTTTTTGCTTTTTTCCAAAAAAAGACAGCAAGAGGAAGAGGAAGAGGAAGAAGAAAAGAGAGAAAGGGTTACAAAGAGGGGCAGTGCCTTTATATCGCACCCACTCGACCATGGGCCATTTTTTATTTTTATTAATAGAAAATGATAACTGTGTACATCCGTCCATGGGGCCTTACAGGACTTGGACGGAGACCTGATGAGCTCGCACGTATAGCTTATACGAGGAAGTCTGTAGCCAATGTACCGTGCGGGAGGGACTGTCTTTTTACAGAGTACAGCTGCCTACTGACAAGAAACAAAAAAGTTTGTAACTCGATGGTCATGAGAACGTCATGTGTAACGGCTCCTTTATATGCTCATGTTTCTGCTCATGTTCGTTGGCAGACGAAGACAGACGGCGCCCTTATGTGTCGTGGCACTCTGGATGCAAGCTCTTGTGCTACGAATCGCCAAACCTTTGTGTCTTTACCTCATACCTTCAGAGGTACCGTGTACCTAGTACATCTAGAATACAATGACGTCGTTCTTGCGTCATGCGTCCAAGGTACACGGAAGGTACAATGACATCAAGTGAGTCAGCATGTACCTTTTTGCGGGTCACAGCAAACAAGGCTTTGGGGAGCTCCATGGACGTCTTGTTTCTGTTCCTAACGGACGCGCATGTTGGCAAGCTAGTGTCATGCTCCTAGGCACACGGCAGATCCACACACAAGTTGCTCATGGACACGTTCCGCGAGGAAGCCGACGGAACCGGCGCGGTTTTGATTTGCAATCGGGACAGATTTGTCTCGACGTCGACGAGCTGCAGCAGTTTATCCGGCAGGAGACGGCGGCATGCACGATGCGGCAGAAGATGAGGCACGTGTCGCGGGTCTACACGGTGCCACCGGATGCGATTCTGGACACGGACGAGCGTTTTTTGGCTGGAAATGCTGCTGCGTCGACGTGTCTACGCGTCTGCGACGCCGTCGAGGACGAGAGCACACATGGGCGCGTGGCAGGGCTCTTTATGATGGCGGTACAGACGGCGGACCATAGTCAGTGGTTCTTCTAGTCTCGGGAATACACAGAGCACGGATGGATGTTTCTGTACGTCTGCCAGTGCTCCCTCGACTTTAACGGGCCCATGGGACACCGCAAGACGTCGATTGTCGAGTGCATGGCCGGCGTAGCGTACCTGGGCCGTCCGGCATTCGACTGTCGCGGCGTCTTGCGCATTCTCTTTTCAGACAAGCAACAGTCCGTGCGGGTAAAGTACGACCACACCAACGTGCACACGACCATTTCCGAGCTGGCCAGGACATGCACGCAGCCAGGACGTCCGTGGACACAGCCCCTGGATGCCATGCATAGGAAATCGTCTGTGAAAGGACGCAGTCTTTTGTTGCCAAGCACGACCGAGAGCAGCCGCTACAGCAGCCCCCAGAAGACAAAGAAGCAGCGGCTCCTTTCGAGAGTGTCGCCGACAGAGTGCGAAAAGAAGTCTATGCAGGGGTTAGCAGAGATTGAAAACGTAGGCGAAACACTGGACTTTCTAGTGTCCCTCATCAAGGACGCATTGCCCCTTCCCGCAGAGACAGCCACCAGTGCGTTCCCACCACTGCAAACAGGCATTGGTACCATGTGGTCTCCCCCCCGCGAGGGGTCGCTGCCTGTCAAGAGGGCCCGTGCGTCGCCAGAGTGGGGCCATGATGACGAGGAAGGTGCGAGGAAACGGGCCAGGGCGTCGAAAGTGGCAAGAACCGTGTCCAAGTCGTCGCGGCCAGAACGGGACCCACATGTGCAGCACCAGCCGCCAGTGTCGGCCGCCAGGGGCCAGCCGCTGCTGGAAGAGTCGATGGCGGCGTTGTACGCACCGTACATGACGCTGAGCGAGAGGGACGTCAGCACCATCCGCAAGAATAATGCCTGCGGCTGCTCGTGGGGCGCCAGATTGACCCGACCTCGCTGTCACGGGAGCAGTTCTGCACGTTTGCGAACCAGCCGCCCGGAGTGCAGGAGGAGTCGCTGCAGCTGCTGCGGTCCACGGCGCACAGAAGCTGGCCATCGTCCTGCCGCGGAGTACCGAGGTACATTCATAGTAAAATCACGTGCATCTCCACATGAGTTGTAGAGCTTTCGCGGCGCTCCGATTGGACGGTGCTTCGTCTTGACTCGTGACGCTTCAGAGCTCGTTTTCGTGGACCGTGAAGATGAATGTGCTGCGACCGAGTGTCCGGGGCGTGGCCCGCCGGGGACTGGCGACGGCGACGACGCGTCCGGTGACGCAGAACGCGCAGGGGGCCAAAGGACCGACGGCAATGGTGTTTTTAAACATGGGAGGCCCTTCGACGGTGGATGAAGTGGGCGATTTTCTGGGCCGGTTGTTTGTATGTTGCGCAGCTCGAGAGAAAGGGCGTGTAGACTCACGGCTAGGCGGATAGGGACCTGATCCCGCTCGGACGGATGCAGAAGTACCTGGGGGCGTGGATTGCACGGCGTCGGACGCCCAAGATTCAAGAGCAATACGCAGCCATTGGCGGGGGATCGCCGATCCGCAAGTGGTCGGAGCACCAGTGTGCCGAGATGTGCAAGATCCTCGACGTCGCGTCGCCCGAAACAGCCCCGCACAAGCCCTACGTGGCCTTTCGCTACGCACAGCCCTTGACGGAGCACGTGTACGAGCAGCTGCTGGCCGACGGCTTTGGCAACGGGCGCGGCGGCCGTGCGGTGGCCTTTACGCAGTACCCGCAGTACTCGTGCTCGACCACGGGAAGCAGCCTCAACGAGCTGTGGAAGTGGCGGCAGCGGCTGGAAGGAAAGACGGACGGCGCGGCAGGCGACGGCGGCTCGATTGCGTGGAGCGTTATTGACCGGTGGCCGACGCATCCGGGGCTCGTGGAGGCCTTTGCCGAGAACATTGAGGCCAAGCTGGCCGAGTATCCAGAGGAGCGGCGCAAGGACGTCGTGCTTCTCTACTCGGCGCATTCGCTGCCCATGACAATTGTCAACCGCGGCGATCCGTATCCGGCAGAGGTCGCAGCGACGGTGCATGCCGTCAACCAGAGGCTCGGCTTCTCCAACCGGTACCGGCTGTGCTGGCAGTCGCAAGTGGGGCCGCAGCCGTGGCTGGGGCCACAGACGCAGATGAGCGTGGAAGAGTACATCCGCAAGGGCCAGACGGACCTGCTTCTGATTCCGATTGCCTTTACCTCGGACCACATTGAGACGCTGTACGAGCTCGACGAGGAGGTGATCCGCGGATCTGGCCACCGGGAGACGATCAAGCGGTGCGAGAGCTTGAATGGCAGCCGGACCTTTATCAAGGCCCTTGCCGATGTGGCGCACACGCATTTGCAGAGTAGGGTGTCGTGTTCGGCGCAGATGAGCTTGCGCTGTCCGGCGTGCACGAGCCAGCGGTGTTTCGAGGCCAAGAGCTTCTTTGCGTCACAGCAAGCACGCTTATAGACCGTCTACGTCATAGTAAAAAAAAGGAAGAAAAAGAAAATACAATCAGATACAAGATATGCAGCACAATGGTAGGAGCAGGCTCGGTCCTCTGGGCTTCCTTTAGGATTGAGAAAGAAAAAAAAAAAGAATGACGATAGAAAAAAGGGAGGGCCATGCTGACACCGATTGGATGAAGGATACGACCTTGCTCCCATTTCAAAGCGTTGGCCTATAAGAGTGTGTATATAGACTGATAACGCCGTCTATTCGGCTGCATTGGGAACCCAAGATGGGCATATAAGCGAGAAGAGCTTGCGACAACGGAGGGCATTCATCTCTCAACACGTTCACCAGGGGGCTTCCGCCTATGGATGCATCCACGTGGCTGGCTGGTGCGCTCTTGACAAGCCCTCCTTTTAGTATGTACTTGATAAGGCTTTTTTTAATTCATTATTTTTTGCTGTCTTGCTCTTCCCTCCTGCCTCATCTTGGATGTAAAAAAGCTTGAATGCATTCGGGTGATTTCTTTTTGCATGCCATTGGATTTTGATGCACCGGATTTTCCCTTTACATAGCGAGGTACTTGCCCATCGCATACAAAAACTGGCACTTTTGACCCAATCTCTTTGTACTACACTATCGAACCAGGGGGCCGCTACCTTTTGTCGTACCTTTTTCCAAGATAAAAATCAAGATATAAAAATGACTAGGCCTTTTTCTTTTATTTTTTGTCCGTTGTGTTTTTATCTTAGGGTTCAGGTTTTTCCGAATCTAATTTTTTGGACATTGTTTTCCTTCTCGACAACAATCTTGGATGGGACTCGACCAAAAGCCGAGGTCCACATGACATCAAACTGACGAGTAACAATCCTGACGTAATTGTCGATACAGTGTGTTTCTTTCGTCATTCCATTCCAAGCATTCTCCATTGGAGAAACCATTTATTTTTTTGGAAAAAAAAATCTTTATTTTGTGAATGGTGTGTAGGCTGGGAGGCTCGAAAGAGTTTTCAAGGAATCCACCACCATGGAGGGCGTAAAGACCTTTTTCACCACGCAATTACGAGCGTGGCGGCCCTCTTTCCTCCAGAAGAAACCACATTTTAATTTTATTACAGCTCATTGTGTGTTGATTTCCAAGAGACCATCATTGTACTAACGGCAGACTTTTATATTATCGGCATTACCCTCCTTGGTGCCATTTTAATCTATGCCTCTGGCCACCATAATGTAGCCTTTATCGATGCCCTCGTCTTTGCCACCAGTGCCGGCTCGCAGTCTGGCCTAAACACTGTCAATCTGCTCGTCCTAAACCGCTTCCAGCAGACAGTCATCTACGTTGTCACCGGCATTGGCACACCGATCCTTGTCCATACCTATGTCGTCATACTACGGCTCTATTGGTTCCAAAAACGCTTCCAGCCCCTTGTCAAGACCATCCAACAACGGAACTGGATCTCCCGATCGCGCTCAAAATCCATGGCCAGGGACCCCGCTCTTGCCGAAAGGGGGCAGCCAGCCTCGACGGTGGTCCCAGAAAAAATGATGAATCCTCATGGGCCTGTTGACGGCCCGTCTGCGAGTCCTGGCGGAGAGGAACGACGGCCGGAAATTTCCTTTGCCACCACGGTGAAGCGTAGTGATGGTCAAGGTGGTGAAACGAAACTACCTCCACCAACAGATGTGCCCGTACTCTCGAATCAAGAGCAGCCCGATGATGGCGAAGTGCTGCATATCCCCGGTCCTCGGGAAACCGAGATGGGCGCCAAGCCAAGCAGAATCGACACGCCACCCAATGCATCGGACCATTCGATAGTGCCATCGGTCGAAACGGCAGAGGAGAGGGGCAAGGATGCGTTGGAAGAGGCACCAGAGACGGAATCGTCATCCTCTGGATCGGAAAAGGAACCCCAAAAAGCCCCAGAACTCACCATCCAAGAGCCCGTCCGCCCCTTTCACGAGACGAAAAAGGGGGGTCTAGATATGACACTGCTGAGGACGGCCACGTCAAAGTCAAAGACGGTGCTTGGCAACTTGAAGGGGGCACTGACGAGAGACAAGGAGGACGATATAGTGGCGCCCTATCTGAGTTGGGAGCCCACGGTGGGCCGCAATTCGGTGTTCCCTGGGCTCACGGAAGAACAGCGAGAAGAGCTTGGTGGCATTGAGTACCGGGCCCTCAAGACGCTGGGAGTGATTCTGTTTAGCTATTATCTCATCTTTTGGCTTTTTGGGATGGTATGCTTGCTGGGGTTTATTTTTGCGAGCAACACGTATGGCAAAGTAGTGACGGATGTGGGCCAGAACCGCACATGGTGGGCATTCTTCACCTCCCATTCGGCGTTTATGGATCTTGGCTATACGCTGACGCCGGACAGCATGAACTCGTTTAGCGAGGCGATCTTCCCTCTCCTTGTTATGAGCCTTTTGATTGTGCTGGGCAACACGGGGTTCCCGGTGATGCTGCGGTTCATGATTTGGCTGATTTCCAAGGTGATGCCGCGCAACACGGGGCTCTACGAGGAGGTGAGGTTTTTGCTGGACCATCCACGGCGATGCTTTACGCTGCTGTTTCCATCGCAAGCGACGTGGTGGCTGCTGGCGATCTTGGTGGTGATGAACTCGATTGACCTCATCTTCTTCATCATTCTCGATCTCGGCAGCGGGCCGATAGCCAAGATCCCGGCGGGCTACCGGATCGTGGATGGACTCTTTCAGGCGATTGCGACGAGGACGGCAGGGTTTTCGTGTGTCAACTTGGCAGAGGTGCACCCGGCGGTGCAAGTGTCGTACATGATTATGATGTACATTTCTGTGTTTCCGATTGCCATTTCCGTGCGGCGGACGAATGTGTACGAGGAGAACTCGCTGGGCGTGTATTCGGCCAACATTGATGACAGCAAGGCCAATTCGGACATGGAGTATGTGGGGGCCCATTTGCGGCGGCAACTGTCCTTTGACCTGTGGTACTTGTTCTTGGGCTTCTTCATCCTCAACATTACCGAGGGCGGAAAGTTGCAGAGGGGCGACTTCAGCTTATTTGCCGTGTTGTTCGAGTCGGTCAGTGCCTACGGCACGGTGGGCATGAGCCTGGGCTACTCGGGTGGTGACGAGTCGCTGTGCTCGCAGTTTAGCGTTCTGGGAAAGCTGGTGATTGTAGCCCTCATGATCCGTGGACGCCACCGGGGCCTTCCGTACGGACTGGACCGGGCCATCCTGCTGCCCAGCGAGTCGCTGAACCAAAAGGAAACGGCAGCGGCCAACTTGGAGCTGACACGAACCATGACCGGCCGGTCTGTGGCACGACGGAACTCCATGGCGTCCATGGCACGCCGGTCCTCGGAAGTGCCAGCAGGCCTGCGTGAGCGGAGGGCGAGTCTGGACCGGACAAGGACGAACATTTTGGCCCAGATGCTGCAGCTGGGGCCGACGAGGCCGCATCACCAGGATCTCATGTCGTCTGCAGCGCCAGAGGCGGAGGGGGCACCGAGGGCGAGTACGAGTGGAGTGGATGTATAAGCATTGCATAGACGTTGACGGGCGCCATTATAGAAGATTGTGTACACGGGATGCTCTTGGAGAGAGACACATGTATTTTATTCCAGAAAAAAGAGGAAAATAGAATGAGAAATGCCCAAAGCCAAAATAACAAGAAATTACCCCAACAAGATGCAAAAAGGAAAAATGGAAAGCGGATAAAAAGCAGAGAGTTAGACGGCGGGATACCACCATGAACAGACGGCAATGATGACGTACATGCACATGAGGAGCATGCCCTCGAGCCAGTGACTCTTGCCGTCGCCAATGAGGTAGTTGACGAGCAGGACGGAGACGAACATGACGGCGACTTGGAAGATGTCGAAGCTGAGGTTCATCTCGTCGAGATCCATGCCCCAGCCAATAACCACGAGCAGCGGGATGAGGAAGAGAGAGACCTGCATGCTGGAGCCGACGGCGACGCCAATGGCAAGATCCATCTTGTCCTTGACGGCAACGGTGACGGCGGTGGCGTGCTCTGCCGCGTTGCCGACAATGGGCAGTAGGATGAGGCCGAGGAACTCCTTGCTGACATTGCCCTTGGTGGTGACGTAGTCGATGCTGTCGACGAGGAACTCGGCGCAAAAGGCAATGATGACGGTGGAGCCAGCGAGGACGCCGAGGGCGACGAAAAAGTGCAGCTGGGGCTCCTCTTCTTCGTCGGCGGCGCCCGAGGGGTTGTTGTTGTAGGGGCTGTTGACGAGGAGGTTGCTGAGACGGCTGCGCTCGTCCTCGGGCTCGGAGATGCCGTGGAGCTGGGCCACGTGGGCCGAGCGGACGACGGCGGTGGAGATGGCGCCCTTGGAGAGCTGGTGTTTGAAGGGTTTGGCCGGGACCTTTTTGCTCTCTTCGCTGAAGACGGTGTGGTGGGTCTTGAGCTGGAAGAAGAGGTAGGCCGCGTAGACAACGAGCAGGATGATGGCCGTGCCACGCGAGAGCATGGCGACGTCTTTGGTGGAGGTGATGCTGGCAGCGTCAAAGACGGTGGGGATGATGACGCCGGCCACGGCGAGGGCCAGCAGACTGGCAGCCGTTTGGGCGACGGTGGTGTTGAAGAACTGCTCCTGGCGGCGCAGGCCGCCAAAGAAGAAGCACATGCCCATGACAAGCAGGAGGTTGGAGAGGATGCTGCCGATGAGGGATGTCTGGACAATGACGACCTGTTTCTGGACGAGGGCCATGACGGCGACGATGAGCTCGACGGCGTTGCCAAAGGTGGCGTTGAGCAGGCCGCCGAGGGTCTCGCCGGTGCGGAGGGCGATTTCCTCGGTGGCAAAGCTGAGCATGGCGGCGAGGGGGATGATGGCTACAAAGTTTACGACAAAGATGGCTATGGGGTTGACGCTGGTGAAGTGCAGGGCAATGCCCGCCGGGGCCGCGAGCAGCAGGATGTTGATGTAGGACTGGAAAAAGACGCGGTTGAGCTGGTTGGCGACGGTGAAGGGCTCGCGCGGATGGACGGTCTTGAAGAGACGGTGCTGCTTCTGGGGCTTCTCCGAGTCGCGCTTGTGGGCGTCCTCGGGCTCGGGGGCGTCTCGGGTGGCCGGGGGCTCGCTGGCACGGCTCCTGTTCTTGACCGAGGCATCCACGTCGCCATCGTCGGGATAGAGGGCAGAGGCCGAGTCGACGGGCGCCGAGCGCACAGAGGCGGCCTGGGTGGCACTGGAGCCTTCGGGCGCGGTGCGGGAGGGCCGGATAGGGGCACCGAGGTCGGAATCGACGGTTTCGAAGTGGGTGTTGGGGGGGCCAAAGCCAGCCTCGAGGTCGCCAGCGTCTCGGCGGAGGTCCGGGACGGTTTTGTTGCGGGTGGAGAAGTGGGCAAAGGGGTTTTTGGGGTCGGCTCTGCTTTCTTTGTGGGCCTTTCGGCGGATGTCAAAGGCGTTGACTGGTGGTTAGCGTTTTCCGGGGTCTTTTATGACATACACGTTTCTGCCATGGCGAGCGTGAAGAGCGCGACGCAGCGTGGCCTGGGGGAGTAAAATCAAACAAATAAGAATAAAATAAAAAAAGGAAAAACGGCACGACCAAGTAATGAAGGGTGAAGAATGAAACAAGACGAAAAATAAAAACCCGAAAAACACGAAAAAATGAGGAAATGGCTTGGCGTCGATCGCACCGATGCGTTTGCAGAGGCCTCACGGTCACGTGCAGCACCTGCAGACGCACGTGCCGTCGCGCATCGCGTCGTGACGTGGCAGGGCAGCGCGAGGCGTTCTCTGCAACAACAACTACAATGGACTCTGTGCGCGCCCTGCTGCAGCCCGTGACACACAACCTGCCGGCGCCGCTCGCGCAGGCGGGCACGGGCCTGCTGGGCGAGGCGTGCTACAAGGCGCTGGTCCTCGACGTGGACGCGACAAACACGGCGTGCCTCAAGCTGGCCGTGTCGAAAGGCCTGGGCGTCGGCATTGTCGGCGCGTCGTCGGTCGTCAAGGTGCCGCAGATTGCCAAGCTCGTGCAGTCGCGGTCGGCCGCAGGCGTCAGCCTGCTGGCATACGTGCTGGAGACGAGCAGCTACCTGGTGTCGCTCGCGTACAGCTACCGCAACGGGTATGCGTTCAGCACGTACGGCGAGACGGCGTTCCTCTTGGCGCAGAACATTGCGATCACGCTGCTGGTGCTCCACTACGGGGGCCGCACGGCGGCGGCAGCGGCGACGGCGGGCGCGCTTGCCGTGGCGGGACGGGCGCTGTTTTGGGAAGGCGCGGTGGACGCGCGGCAGCTGGCGGTGCTGCAGGCAGGCGCGGGCGCGGTGGGCGTAGTCAGCAAGGTACCGCAGATACTTGCGATCTGGCGGCAGGGCGGGCTGGGCCAGCTGAGCGCGGTGACGGTCGGCACGTACCTGGTGGGGTCGCTGTCGCGCATCTTCACGACGCTGCAGGAGGTCGACGACGCCGCCGTGCTGTACGGCTTCGTGGCGGGCTTTGCGCTCAACGCGGTGCTGGCGGCACAGGTGGCGTACCACTGGCGCAAGGGCGGCGCTGAGTAAGCGCGGCGGCGCTGACTACGCGGGGGATGTCGTGACTAAGCGGGGCGGAGGCCAGGCATGGATGCGGAGTGGACGGAGGTGTGTGTAGCGAATGCGACGCGAGCGTGCTGACGGGAGATTGCATGTGTAGCCGCGGGCCCCGAGGCCACCGTGACGGCGCTGGCCTTTGACGGCGCCCAGGAGCTGCTGTGGGCCGGCACCAGCGACGGCCGCGTGATGGCCTTTTTCGGCGCCGAGCTGCAGCTGTACGTGGCGTACGTGGCGCAGCCGGCCGCGGAGGGCCGCATTGCGCAGCTGCTGGTTGTCGGCGGCGGCGTGCTGGCCGTCGGCGCGTGCGGCCTGCACTACGCGCTGCGGCGGGGCGTCGCCCAGTGGACGTGCCGCGACGCCGACATGCAGCAGCTGGCGGCGGCCGTGGCGCTCGGCAGCCGGCGCTCGGGCAGCGCGGCGGCGTCGGTGCTTGTGGCGGGCCGCCAGAAGACCATGTTCGCCGTCGGCGTCGCCTCCGGACGCGTAGAGCGCCGCGTCGACGCGGAGCGCGAGTACACGCTGCTGAAGCGCAACAGCCGCGTCATCTGCGCGGCCAGCACGACGGGCACCGTCGACCTGCTGGACCCGGAGACGCTGCACTGCATCAAGTCGTGGTCGGCGCACCTGTCGGCCGTCGTCGACATGGACGTGCAGACCGACTTCATCGTCACCTGCGGCTCGACGCGGCGCCACCAGGGCGTGGCCCTCTACGACCCCTATGTCAACGTCTTCGACCTCAAGCACATGCACGGCATGGCCCCGCTGGCCTTCCCGGCCTGCGCCGCCTTTGTGCGCATGCATCCCCGCATGGTCACCACCGCCTTTGTCGCGTCGGCCGCCGGCCAGGTCCACACCGTCGACGTCCTGAGCCCTGTGCCGAATAGCGTCGGCCAGGCCCCCGTCGCCGCCTTTCTGCAGCGCTTCGCCGTCGCACCCACCGGCGACGCCGTCGCCCTCGCCGACGCGGACGGCTTCGTCCACATCTGGGGCGCCCCCTCGCGCGTGCGGTTCTGCTCGTTTCCCGCCCCCGTCGAGACCGAGTCGGACCCCCTGCTGCCCTCGCGCGACGCCGACTGGGACGCCTGGTCCGACGACGCGGCCGACGACGCCCTGCCCCTGAACGCCGTCGGCATGCCCTACTACAACGACCTGCTTCTCTCGGCCCTCGCCGACCTCCCCCCCTGCAACGTAGCCCTGCCCCCGCCCCGCCACGACCCCGCCCTGCTCGCTGGTGCGGCGTCCTTTGACCATGGCTGGTTCGCCCCCAACACCGCGGGCCTGCTGTCCAACCAGGTCGAGACGCCGCCCCGGGACGACCGCGTGCTCTCCATCCCCACCCCCCGCTTCCTCAGCGAGCGCTCGCGCGACCCCTCGGCCTCGTGGCCTGCCCACGACGCCCCCGCCAGCACCACGCTCTCTGACGTCTCCGACGACGGCCTGGACGTCTCGCTGGCCTCGTCCGAGCAGGCGAGCTTCGGCCCGGAGCCCCCCGTCATCTACCGTGCCGTCGAGACCCGGTTTAGTAAGTTTGGCGTCGACGACTTTGACTTTGGCTTCTACAACCGCACCTCCTTTGCCGGCCTGGAAAACCACTTTGCCAACGCCTATGCCAACCCCCTCCTGCAGCTGCTGCGCTTCACCCCCGCCGTCTACAACCGTGCCCTGGCCCATGCGGCTGGCCCCTGTCTCGACGATGCCTGTCTGCTCTGCGAGTTTGGCTTCCTCTGCGACGCCCTCCACAAGGCCGAGGGCGCCACCGTCCAGGCCACCAACTTTCTCAAGACCCTCAGCCGGCTGCCCCAGGCCCAGCAGCTGCGTCTTGTCGCCGACGAGCCCGGCCCTGCTGCCTCCTCCGACATCCTGCAGGGCCTCGCCCGCTTCCTCATCGCCCAGTTCTCGCAGGACCACCTCCGGGCCTCCTCCTCTTCTTCCCCCTCCCCTGCTGCTGCTGCTGCTGCTGCCGACACTGTCGACCGCGTGCTCTGCTCCCAGGGCCTTCTCCACATGCACTGCACCCACTGCCACACCGAAACCTCGCGCGACACGGCCACCGGCACCCTCCAGCTCCTCTACCCCCCGTCCGCCGCCGCGCTGCGCGTGCCGACCTTCTCCGACGTTCTGCAGGCGACCATGGAGCAAGCCGCCTCTGCCAAGGGCTGGTGCGAGGTCTGTGCACGCTACCAGACCCTGCAGAGCCGCACAACCACCCGCGCCCTCGCCTCTGTCCTCGTCCTCAACGCCATGGGTCCCCAGGCCTCTGTGCCAGACGTCCGTCGCCTCTGGGGCATCCCCGGCTGGCTCCCCGACGAGATTGGCCTTGCCGCAGACCCCCTGGGCCAGGTGCACTGCTACGAGCGCGACCAGCTCGCGGCTGCTCGCAAGGCCGGCCATCCCGTCGACGTCTACTCCCTCGTCGGCATGGCCGTCCACGTGGAGAACGCTGCCCAAGCGCCGGCGCCGGCATCGCCGTCGCATCTCGTCGCCATGGTCAATGTCGACTACGTCGGCACCGAGCCCAGCGGCCCGCAATGGCACCTCTTCAACGACTTTCTCGTAAAGCCGACGACGTCCGCCGAGGCGCTGACCTTTGCCACCCAGTGGAAGATGCCCGCGGTGCTCGTCTTCCAGCGCGCCTCCGAGAACTACGGCGTGCGTCGCGACTGGCAGGCCTCCATGGACACGTCCGTGCTCTACCGCGACGTCTCGCTCTCGGCCGGCCGCGGCACCACATACACGCCTCTGTCCCCTTCGGAGCGGCCGGGCCCGCACACGGTTGTCGCCCTGGACACGGAGTTTGTGGCGCTCCGGGACCACGAGATTGAAATGAATGCCGATGGCGAAAAGGAAATCATCCGGCCCGTCACCCATGCCCTCGCCCGGGTCTCCATCCTGCGTGGCGACGGCCCCGACCAGGGACGGCCCTTTGCTGACGACTACATTGTCATCCACGAAAACGTCGTCGACTACCTCACGCGCTTCTCCGGCATCACGCAGGAGGATCTTGATGTGCGCACGTCCAAGCACACGCTCGTGCCCCTCAAGTTTGCCTACAAGCGTCTCTGGGTGCTGCTCAACCTCGGCTGTCGCTTCCTCGGCCACGGCCTCAAGCAGGACTTTCGCGTCATCAACATGCAGGTGCCCCGTGCCCAAATCATCGACACCATTGACCTGCTGCATCTGCCCCTGCGTCTGCGCAAACTCAGCCTCGCCTTCCTCGCCTACGCCGTCCTGCACAAAGTCATCCAGGAAGAAACACACGACTCCATCGAGGACGCCCGCACGGCCCTGCTGCTCTACCAAAAATACCTCCAGTTCAAGTCCAACGGCACCCTCAAGGCAAAGCTGCACGACATCTACCGCGCCGGCCATAGACTCAGCTTCAAGCCTCCAAGTAAATAGCCTTTCCCCTCTCCCCTTTCCCCTTTCCCCTCCCTTTCTTTACATGTTCGAATTGATCAAAAATAAAAAGATAAAATAAACATAAAGAATACAGAAAATCTATGCCCGTCCTGACAATGCTGAAAACCTCTCCGCCATCTCCGGCGCCGCCGCCATGCACGGCATCTCGAAAAACCCTTCGTGCCGCACCATCCGGTAAAATACCGCCTCCAACCCCCACGGATGCGGCCAGTACGCCATCCTCTCCAACACCACCCGGCACATCTGCTCCCGCACGCCCTCCCCCTCCGGATCCCCCCAGTCCTGCCCAAAGATCTCCATCCATATCGCCATGTAGATCATCGTGTGTCCGTTCAGGAACCTCAGCTGGTTCGCCATGCTCGTCAGCAACATGTACCGCGCCTCCGGCCGCAGCTCCCTCACAAGCATCCCCATCAGCGCCCCTTCTTTGCCTGTCATCACCATCGCTGCCGTTGCCACTGCCATTGCCATCGCCACCGACATTGTCGGCTGGATCTTGTAGACCGCCACATAGATCACCAGCGCATCCACCAGCTCAATGTCCGTCGTCACCGGCCCGCACACTTCCCGCCGCACTGCCACCCCTTGCAGTTCCTCTATGGCATGCTTCAGCTGCGCCACCACCTGCTCCGACGGCCCCTTTGTCAACGCGCCTTTCACCAGGTCCAGCAGCCCCCGTCGCTGCAGCACGGGCAGCGGGTCGTATGTCAAGTGTGGCCCCAGCGCCCGATCCGGCATTCTCTCCAACGACAGGTCCGTAACCCAAGGATCCGGCGCCCTATCTGTCATCTGCGGCGCGGCAATCAGAATCATGTCCAGCAACGGCGCTCCCGCCGCAGACACCACCTGTGCCAGCTGCACATGGTGCGAGTGCAAATACTCGGAAAAGTCGTGGTATATGACCATGATCAGCTTCAGCATCGCAAACACCGTCTGCTTGCACAGCACATCCATCGAGTTTTGCCCCGCGAGCACAACGATGTCGTTCGTGTACGACAGCGCCTGCCGCAGAACTCTCGTCAGCACATCGTAGCCCCGCTGCCCAATCACCTGCATCAGCGTCACAAGCAACACCCGGTGATGCAGCAGCTCCATCCAGTTGAAGAAGAAGAACTCGTACCCGTGCTTTGGCCCTATCGAATGCACTCGCTCTGCAAACCGCAGAAACATGTCCGTTTGGTCCTCCATCGGCAGCCCACTGCCGTGCTTCTCCATCTGCAGCAGCATCGTGTGGAAGAACCGCATGAACACATACCCATTAAACTCCTCCCGCGCCATCTCGTGGTGCTGCGACATCATCAGCGACACCAGCATCAAAAATGAATCTAGCATGTCCACCCGGCGCATCGGCTCCACCCCGTCCCTCTCCTGGAACGGATTCACCCGCAGAACCACCATCATCATCATGGCCATCGCGTCAACGCACTCGGCCATGTCCAAATGGCCCTGCGATCGCTGCCGCAAAATCGCACCCTGTCGGCTCAGCGCCATGTCCAGCGCAATCCGCGCAAAGTCGAGCATCTTCTCCATCGAGTCAATCAGCCTGTTCACTCGCATCTGCTCCATGAACGCATACGGAATCGACTCCAGCTGGTCCCGGCGGCACAGGTACACCCAGTTCTCAAACACATGCTCCACCTGCCGCCGCCGCTCCTCCGTGCCCAGTGCATACACCTCTGATGCCGAGTTTATGCGTACCAGCTTCTGCCGTAGCTCTTCACCACCTGCCGCGTCGGGCTCAGCCGCTATCCACGCCCACGCCTCGGCCAGACTCTGCACAAACTGTGCATGCAGGACAAACGGCTCTTCGCCCACAAGACACATGTCGACAAGGCCCGCAAAGAACGTCAGCGCATTGTCCTTGCGCTGCTGCAGCGACAAGGCCATCGTATTGTCAATCACCTGCCAGTCCAGCAAGTCCGAGTCCAACAGCGCTCGCAGCCGGTTAAGCTGCAGGAACATGGCGCCCGGCTGTAGCTGGAAGAGCTGCACAATGCGGTCATTAACGCGTAAATCATTACGTCCCATCTCACGGAGACCGCTCAGAAGCCGCGCCAGCAGCTCCGAAAGAAGCACGCTCTCAGCCTCTATAGAGAAAACGAGACGGCACACGCGATCCACCACGGGGGACAAAAAGTCCTTTATGTACTGCAGCCCTTTTTGCGTAATGTCCAGAATGGCATCCACCATTTGCATCAATGGATGCGGCATCTGCAAGTCCTTTACGTGCGTCTGAATGTCCGCAGAGTTCATGCAAGCCGACACAAGCTCAAACAGCAGCTTGTCCATCTGATCCATCAGCGCATTCGCACTCGCATTGTTGCCGCCCAAAGTATCATGGCGTCCTACTAGCGTCCCACGGGTCCCTATGCTATTCACATTGTCGCCGAGATTACCAAACTCGAGCGGCGCCGTCACGTTCGGCACAGCTACAGGCCCAGGCACGCTCGCTGCTGCTACGTTGACGCCATTGGCGATGGCCCCGTTCGCCGGTGCGTCGCCCATAAGGCCGTATTGCTCCTGCAGCACATTGTTCGTCACGGCCCGCGCTGCATCTGACGACGTCGTTGCGTGCTGAGCCATCATGCTCTGGCTCGTCGTCTGCGACCCGGAGCGTGGATGGGGCGCAAAGTCATTGTAAATGGCCATCTGATCCGCATTCAGCCCCGCCATGCTTGGGCTCAGCTTGTACGGATTCGGGATGGTCATCGCCCATCGGCTCAGAGCTGGGTCGATAAAAGGCTCATTGGGGCGTTGCAGCATGTGCAATCGCCGGACCTCCATCTCAGGCTCCAGCATCTCTTCTATTTCATAGGCAGCCCGGTCTTGCGTCGCCTTCTCGATAATTCGGGACGCGTGTTCCAGGTTGGAGTTCACACACATTAGTATGGTGCCCTCCGGAAGCCCTCCCTGAGGAAGATCCATCGAGCGCGTGCGAATATAATTAGTATAGTTTTGGCGCAGCGGTTCCTTAGACGTCACCAGAGCTAGACTTCCCGCCGTAGACCGTGCCATATTGATGGCTGCCGTACGCAGACGGTTCGCGTCGGGTTCCGTGGCAAAGTCCTTTGTAACCATGAGCTTGGTCGCGATGGTTGCAATTGCCACGGATCGATCAACAACTTGCTGGATAATATCCTGCAATGCCTGAATAAGAGACATGCGCACAATTTCTTCCAACCGAGCCGAGGTGACCACCATGTCGCTTACCGGAGGAATCTCCACTTGCGAGACCATGCTTGGAATTAGGGCCGCCATTGAATTTGAGAAAGTTGCCGACGTTGTGGAGAGCCCTGGCACGAGACCAGGCATGGCCATGCCATTGAGTGACAGAAGCCCCTCGGACGCGCTAGACGCAGGCGGAGGCATGCCCAGGGCCGCCTCAAACGAGTTGAGATTCTCAGCAGCCCCGCCACTGACGGTATCCGAGGTAGTGCGCTTCCGGATGTCGCCTGAGGGTTTGATGCTCTTGTAGTCAATACTGAGAGCCTGACAGAGTACCTCAATCTCAAACTTGAGGTTGAGCTTGAGCTCCACGTTGTGATATAAGTCAATCAGCATAAAGATAATCTTCATCAGCCACGGATTCGGGGGCTTAAACACCTTTGAGTCTCGCCCTTGGCTCAGAACTTTGCACACAAACGGAATGACCACAATCAGCCGCTTCGTGTCATGCCCTTCCATCAAAAGCTCCTTAAACTCAATGTTGCGGTGAAGAATGGGCTTGTCACGAGCCAGCGTCAGTAGACCAAGCCAGCCAGCAAGATTCTTTAGATGCGTACGCTCTGCCGAATTGCTTAATGCAGCTTCCGAGTTGAGAATACGGCGACAGCTCTCGTACGTCTCACGCAACACCTCATGCCACAGAACACGGTGGTTGAATTGCGTAATTAACTCCAAGTAAAGATCATGGTAGTTGGGCTGCAGCTTAACCCGAAACTCCACCAGGTGGCTTGCAAACCACTGGTAGGACTTGGGTTTTACGATCGCCCTGAGCTCCTGGAACGTCGTGCCCATTGTCGTCGATGTCACGTTGTTGAGCGCAAACTGGACGCGTCCCTGGGCATCTGCATCGGGGTCTTCATAGTTAAAGCCTTCCATGGGCCGTCCAGGGCGAATGGAAGTAAACGGCGGGTTGTCTGCACTATTCAGACCAAGACTAAGACTTGTCAGGCCCTCTTCCCCGACAGAGACGTGGCTGCTGTGGGTAACGGGGCCGGGGTCACCATTTATGTCACGCAGCACCTCGCTCGCCTTGGCCCACGTCTCCGTGTTCTTGAGGTTGGGGCTGGCAAGAAGCTCTCGACAAAAGGCAGGCCATTCTTGCAGCCGGGAATACAGCTGCATGGACGCCTGCAGACCAAACTTGAACATTGTCTTTTCAGGACTGTAGGTGCGGACGGCATCAATAATAATGCCCTGGCCGACCTTGAGTGGCAGTCCTGTTATCAGGCTACGCGACATGATACCGCCAAAGAGGACCGCAGTGGTGGCAATCGCAGTGACTGGATACACGTCAAACTTGCCATACTCTTCAAAGAGGAGAGATACGCTAGCAGCAAAGAAGTCTTGGTCTACGGGGTCCCGCGACGTCTTGCATTCGCTCATGATCGTGACGACGTTTTTGACAGTTTGGAGCTCGTCATACAGCTTTTGGAAGAGGTTGGACGCACGGAGCTGCACGTCGGCGGGCAAGGCATGGCCGCTCCGCTCATTGTGGAGGATGATATCGTCGTAGGGGCCACCAAAGTTGATGAGCCGGGGGTAGGCGGCAATACTCTGGCGCTGAATGGCGACCAGATCATTCATTCGGTTGGTGGGCAGGAATTGCTCAAGAATGTCGAGCATTTCGGAGACGGTTTGAATGGTGAGGGAAGAGGAAATGGCGCTAGACGATTTGGTCAGGTAGATTTTGATGTTGAGGAATTTGAGGAGCGAGTCGGAGATTTCATTCGCACGAAGCTGGACAGAATGAGACCATTCAGAAAGGTCCAGAACGCCGCGGCCATGGCCATAGGCAAGCAGGTCCAGGCCCAAGCCGTTTCCAAGCTGGGTCAGGTCATGCAGCCACTCGTATTTGCGCGCAAACTCGAATATAACATCGATAGGGATGCTTTGCGAGGCATGGGCATGTGCGTTGACGAGGCGGTGAATGGTCCATTCCCTGTTCTTCTTCCACAGCGTGCTCAGGGCAAAGTCGGTGTGTGGCTGCTGTGCGCTGAAGAAGCCGTTGAAGATGGACTCGACCGTCTCCTCGGCAAACTCTGGCCAGTCGCCGGGGACTTTGGAGGAGGAGATGAGGAAGATGTCCGAGTTGGGAGCAACAATCGTCCGGAAGAGCCGCATGGCGTCTGGCTGTTTTGACAGCTCGTGCGTCAGCAGGGCCGTGTTGTGAATGCCTTGGACGGCCGCAATGTTGGTGAGAGGGTGCTGCAGCACGACGGCAGCACGGTCCTGGACCTCGGGAGTAGCCTGGGAAAAATCACTGACGGAAATGGACGACTGCGCGCCTGGAACCAGCGTCACATCGAGGGTGTCGGGCGTCTGGGAGCAGAAGGCCGTCAGGAACGACAGCTGTGACTCGCGGTTCGTCCAGACACCGCCCCAGAGACGCTCAATGTCGAGACCAACCGAGGCGTCTGTGGCGAGTGGCAAAAGGGCGCTGTACAGACGCTGGAACTGGGGGGGTGCAATATGGGCGCCTTTTTGGTCAAAGCCGCTGACGACGTCTTGCCATGGAAAGGTGGATGGCAGGACTTGGCGAAGGGAGGCCACGAGCACAGCCGGGCTGTGGACAAAGGTCTGGCTGATGGCCGTGTAGGTGAGGGCATTGGCAATGTGCGTGCCTGTGAGGGTGTCGACACGGAACTTGCGCAGATGGGCCACGCACGAGTCCGCGTCGGCGGTGAAGGACGGCCCTATTGAGCAGATGTAGTTGACCAGACTGTTGTCGCCACTGAAGGCGTCGGCCGTGACACGGAGAAGGTCGATGGCAGCCGCGACTTCGGGGGGTGTTTGGAACTCTGTCTTGGAGTAGCGCAGGCTCGTGTAGATGAGCCTGCTTTTGCCGTGGATGTCCATGTTTTTGGGGTGCAGCTGCACAAAACGGTCAATGGTAAGGGCCACAAAGGCCGGGCTCAGGCTGCGGACGCCGGTGTCAGGCTTTGTGATGGTGTCGACAAAGGAGTTGAAGTTGTCGAGGAGGAGAGCATCGGCTGGGCGTTGTTAGTTACAGGGCCGTGGCAGAAGCAGCAGGGCGTACCTTTGGCCTTGAGATCGCCGCGGGGCCCCAGCTTGAAGGCCAGAGCCAGCACGGTCTTTTCGAGGGCGTCGAGCTGGAAGTGGCCCGCAAACGCCGCGAGATCAAAGTCGCGCAGGACGTCTTCGGTGCCTGTTTCGACGGCCTCGGCAATGCGCCGGGCCTGGTCCGGGTCCTGTGTGAGCTTCTGCATCTCGGCGACGAGGCCCTGGTAGGTGCCGTTGGGCGGCACCGGCCTCCCGGGGCCCGCAAAGATGTGGGGGGCGTTGCTGGTGACCAGCCGGGCAAAGTACTTGCTGAAGACGTCCATTCCGGATTCGTCGATGAGCTGGCTGCGTTAGCACACGTCCACTGTCCAAGGCGGCGGGCGGCTCACTTTGTGCAGCTGTTCCCACTTGGCGGCGTCGTCGTGGTCGGCCTTGAGACTGCCCAGCAAGACAAACACCTGGGCAATGACAATCTTAGACACGGCACTGGTGCCCGTGCTGCTTGGCGGCGAGGCTGTGGCTGGTGGATGTGGGTGTGGAGGCGCTTGGTTCTGTGCAAACGGGCCTGTGCGGATTGGACGGGCCATGGGGCTGTGGCGGGTCACGGCTGCTGCTGCTGCTGCTGCTGCTGCTGCGTCTGGCCGGCTGTCAGCACACGCTGCGCGTGCGTTGCCACCTACCTTTTTGTTGCTGAAAACGGGTAAATCGCCGTCTGGGACACGCTCCTCGTCAATGCGGCGTGATTGCGTGCTGCTCTCGGTCGCGGGTCGTCGTCGGCGGGTGTGGTCGCGCGCAGCCTGTCTTTTTGGCTTTTTGGCAACGGTTCGAGAGGGGCGAAGAGCTTGTCCGTCGCAGTGGTGCAGGCACTGTTTTCGGCCCGCTTCCCACGTGACGAGCTCTCCTGCGGGCATGCCGCACGTGATGCTGTGGGGCTCTTGCTGACATAATGGTTGTCTAGGCAACGCACTGTCAACACCGCGACCCCGAAGCGCCGCCGCGGAAGGAGCGGTCAACACCGGAAGGCGCTCTCTGCACAGTGCACACTCCACGCACAACACCATGCTGGCGCAATCAGAGGGCCCCGGCGTGGCCCTGTCGTGTACGTTTTGCTGCCCGCCCTGCCGTGCTAACCCGCAGTTGCCAACAATTTCTGGGGCAAGGATGACGCCGGCGTCAGTCCGCTGCTGGACCGGATGGCGGCTGCAAAACAGACCTGCGACGAGCTGCGGGCCTTTTACACGGCCCGGGCCTCGCTAGAGGAGGACTACGCCCGCAAGCTGCAGTCGCTCTGCCGGAAGCCGCTCGGCTCGCAGGAAACGGGCGGCCTGCGCGCGTCCCTGGACATTGTGCGAGCCGAAGTCGACGCCATGGCCAAGCAGCACCAGTCCATTGCCGCGCAGATGCGCAGCGAGCTGGAAGAGCCGCTGTCTGCCTTTTCGGGCGCCATGAAGGAGCGCCGCAAGATTGTCCAGAACGGCATCGAAAAGCTGCACAAGCTCAAGATGCAGCAGACGGGCCACGTCAGCAAGGCGCGAGACCGCTACGAGCAGGAATGCCTCAAGATCAAGGGCTATCTGGCACAGGGACACATGGTCATGGGCCAGGAAGAGCGCCGGAACAAGGCCAAGCTCGAAAAAACGCAGGTCAGCGTCGCCACGTCCAATGCCGACTACGAAAGCGCCATCAAGACGCTTGAGGAAACGACGTCGCGCTGGAACCGCGAGTGGAAGGCTGCGGCCGACAAGTTCCAGGACCTCGAGGAGGAGCGCCTCGACTTTACCAAAAACAGCCTGTGGTCCTTTGCCAACATCTCGTCAACCGTCTGTGTCAGCGACGACGCCTCTTGTGAAAAGGTGCGGCTGTCTCTCGAACAGCTCGAGGTCGAAAAGGACATTGCCAACTTCATCCAGGAGCGCGGGACCGGCCAGGAAATCCCAGACCCGCCCAAGTACATCAACTACTTCCGCGGCGACGGCGACACCCAGTCTGACGCCTCTGACGACGAGCCGTACTCTGTGGCACAGTTCCCGCGCAGCATCAACCCGGCCTTCCGCACCGCCTCGCCCCAGCCGTCGACGTTCGAGTCGCACCACGACCCGAATAACACGGTGGTGGCGCGTGACCTGGGCCGCGACGTCGACATCCCAACGCCGGTCATGGAGCAGCAGGCCAAGCAGCAGGAGAAACTGGAGCAGGCACAGCGAAAGGCCGTCCCCGCTCCCGAGGCCATGGGCCGCAAGATGCTGCCCAGCAGCAGCCCGCAGAACGGCCCTCCTCCTGGGTTTGCACCTGTGCCCCACGACCCGTATCCAAAGGACGGCATGACCATGTTCTGCCGGACGTCGACGCAGCCCGACGAGCAGGGCATCAAGACGTCGCCCAGCCAGGCAAGCGTCAAGTCGCCCGACGACAAAAAGACACAGAAGAAAAAGAGCGGCTTCTTCCAGAACCACAGTCCCTTCCGCCGCAAGAGCACAAAGGACCTGTCGCAGACTGTCAGCCGCAGCACGTGGCAGCCCGGCCAGGGCAGCGTCAGCGGGGCCAGCCGGGTGTCCATGTATGCCGGCAACGGCCAGCATGCAGCAGCCTCGCCCACGCAGTCGCACCACTCCCACAGCTCACGCACCTCGCGCCAGTCGCAGATGCAGCAGATGCAGCAGCAGCGGCCCAAGTCGCAGCATGCCATGCAGCACCACTCCATGTCCCACCACCACTCTCTCTCGCAGCCGCAGCTGCAGATGCAACGCACCCCCAACGGCCGCTCGGCCAGTCCCGAGCCCATCGAGGCCAATGCCAGTCTTGCTCTCAACGTGGGCCAAAATGTCTTCCAGGTCGCCAACACCGACCGGCGCCACGGATCCGCAAGGGAAAGAGAGCCCGAGGAGCCCGAAGAGGA
Organism: Chrysosphaeria jannelii; assembly: GCA_020002325.1. NCBI lineage: Eukaryota > Fungi > Ascomycota > Sordariomycetes > Ophiostomatales > Ophiostomataceae > Chrysosphaeria > Chrysosphaeria jannelii. The sequence continues at coordinate 238,710 of JAGKRY010000002.1, read as the reverse complement.
CCCCATTGCTCTGGCTCTGGCGGAGCTCAAAGGCGTCACCATCGGCAAGCAAGGGGGGTCTCCAGGCATGGCACAGCACCGTGGCTCCGTAGATAACTACCACCAGCGCGGACAGGGCTTTGCCCACAGCAGCGCCATGTCTGCATATGACCAGCCCGTGCAGCGTCTTGGCGTGCCCCAGCCGGCGGTGACGTCCAAATCCATGAAGGAGACGTCCCAAAAGTTTGCACAGCAGGCACGCACCATGTTTACCCATGCTGCCGTCGACTCCAATGCCTACGGATCGACATCATCGCGTCCCGACGGCCGGCAAGGCTACGACATGCGAGCAGCGTCGCCTGTGCCCAACCAGGTCCATCCAGGGAGCCAGGGACGCAGCGCATCGCCCCGTCCGGGCACGTCTGCTGCCTACCAGGGCGACCGGACGGGCTCACCACTGCCCTATACGCAGCGGGTGCCGTCGCCGAACCCCTACGTGCAGCAGCAACAGCAGCAGGCCCACAACTTTGGCCGCCACTCTGCGTCGTCCAACGATATGCGGTCGGCGTCGCCTGCACCATACCGGCCTGGCAGTGGCATGGCCAACGCAGACATGGCTGTTCAGCCGTACGGGTCGGGTTCTCAGCGCAGTCGTGGCGGGTCCATGAACTCGCGTCCGGACACGGGCGGCTCGTATTCGCGGGCCATGGGGCTGTACGATGGAGGGCGAGGCAAGCAGTTCACGCGTGATGGGCGTCCTATTCTTCATTTTGGTATGTATTCTTTGTCTTTCTTTTCGTGTGGGATGAAACACACTGACAGTGTAGCACGGGCCATGTATGTGTACCAAGCCGCCATTCCAGAGGAGCTTGGGTTTGCCAAGGGGGATACGCTGGCCGTAGTCCGCCACCAAGACGATGGATGGTGGGAAGCCACTGTGCAAGGCGGCAATGGCCAAGTTGGGCTTGTTCCTAGCAATTACTTGCAGGCTTTTTAACCTTTCTAGCTTTTCTTTGTTTTTTTGTTGGGGTTTTTTCTTTTACTACTTTTTTGTCATATTGGTTTCCAAATTTTGCCACCATTTTCCCATCATTTTTCTTTTCTTCTTCTTTTGATAGAGTAATGAATACATGAAGATTACAGCTTGCCCCAGCGGAGTTCTGGTTGTAGACACGCCTCCTCGATACGTCTGGCGAGTCGCATAGAGGGTGCATCCACGAATCTCCAGAATAAATCGGAGACCCATATGATAAGGGGCAGAGTTGCGAGGAGGCCAGCACCCCAAGCGAAGGTGGGATGTGAGATATAAGTTCCAATGAGCGTTTCAATGCCCAAGACTTCGCAGTAATCGAGGGCGGCGCCGTGGACAAGGTATATGGCGAAGCTGACGCGGCCGCAGTACTGTGGTATAGGCCCGTCGAGGAAGTGGCGCAGCCAGGGGAGGCGTCCAGATGCCCATACAATGGCTACGGCGGACAAGGAAAACCAAAACTTTTGCTGCAAAATGGGCATGGGACCATCTCCGAGGGAGAGAAAGGAAGGGGGTGTATAGGCAGCGAGGGCATGGATGAGATAGGGACGGCTGGTGGGCTGGTTGGGCCAGCCAGCCACGAGGAGGCCTGCCAAGAGAGCAGCGCTGGGGAGGAGGTGATCAGGCCATGTACGGCACTGTTCGTCGTCGACGAACTCGGCGAGCAGACGGCCGGTGAGAAACTCAAAGGCAGCCCACTTCCCCGAAAGGAGGCAGTAGAGGGAAAAAAGAAGGGTGAGGATGGAGCGGATGCGGGGACGGAGACGGGCGGTGGTGATGAGGAGGCAGAAGAGGAGGAGGGAGTGGGAGAGCTCAATGGGGATGGTCCAGAGATGAATATCGTAGCCGGGACGGACATCGTGGTCCCAGGACCAGGGCCAAGCGATGGTGAGCCAAAAGTTGGAAGCCCAGCTGGTAAGCTGGCCAGTCCACGTTTCGTCTTGGGCGTAGAGGACACCAGTTTGACAAAGGATGGCGATGATGAGGGTGGACAGGGCACAGGGGAGGAGGAGACGGATGGGTCTGCGGAAGATGGCAGAGGCAAGCGACGGGAGGGGGTCAGGTTTATGGAGGGGTTTCCGGGAGAGGACGAGGCCAGAGATGACAAAGAAGATGTGAACCATGGGACGGCCGGAGAAGAAGAGACGGATGAGGGGCCATTGGAAGGGGGAGGCTCCATTGGTTTCCGTCAGCCATGGGTGTCTACGCTCGGTGTAGTGGCAGATGACGACGATAAAAGAGGCAATACCACGAAGGCCATCCAGATAGGATGTGGTGTCGGTGCGGCGCTCTAGGCGGCCGTCGACGAAGCTGGGGAGGAGGGGGCGGATCATGGCAAGATGGAGAGGACGAGTCCTTTTTTTTTTTTTTTTTTTTTTATTTACATGGCTACATGGTGTCCTCGACAAGCTGTCATAGCCAAGGTTGTACGGGACGGGGGCCCTTTTTTTCTGTCTATAGGGAAACCTTGTGAGCCGTCGCCTCTGGTGCCGTGTGAGACACACTGTGCAAACGGTCGAGCCTGAACGCCTGCAGTGCGAACGTGCCACAGAGTGTGCCACACGGCTGTTGACGGCTTACTTTCAGTGGCCTCTCTATTGGCCACAGTGGGAGCTTACCCCACAATTCCGACATTTTTTGCTAGCTTTTGAAGCAAGCTTCGGCGTGATGGCCTCGGCATGAGAACGAACAAAAAAAAAGGTCTCATGTAAAAAAGCTGTTGTAAACTCTACATAAAAAACTTTTGTTCTTTTCATACCATGCTCTCCAAGGTATCGAGAGTGACAGCACGAGCCCTGTCTCGGCAAAGACGCTTGCCTGTCCGTCAAGTCCTGACGGCATGTGTCTTGCCTCGGCGGCCACAAATGCTCCCGCAGCGTTCCACGGCGCAGCCGATAGGCCGCTTCTTCTCCACCTCGAAATGCCGCCGCACGTCAGAGGACATTGCGTCGATAGAGAGAGAGAGCGATCTCGTCGATGTCTGCATTGTAGGTGGTGGTCCTGCCGGTCTCAGTGCTGCCATTCGGCTGAAGCAGCTCGCTAACGAGGCCGGAAACGACGATTTCCGCGTGCTTCTGCTGGAGAAAGCCGGCGAGCTGGGCGGCCACACCATGTCGGGCGCCGTGATCCAGCCGGATGCCATCAAAGACCTCATTCCCAACTGGCTGGACGAGGACAATGCCGATCGTTTCGAGCATGCCACGCCCGCTGGGAAGGACAGCATGCGTTTCCTTACGGCCAAGTCGTCGTTCCCGCTGCCCGTACCGCCACAGATGCACAATGACGGCAACTACATTGTCAGTCTTAACCAGTTTGTCAGCTGGCTCGGGGCACGCGCAGAAGAGGCCGGCGTCGAGGTGTACCCCGGATTTGCCGCGTCCGAGGTCCTCTACGGCGCTGATGGGGCTGTCCAGGGCGTGGCAACAAACGATGTTGGGATTGGGCGAGACGGCAAGCCCAAGGACTCGTTTGAGAGGGGAATGGCGTTCCGAGCGCGTGTAACGCTGTTTGCCGAGGGCTGCCACGGCAGTTTGACGAAGCAGGTGGTGAAAAAGTTTGATCTGCGTCGTGACAGCGATCCACAGACATATGGGCTTGGCATCAAGGAGGTGTGGGAGGTGCGTCCCGAGGTGTTTGAGCGTGGCCGCATCGTCCATGGCATGGGCTATCCCCTGCCGTATGATGTGTATGGTGGAGCGTTCATGTACCACTTTGGCGACCATCTTGTCACGCTCGGCCTTGTGACGTCGCTGGACTACAAGAACCCCTACCTGTCGCCATACCAAGAATTCCAGAAGCTCAAGCACCACCCCCTCTTCCGCAGCGTCTTGGAGGGCGGCAAGTGCATTTCCTATGGTGCACGGTCGCTTGTGGAGGGCGGCCTGCAGTCGATTCCCAAGGTGGCGTTCCCCGGTGGTGCCATTATTGGCGATTCGGCTGGGTTCATCAATGTGCCCAAGATCAAGGGCACGCACAATGCCATGCGGTCCGGTATGCTAGCAGCAGAGGCCGCGTACAATGCCCTTGGGGGCCGCACGGTGGCCGCCGAAGGCGAGACGGACGATACAGTCTTTTTGTTTGGCTACGAAGAGGCGCTGCGGTCGTCGTCGATTTGGAAGGAGTTGCACGAGGTGCGCAACATGCGTCCCTCCTTCCAGACGCGCCTGGGCATGTACGGCGGTGTGCTGTACTCCGGCCTGGAGGCGATGGTGCTCAAGGGCCGCATGCCGTGGACGCTCCACCACAAGCATGATGACTACGAGTGCACGCGGCCGGCGAGCGAATATACGCCGATTGACTACCCGAAACCGGATGGTAAGATTTCATTTGATTTACTGACGAGTGTCTCGCGCACGGGCACCAACCATGAAGAGGACCAGCCGGTGCATTTACAGGTAAAGGACTGGGAGCAACACACAGACGAGATGTACCCGGTCTACCAGGGCATCGAGGCACGCTTCTGTCCGGCAGGCGTGTATGAATATGTGGAAGACGCGAGCAAGCCGCATGGCGTGCGCTTCCAAATCAATGCACAAAAGTGAGTATTTACGCTACGCTAAAGGGGAGAGACATGGTCTAACAAGAAAAAGCTGCATCCACTGCAAAACGTGTGATATCAAGGCGCCCAAGCAGGACATTAATTGGCAGGTCCCACAGGGCGGCGAGGGTCCCAAGTACTACATGACGTAATGAGGCTTATGTCATCGTGGGAACGCGTCGCAGAAAAGGCTTTTCTCTTTCTCTCTTTCTTTTTTTTTTGTTGGAACAGGCATTATTTTGTAAGAGTAAAAAAAAGAAAGGTAACAATGGCAACACATGATGAGAAACATTGTATCGTCATCCTTAGTCTGACAATTTCCTTTTTGACCTGGAAATACAAATGGAGATATCTTTTAATCTTCTCTCTGATCCATTGCCATCGTCGTAGTTTGTCGTAGCCGCAGCCCCGTGGGCGTCTCTCGCCCAGACGCGTAATTATCCTTTTCCACCTTGATTGTGGCCAGCGGGCTGTGCGTCTCTGTCTCTTCCTTTTTTATTTTTACGTCTTTGGTGTCCTCTTTTTCGTTCCCGTTCTCGTTCTCGGCAGAGTCTGTCGTTGTCTTGACGGGCGTGCCCATGGCAAGACTGCCGGCGAGGACGACGGCGAAACAGCAGGTCATGGCCACCATCCACGCGAGTGTTGTGCATATGCCAAAGGCTAGGACGTAGTGCGTGTACATGAACCAGCGCAAGCCACGGAGACGTGCAGAGAAGACGAGCTCGACGCCGTACGTCTCCATGGCGATGCCTGTCAGTGACCGGATTTCGGTGTAGACCATGGCCGGCACGCTCTTGCGCGAGCCAAGCCGCTCCCAGACGGCAGACTCCGCCATGGGCACCGTCACATGCATAGAGGCTGCGTCTTTGGGCATCAGAATGTGGTAAGGCCAGAAGAGGAGCTGTCGCAGGCGTGCTGTCCACGCATCGACGTAGTCGAGAAGGACGGGGCGCGATGCATGCAAGAGAGGTTGTCCCGCGAGCATTGTCGTGCGGGCATCGTGGTAATGGGGCAGTGGGGAAAGAGACGGGAGGGCGTCCACCACAGCTATTTCCACCATGTAATTGCCAGCGTCCTTGTTGGCCTGCGAGCGTGGGACGTGGAGGACGAGAGAGACGTCGTAGGCCTGGTCGGAATGGAGACCGAGACTGCGCACGTCTGTCAGGGCAAAGGGAGCATGCACGCCAAAGCCAGCGTGTGGCGAGCTGTACTGCAGATAGATAGGCACAGTGCGTATTTTATGGGGCACATATTCATAGTAAAAGGCCAGGTAGGCGGCAACGGCAGCAATGTAGAGCACGACCGAGGTCCAGACAAGGATGAGCGTAAACAAGACGGTCCGACGGGCCGTCTTGGACGTGAGGACTCGGAAGAGGCTTGATATGACATTCATCAGCTACCATTAGCGTATACTGATGCTGGACAGACGTACTATGGCAGTTGGCAGCAGATGGAGGCAGGAGACAGCTAGTGGGACTGTTGAAGCCTTCCATAACCGTCATACGTACGTCATTTGGGCACACGTGATTGTGAACGAGTCCATTCAAAAGATGTAAGAGATATTCTGACAAAAAAGCAGCTTCCAAAAAACGCCCCTTTCCTTTCTTCTTTTTTTTCATAGTCCTTCCCAAAAAACAAAACAAAAAATAAAAAAAAATAAAAAAATAAACAAATAAAAAAATAAAAAAATAAAAAAATGACATGCCTCCGTGAGAGGAGATCCATAAATGGCAAATAAAAGAGGTGAGAGGTGCGTTAAATATCGCCCAGCAGCGCTTCGAGCTCGTCAAGGCCAATTGTTTCAGGTCGACGGTCCCAGTCAGCAAGAATCTCTGCAGCTTCTTCGTGCGTCGACATGGGGAATACAGACGCTGTGAGATCGTACGTGTCGTCGTCGCGGTCGAGGGCTTCCGCCCAGCTCGTCTTGGACGACACCACGGGCGCTGATTTCAAAAAGTCGGGGGTCATGGTCAGCATGTACCGATTGCCAGCCTTTTTCTGTTTCTGCAGCCCCTCTGCCGTCAATGTGAACTCCTTTTCGTCCTTCTCGAGTGGCGGCGACGCACCGCGCTGGTGCCGCAAGCTCGAGGGGAAGCGCTTGGCGTCAAACACAAAGTCGCAGGGGAAGCTGCCGTAGCCAAGGGGCGTGCCGGGCATGGGAATATTGTCATCAAAGTCGTCCGAGGAGACGTCCATTTCAGGCGACGGACTGAGATCTCGACGACGGTCTTCCAATGTGACCGACCCCGAGGCTGTGCTTGAAACAGGCGGCGTGGGCAGGCTGGTGCGAGGTACAACAAAATGCACCGAGCTGGCGTCCGGCAGCGGCTGGTGCGGACATGTGGCCAGATAATAGTAAGTACGACGGGGGTGGATAGTCTCCAGTTCTTTTGTGATGGGACATTTGTTTTTTTCCGTCCAGCAGCTGCGCTTCATAAATGTCCCTAGACGGGAGCAGATAATGGCACTGGGATTGGCGGATCTGCGAGTTAGCATGGCTTCAAGTACACCCGGGAAACAAAACAAAAAGGCACTCGGTGCATATCAAACGTCCTGTAGCTGTGCAACAAGACACGAGATTCAGCAAGGAAAAAAAGCACAGCTAAGAGTAGTACATACTGTTGGACAGACCGCAGCGTCTGCATCAAAATGGCCTCGAATTCCTTTATCAGATGCGGCCGGTTGTTTGTCGATTTGAGCTGCAAAATGACAGCCTCGACAATGTCGTCGTTCACTGACGACATGTTGATTTCGACCTCCTCATCCGACTCGGCGTCGATGGTCGTCTGGCTTCCTGATTGTGGCGATGGCAGCGGCGTGAGCGTCATGGGCTTGAGGCTTTTGGTCAGCATGCTTGGTCGGGGCTCACTGCGTTTCACGCGCTTCGCCTGTGGCATCGAGTCGATGGCGTCGCCAGCACACCGCTTAGGTGACACGGGAGACGGCATTGATAGCTGCATATCGGTGGATGTGGACTTTCGCGGCGAGAGATCAGTGCTTGATCGCGGAATGTGCACGCCCAGTGACTCCAGGTCAATGGATTTCCTTCGTGTATTATAAGGCATGATGCGAGATGTCAAAGAGAAAAGGGGGTTGTCTTTTTTGCAAACGGGAAGCACGGGGAAGAGAGCTTGTCAACCAATGACCCTTTTTTTCACTGAAGGGACACGAGGAATGAATAAGAAGCAGGTATCCAGTTGATGAAACAAGTCACGGTAAGTGTTTTACTTTTTTTTTTTTTGAAAAAAAAAAGAATGAGCTGAAGAGCTTTGCTTCTTTTCTGGTAACGTATTCACCACTGATTCATCAAAATTTCGCTTCTTATTTACAAATGACAATGGGTCTTTCAAAGAAAAAATTTTCCAATGCGAAGAGAAAAAAAAAGAAGGAAGAAAAGAGAAGACGGTTTGCTCGACAGGAAAAAAAATCGTCAATCTTTTAGTGTCCGCCAGTTACACAATTCATCTAGCCTGAATTTGTATTGGTCCCTTTCTAATTTTGTTTGCCAGTGGGAAAAGTCGTACAGGACACTCGTTTGTTGTTACCGTGAAACAGATTCTAAATGAAAAAAAATGTGATGGTAAAGATGATTTTTTTTGGCTTGCAAAGGGGAAAGAAAGATGGGAAGAAGAAGGAATGAAAAAAGGGGAGAAGGAAAAAAACTTGAGAAGAAATAAATCGAGAAGGTTGCAAGTAAATCAACCTTTCGATTGTTGGCAACGGTATGTGCAGGCAGCAGGGGTCCAAGGAGAGAAGACTTTATTTTTCCTTTTTTTTTTCGGTTCTTCCACTTAGTACTTACACCTTTTTTTTCTCTTTGCATTGAAAGTTCGCGTTTTTTTTCTTTGGACGACGATTTTTTAAGGGGCTACATACAAATAATTTTAGTGCTGCTCTATTGGAAAACGTGATGGAGCTAGCAAGAATAGGATGGTTTTTATCTCTTGACTCATGGCGAGTGTTTCGCGTTTGACTTGGCGATGGGAGAAGACGGTGAGCTTCTGGAGCAAAGATTGTACATTGTCGATGTACCGTGTTTTGGAAAAGCGCGAGATTGGCACGGTGTACGACGCGACAAAAAAAAAGCACGAGCTTACATTGAGCTAGTCCGAAAAGAGTACAGATTCTGCATAAAAGTCAGATGTACTGCTCCCATTTTGGCGTAGCTCGAAAAAAAAAAATTGTACCAGAATCCGTGAGAATTTTTGGAAATTTTTTCTTCTCAAATGATTTTTGATAATTTTTTTCTTCCTTGATTAAAGCCCAAGTTTTCCTTTTTTTTACTTTTTTTTATCAGATGACACTTGCATAAATTTTTTGAAAAAAAGGGCTTGCATCTGAAAATAGGACATTTTTTGTATTGTATGCACGTAATTATCTTTTGTCAAGATGAGAAAGCACGACGTATTTTTTCAAGCCACGGCACTACGCGCCACCTTTTTTCTCTTCTCATGAGAAAGACACTCGACACTCGGCCAAGTTCGGGAAAGCCTTTTGGCGACGATTTATTTTCGTTGCCCAAAGAAAAAATGAACAAAAAAGAACAAAAAGGTGGGGGCCCTATTTTATTTTTTATTTTTTATTTTTGAATTTTTTGAATTTTTTGAATTTTTTTTGCAATTTTTTTCGCTTTCACTACCGTGGCAAATACCGAGAGCTTTCAAAAGTCCAAAGTCCATTGCGAGAAAAGAGCACACAGATCGGCTTTGCAGTTTCCACTGTACATTTTTTAATTTGACTTTTTATCCGTTTTCTTGCATCCTTTGACGACCCAAAAATCCTTTTCTGCTCTCAGACAACAATAGTGCTGACGGGCTGATAGTGGTGTGTAGAAAAGAAAAGAAAAAAAAGAGGATTTCCATTCATGATGATCCACCGGACTGTTGAACCGACCTGGCGGCGGGAGAGCTTCTGTTCTGTATCGCGCTCTCGTCGTACCGCCCGTATCGCTCCCGAATATATACAATGATGACATAATCTATAGTGGTGGGGCGTCTTTCTTTAGTGCCTGACAATGCAGGCAGCAGGAAGGGTATGAGGTCACGATGACAAAGCAAGGGTTTCACACTAAAAAAAAAAGTCGAAGACGACGACGACGACGATAGGCGTGGATTGGGCATCGATGCGTAGTTTTTTGGTCAAGAGGGCAGCCCGGCCGTTGTGCCAGGCGTATGGGGTGAGGACGCGGACACAACAGCAGCAGCAAAGGGTGTGTATTTTATTTTGAATGTATTTCAATTTTTATTGAGTGCCATGGCTGATGGCGTGAAAATTTAGATGTTCCGAGCGACGGGGATGCAGGCTGCCAAGGACCCGTATAGTGTTCTTGGAGTGGGGAAGACGGCGACGGCGGCAGAGATTAAAAAGGCGTATTATGGGCTGGCAAAAAAGTTTCATCCAGATACCAACAAGGATGCCACGGCAAAGGACCGATTTGGAGAGATTCAAACGGCGTATGAGACGCTGTCAGATCCCCAGAAGCGACAGCAGTACGACCAGTTTGGGGACGTGGGATTCGACCCCAGTAGCGCCAGCGGTGGTGGTGGAGGCCATCCATTTTCGGGGGGCTTTGAGCATGGCAATCCCTTTGGTGGTGGTGGGTTTGGTGGGTTTGAAGATATTTTCCGGGCCTTTACGGGCAATCCTCAGGGCCGTCGAGGCCATCCATTTGAGGAGGAAGTGCTGGTCGGACAGGATATTGACATTGCGCTCGATATTTCCTTTAAAGAAGCAGCGCGAGGTGTGGCAAAATCCATAAATATCCGGCCCATGGTCAAATGCGGCACATGTCGTGGCAGCGGACTCAAGGCCAACGCCAAGCGGTCCACGTGTAGTGCCTGCCAGGGAACAGGTGCACGGGTGCAGTTTGCCCGAGGTGGCTTTCAAATGGCGTCCACGTGCAATGTATGTGGCGGCACAGGCACGACCGTGCCACGGGGCTCCCAATGCGGCACGTGCGACGGCGACGGTGTCGTGCAAGAGCGGCAGACGCTAACTGTGGACATTCCCGGCGGCGTCGACGACAATATGCGTCTTCGTGTGGACGGCCAAGGCGACTATCCGGCCACGGGACGGCACGAAGGGAATGCCCGGGCGGTGCGGGGCCATCTGAACGTCAATGTCCGCGTACGGCCACACGAGCACTTCCGACGGGAGGGCAGCACAGTCCTTTATACGGCGACAGTCCCGCTGACGACGGCGATTCTGGGCGGCGAGGTGGCAGTGCCGACGCTAGACGGCAATGTCAAGGTGCGTGTGGCGACGGGAACGACCAGCGGCGACAAGGTGGTGATTCCCGGGATGGGCATGAAGCGGCTGGGTGGACGGCGGAATGCCGTGGGAGACATGCGCGTGGACTTTGCAGTGCGGATGCCCAAGTACCTCAGCGCCAACGAGCGGACGATTGTCGAGATGCTGGCCGAGGAGATGGGTGACACGACGGCCAAGCGGACGATGCACTTTGGGACACGAACAGACCAGGGCACAGCAGCGCCGAATGAAGGGTTCCTCAAGTCCATGTGGCACAACATTACTGGCAAGATGGACGACAAGGAGGACAAGGAGGACAAGGAGGACAAGGGGGGCAAGAAGGAAAAGGGCGAGGAAAAGTAACTAAAAAGAGATTGCTTTCATGAGGGGGGGCGTTTTTTTTCTTTTCTTTCTTTGTCATGGCCATCTCTCATATTTGTATACTCTATAGAACAAAAAATATATACAAAATATAAATGTAATGCTATGGGGTGCTTGCGGCATGGACGCTGCTTTGTGGTAAATGGACGGGCACGGCATTCGCGTTGTGGATAATCTCGGTGATGCCACCAAACTGCACGATTTCAAGGGAAAAGGTCGTAATGGTGTTTGGCAGTACTGCTCCATGTTCATTAGTCTGGATGTTGGTTTGTGCTTGCTCCACAAGATGTGGGTTGTTTTGAAAGTGGTTCTGGATGTGGAAGAGAATGTGCAGCTGGTGGTTGTGCTGGATCAGATTGTTGGCATGATTATCCGGCCACGTCTCCACAACATTGGCCAGATTCACCGGATTCGCCTGTGGTGCCCCCTCTGCTGTCTCTGCTGTCTCTCCCGACTCGGCTGTTGGCGCGGCAGGGGCCTCTTCTGGTGGAGGAACATCCCCTGTGGCGGCAGCAGCATCCGCACCTGTGACGTTTGCGTCGGCCGTTGGCTGCATGTGCCCTCCCATATTGAGGACAACATTAGCACCGCTCGGGAGGGCATGTGTGAAGAGATAGGAAATGGACCCGCCGGTGCTTGACATGGTATTGAAGGGCGTACGACGCTCGTAGAGCTTCCAGAACACGGTGGGGCCACAGGGACTCTCGAGATCATGCTCGCCGTCGCTCCAAAGCCCATAGACACCGCGGCCTGAGCGCATGCCACCAACCTGGATACACTCACTGATCCAGCGCAGCTGCTGGCCCACCATGGTCTTGACGGTCCAGTGGACGGCGCCTTTGGGGGTCGTCCTCACAAGGCCATGGATGGCCGCGTTTGCATTATCATCCCACGGATTGTCCATGGAGTGCGAGACGCCCTCGAAATGCACAACGGGAAAGTCTGGATGGTCGTCGGGACCGGCAGGACGCACGCCGACGACCTTGAGCTTCATGATGATGAAGCGGGACACCTCGCCGGGATTGATGGGCGGCCGTGGCTCCTCGGCAAGGGTGGCGTCGTGGAAGGGAAAATTGAAGCGGAAAAAGTCGTTGTAGTCCATAAACGAGACGATCCGCAGCCACGTGCCTGCCACGCCGTAGGGGTCCTTTTGGTCGAGGTCGCCCTGGGGCGGCGTGGGCTCCTTGACCATGGGCAGATGGCTGTGTGGCCAGCTTCCAAAGAAGGGGGTGTTCCAGTAGCGATTCAGCACGGGAAACCGCAGCATTTCACGCAGACGGATATTGTACTGGAAGGTCAGGAGGATGGCCTCGACCATTTCCCAGTCGACGTCACGGGTGCCGGGCAGAAAGGGGCCCCAGAGGTTGTCCTCTACGTGCAGCCGCGCGTCGTAGACAGTCGACACGGCGTAGGGATAAATGGCAGCAAGATGGTCCGTGGACGGCGAGCTGCTGTCCTCGCCGAGATCCTTGGCAAAGACATGCGTGCTGCCCAGCAGAACACTGAGCTCGGCGCTCTTTTGGTAGCGTTCCACGGCCTCGCGGGGATACACGAGCAGGTCTTTGCTTCGCCGCAGCCGCTCGTAGAGAAACGACTGTGCAAAAAAGGCGTCCCGGACCCGCGGGTCCTCGCACAGCCGGGCCAGCTCTTCGGCGGTGCGGTGCGGGGCGTGCGAAAAGATCGTCTCGTCGGCGTTCTTGTCGAGTTGCTCTGCGTTGGACAACAGCGTCGTCATCGTTGCGTGCACAAAGGAGAGACACGCCGACGAGTTGGCCGTCTTGTCTTCAAACAGCCGCTGCATGCGCAGGTACGCCTCCACGTCGTCCTCCCAGCTCACTGTCCGTGTCGACGGCCGGCCAAAGACGTTCAGATAAACATGTCTGTATGCCTGGCCATTGCCCTTGATACTGTAGTAAAGCCACCGGTTCGTGCTCTTGAGGGCCTGCAGGTCTCTCGGCTTCAGGTACCCGATTATGTCCGTCACCACCTCCAGCGGCAGCACTGTCAGGCTGGCCATTGCGTCTAACAATACTCGTTGATGATTCCGCCGCACAAACGTCATAGCCCTCTTCAATGACACAGCGGGCCCGCTTTTCACGTGCCGACTGCTGACACGCCGGTCCCGTCCCTGCTGATTACTCATCAGCCTCGGCTTCCTCGCGTCGCGCCCCGTGCTGCAGCATTGCCCAATGTCCCTGCGCGCCGCAATCGACGAGCAGAAGCCGTCGCTCTTTGAGCTGCTGTCGGAGCAGCAGCTGAGCTCGCTGCTGCACCCCACTCTCCGATACCTGCTGGTCTTGCTGACGCAGCGCCATCCGCGCTATCTTTTGCGCGTCCTCAACGCCTTTGACGAGCTGTATCTGCTCGCAGGGCTCGCTGTCGAGCACTACTACCTCTCCACGCTCCGCGGCACCTTTACCGAGCACTTCTACGGCCTCAAGCGGGAGCGTGTGCTGCAGGGAGCCTCTTCTGGCCACGCCATCAGCCTCCAGCGTGCCTCGTTTGCCACGCCCCGGGCCGTCTCTACGTTGCTCCAACTGGACCGCAAGGCCCTCTGGACGAACCTAGCCCTCTCCATCGGTGTCCCTTACGTCCAGCGTAAGCTCAGCGACGCCTACGAGGTCGAAGCGCCTCGTGCACAGCTCGGAATCGCCCATCTGCGAATGCCCAGCAATCCGTCCATAAAAGACCGTCTCCGGCACTATGCACGCTGGTTCCTGCGTAATATATATCCCAGCATCCATGCTGCCTACGGATTCGCCGTCCTCGCCTTCCAGCTGGCCTATCTCTTTGACAGCACTCGCTTCAGTAGTCCTCTTTTATGGCTCGCACGGACACGCATCCGTCGAATGACCGGCACCGACTACCGTGCCCTCGACGACGCTGCGGAAGCCCTGCAAAAGTCATCCAATGCCTCCTGGACGGGCCGTGCCCTCAGCGGCCTCTCCTATGCACTGCCTGCAAGCATATTCGCCCTCAAATTCCTCGAGTGGTGGCACGCCTCCGACTTTGCCAAGCAGCTCTCTGCCAAGGCAAGCCTCTCGCTGCGTCTACCAGCCCCCATCACCCTCTCCTCCTCCACAATAAAGCCCCTCTCCACTGCCACCGCCACAGGCAGCATCGGCCGCAAGGGCATCCTCAAAAAGGACGCCAACGTCCCCCATGACGCGCCAGAAGAGCCTCCGGCTGGCTTATCCGAAGAAGAACTCGCACGACGGGCGCCCATCGCCCGCTCTTCCATGTTGCCCATCTACACCGTCCCCTCACCGTCTGACTCGTCACAATGCCCCATCTGCACAGAGCCCATCACCACCCCTACCCTCTGCCAAACCGGCATCGTCTACTGCTACGTGTGCATCCACCGCTGGCTACAGGGCCACCATGAGCAGCAAGAGTCCTTTATGCATGGCAAAACCGGCCGTTGGGAAAGCGGAGAGGGCCGCTGTGCCGTCACAGGACGCCGTGTCCTCGGCGGAACGCAGTGTCTACGAAAACTCATGGTGTAATTCTGTATATAATCTACCTCTACATAAAAACAAAGCTTCTTTTCTGGCGTCTTTTCGCCATGCGTGTGAACTCGGCATATAAAGGTACAACTGCGTGAGTCGGTGAGGGAACTGATGGGCAAGTATTATGCTTTGTAGTCCCTCTACCTTTTCTCCCACACCACCGATGTTCATCGCTACTACCCGTAATCGATAGTACTCGTCCCTGTATTCAATGCTGGGTATTCTATCTTCTAGCTCATCTTCTAGTAAGCAATCACGGGGGGTTCTTTCGTGCTTCGAAAGAAGCATAAAGCTATTACTGGTAGGGATGTTCAATATACCTAGGTATCTTATTCTATCCATTCTTGTGATTATGACGTCTTATTGTATACAAAGGAGTGTTCCTGACTTACCTATGGCTCTCTCTTGACATAATGTCCAAGTAATACAAAAAAAGAAAGAAATTAGAGCTCCTTGTCTGGCGTCTTCTCGGGTGTCTTCCGTGCCATGCTTGTAAACTCGGCAATCATGTCCCGTCCCGTGGCAATAACATCCACGGTCCCAGCCTGTCGATGCCAAAAGCTCTCGTCTCCCTGACCCTCTACCACGGGCAGTTCAATTGTATCTAATGTGCCTGCTAGTACCTTGCGACGCAGAGCAAATCTCTGTGCCTCCTCCTTTTGCCGTCCAGGACTGTCGATCTGCGTCATGATCGTCTGCACCACCAGACTCACCATGTGGTATAGCTTTTCTGCGAAAATGATACTCAGCAAGAGTGCCCACGTCCGAATGTCCCATGGAGACTGTCCAGCAGCATTTGATCGGAAGAGATAGACTGCCGCCGTGCTTGTAATGCTGCCGAGCCATGACAGAAACCCAAGACACGTCAGCCATGGCCCAATGGACTCGCCCCGATGTGGATTGGGCCGCTGGCTGCCAATCGCAATCTTCATCGCATCCGATCGGGCCTCGACCCAGTTGTTGGCTAAAAACGAGCATCCCGTCAACGGCCAAACCACAGAAAAGAGCGAGAGATAGCCAAACTGCATCACCATCTCCCGATAATCAATCGTGACATCATACACATCAAGTGACGCCTCGTTCCGGACCCGCTCTAAAAAGTCGGCTTCTTCGGGGGCGTCCTGGATGGCCGGTGAGACGGATTGTCCACGTTGGGACCGCTCCTCAGACGCCTTTTTGACAGCCGTGAAGACACGTCGCTTCACATAGGGGACAATATTCTCTGTCAACAAGCCGACAATTTGGGCTGTCACCGTAAAATAAATGACCTGCTGCGTCAAGCGGTTGGGGTTCACCTGGAACTCCGTATGCGCACGATGCTCTTCCTTGGTCTCGCCAGTAATATGCTGCGCTGTCATCTGGAACACATCCAGATAGGGAACCAAAACGGGCGCAAAGGGGACATAGACAAAGGCCGTAAGGAAGATGGGGAGGTATGAGGTGATAAAGTTGATGACAAAAATCTTTTGCACAAAGGCAGCTTGGTGACGGTCCTGTGTTTCATAATTCTCCAGCTCTGTGAGTTTCTTGGCAAAGGCCGTGAGGATACCAGTGAGGATGGGCATAAAAATGGTCAGAACAATAGTAGGCAAAAAGGTAAAGTACTGCTTAAAGGGACCGCTGTAAATCTCTGTGATAAAAATCTCCATGGAGAAGCAAAGAGCAATGAGACTCCCGAGGATGGCAGCACATGCGAGGGCAAAGGGGACCTGCAGCAGCTGTGTCGAGAGACGTCGAAATGGTGAATACGTCTTGACAGACTCGCCCGTAATGGGGTTCTTGGTGATGTGGTCATATGTGAACTCGGGACGAGATTGTTCAATGCGAGACGTGTGATGCACGCCCCATTGAACGGCCAAGTCTAGTTCTTTTTTCTTCCAGTACTCGACAAATATGATAGTCCATAGACTATTCACACTAGCGTAGATCCAGGAAAAGGGACCAATCAAGAGCCAAGCGAAGAAGCCAAAGATGGCAGGGAAGACGAGAAAAGTAGAATAGTTTTGCAAAAAGGCAAAGTAAAACGCCACTTTTTCACCAAATTTGTGACGTATGGCGTCCAGGTCCTCCGCGTCGAGCATATACTTTGTGCTCCATTTCTTCAACCAGGCCATGTTGAACTCGTGGTCGTGCAGCGGGAAGATGGAGAGCACAAAGGAATTTGTATCCGAGCTGGATGGCAAAGAAACGCCAGCGCCGCCATCGCTCTTTGGAGATGTAATGAGCGTATATGCGACACGCAAACGCTCCGCCTCGGTAATGGGCTCTTGGGTAAAGTAGGCTTGCAAATCGGCCGTGTCTTTGCCGGGAGGCGCCTCTGCACGAATACCGTGAAGATAGTCTTGCAGTCTGTTCTTGTAGACTTGTCTGCCGAGGAGAGATGCCGAGGAAATTTTGACAAAAACAAGGAGGGACTCCTTGTCGCCACCAGGACGAACCTGCGTGTCAAAGCCCGTCTCGGAGAGGGCGGAAATGAGCTGGATGAAGAAAGCCTCGGCCTCTGGACGTTTCTTTAATGGAATAGAAACGTGGAGGACATAGTCAATGCTGTCATTAGTTGCTGCAAAATTGGCAACGTACGAATGGTTTCCAATGCGGTTGTCCTTTTCGTCTGTCATTGTTAAAGGTGAATGGGGAGAAGGGGTAGCTCCTTTGTTAGCGTCTCTTATTACAACTTAATATGTTAACCTCATATGAGATCATACGCCCCCACTAGAGCTGAAAAAGGTGGAGAAAGTCGACTCGACTTTGGCGTCCACTAGTGCCTCTTGTTCTACTCCCACCATTCTAGAATAGAAACCTTTGCATAAAGAATACATACAAATAAAATGATTACAACGATGGGTCTCCGTCGGAGCGGTCCGTGGGATGCCCTCACGCCCATCGACCGCTTCGCAGAGTCCCCTTCAAAAGCCATGGCCTTTTATCTCTACACATGGATCGTCCGTGTCTGTGCCTGGGCTGATGCCAGACGGCCTACAGACCCGTCCTGCCTACGCATCGTCTGTATATCCGACACACATGACAACACACTGCCCGTTCCAGACGGTGATGTGCTTGTCCATGCCGGCGATATGACTCAAAGCGGCCAGCCGAAGGACATTCAGCGACAGTTGGACTGGCTGGCCTCACTGCCCCATCGCTACAAAGTCGTCGTCTGTGGGAACCATGACTCGTGGTTCGATTCTGCCGCCAGAAAGGCCATGGGCATTGCCGATGACGGGCTCGTGGTCCCATCCAACATTCACTACCTGGAACGCTCAGCGTGCACACTCACCTTTCCCCATCGGACCCTCCGTGTCTACGGTGCTCCTGATGTGCCACGCTGTGGTCCCGACACCTTTGCGTATGCATTATGCTTTGGAAGAGACTTTATTTATGCTAATGTACGTAGATTTCAATACGACGAGTCTCCCTGGAGGGATTCCATCCCGCGAGAAGTTGATCTTCTCGTGACACACACGCCTCCTCGCCACCATCTAGATTTAGGCATTGGTTGCACCGGTCTTTTACGGGAACTGTGGTGCATCCGTCCACAGCTGCATGTGTGCGGACATATCCATTGTGCTGCTGGTCGACAGACGCTCTATTGGGACGGCACGCAGAGAATGTATGAAGCCCTCGCGGACAAGAGACTTTCGACAATGACAACTTTGGTGGTCCTGGGGAAACTCACAGCTGCAGCCATTGCCGCCACGCTTTTACTGCCATTTGAGTGGTTTTTCCCAGGTGTTTTGACAACCCAGGGACCGTCCACGACGCTTGTTAATGCCGGTGTGGTCAGGGGTAATACGGGCATGATTGGCCACTCGCCGCAAGTAATTGATCTCTGAGCAGGCTGCTGGACATTCAACAGGCTGGCGTTTGGTGAGCTTGTGACGTCACGTCAGAGGAAAGAATGGCTGGTGCATCAGGGCGTTCTTAAAGAAACAATATCGATTTTTATGGTACGCTACAATGGACCCTTTGGCGAAACGCAGAAAGGAACGATGATCTGTCCATATTCCTTCTGAATTATTCCACATTCTCCGCAAATACCTGGCAAGGCTCTCGTGAGCGTTGTTGAATCGCCATCCCGTTTCGCACATCACCAGAATAAATTCGTAAGCCCACTTTGTATTTCAGCATGGATTCGTTGCATATATGAAGACCATTAAGTCTCTACAGAATTCTTATTCTGATCAAGAGTCGTGTCTTGTTCTTGTTGGTCCCTGCTGCAGTGTCGCAAAGAAGCAACCTCTCAACTCCTCAGAGCTGTGTAAAATGTAAAAAAAGGGACTGTATGTAAGAGGGTGAAAAAAAAAAAACCCTCAACCCACCAAAAGGATGCTATATTACAAAACCTGTCAAAAAGAGGCAATCTTACGACCGAGATGTTACACGGCATGGGGTGTTTTTGGTTTCGAGTACAAAGTCAACTTGTCCCTCAAACTCAACGTGAGCTCGAAAATAAAAAAAAAATAAAAAAAAACAGTAGCCATGGCCAAACCGTTAAAAATGGAAGTGTCTGAAGAGAGTTCGCCTTCGGAAATACCCACTCGTAAACGAAGAAAGAGCAGAAAATGCTTGGAAAAACGATTTATTTGCCCCGAAAAAGACTGCGGAAAATTATATTCTCGGGCTGAACACTTGTACGTTGGGCAAGAAGAAGAAAAAAACGAGGAAGAGGAAGAAGAAGAAGAGACTAACGACAGACACCGGCACCAGCTGAACCATTCGCCAAAGGAAATCTTCATGTGTGATTTCCCTGGCTGTGAACGCAACTTTGTACGACAAGACTTGCGGAACCGCCATGTCGAGCGGCATCGGATGAAAGGCTCGACCATTAACCGCAAAGACCCCTTTCCACCACAGTTTGCACCAGACGTCAAGAACGAGGTCCCATCGGCGCCCGTGCCTAACCACTTCCTCCAGCCTGCTTCCCACCCTACACTCATCCCCGACGCGCATTTCCAGCATGACGCCGCTGCCTACGAGCTGGCCCAGCAGCCGCAGGACCTGTCGTCCATGATGACCTACCAAAAGCTACCGTATCCCGAATTCCCCTACGCCAACTTCCCGCCCCAGCAGCCGTCGCTGCCCGTCCCCATGTTTGGCTCGGCAGAGGCAACGGGTGATATGATGGCCTTTGACCAGCTCTACATGCCGTCCATGCCCATGTTTGGCACCGATTCCTTTATGGAAAAGTCACCTCATGCAGGGCTGCCCGAAGAGTTCCTCTACTATTTATTCAACACGTCCCAGCCCAAATCATCAACGTCCCCCTGCGGGGTCCTCCACGAACCCTCGGAAAACTACAGCGCCGTCTATCTCGGCAACTCCGTGGCACCAGACCACTACCCCTCGTCATCCACCCACCACATCATGTCTGTCGACAGCCTCCTCGACCGTGACTACCCCGAGTCGTCGGCGCTGTCTAGTGCAAAGTGTCTAGAGCTCTACCAAATCATCAAGGACCGCTTTCGCGACGATGAAGACGACGGCGACGCCACGGACCAGCCGAGCGCTGCCATTATCCAGGGCGACCAGACACAGGACACGCACATTCTCAGCCACCGCATGATGCAGGCCTACCTCATTTCCTATTGGATTCACTTTAGCGACCAGCTGCCCATTCTCCACAAGCCCACCTTTCGTCCTGACCAGTGCCCGAACCTGCTCCTGCTCGCCATGATGACCGTCGGTGCTGGCTGTCTCGACAAGACACACGGCCCCGAGGTGGTTGAGATTGGCGCCGAACTGTCGTCCTTTTTGGCGTGGCACATTCGATGGGAGATTTTCATGCACAAGAGCTTCCGCCCACCAGCCAAGCTCTGGGTCTTTCAGACACTCCTTCTACTCGAGCTGTTCGAAAAGATGTACTCGACCCGCGAGCTGCATGAACGCGCCCACATCCACCACGCCACCACCATTACGCTGATGAGGAGAGGCCGGTCCCTCCTGGGAAAGGCATCGAGTGACCTGCCGGGAACAGGATGCTCAGGGGCCAGCTCACGACAGTCGTCCATCCCGGAGCACGCAACGCAGACGCAGGACGTGGACCAATGGTGGCGCAGCTGGGCCATGAACGAAGCCACCCGGAGGACTGCTTTTGCGGCCTTTGTGGTCGATTCCACGCACGCAGCCATGTTTGGCCACTCGGCCGTGATGGTGGCGCACGAAATGCGGCTGCCCTTGCCGGCAGACGACCGTCTGTGGAAGGCACCGAACGGCGTGGAGGTGGGACGGGCCGAGATGGAGATGCAGCGCAAGGGACAGCGACACATGTCCTTTTTGGAGGGGATTAAGCGGACGCTAGGTGGCCAGGAGGTGCAGACGAACGCCTTTGGACGGACGATCATTATGGCAGGAATCCTGAGCGTGCACTGGCACATGAACCAGCGGGATCTGCAGGTGAACAGCATTGGCGGGCAGTGCGGACGGGAGCAGTGGCGGGCCCTGCTGGCGCGCGCCCTGGACGAATGGCGCGAGCAGTACGACCGGTGGCTGCAGCAGACGCACCAGAACGAGAACGGACCATATGGACTGGACAAGGTGTCGATTGGCCGGTCGAGCGTGCTGTTTGAGAGCCGCATCGTCCTCTACCACTTGGCCCACATGTCGATGCATGCTGACATTGTCGACGTCCAGATCTACGCACGGGCAGCCCGTCTACTGGGCCGGCCGATCAGCCCGCAGGACCTGGCGATTGTGCAGAAGCGCATCACGGCCGTCTGGGCACCGAGCGAACGGGCCCGAGACGCCACGTTTCACGCCATCCAATTGCTATCTATTGTTCTACAGGAAAAATACTCGTCACGCGACGATGTGCTGCTCAACAGGCCGTGGATTGTCTACTTTGCCTCCCTCGTCCTCTGGGCCTACGGCTACTCCCGCGAAGGACCCACGCCCAACGCCATGATCCCGCATACGGCTGCTGCCCTCGAGTGCCAAGTCAAAGTCTATCTACAAAGCATCTCCGTGGCGTCTCCCGCTGACCTGCAAAACACGACAGGCATCAACCAGAGCACCAGTCTCCTGCTCGTGCTCAGCGACATCTTCTCCAAGGGCCGGTGGAAGCTGCTGCACGAAGGCGCGGCCCTGCTGCGCAATTGCGTTGCCCTCAACCTGGGCCAGCAGGTTTGACCTGGGCCAAGGCCGATTACGTCATGTGTATGAAAACCGCAAACAAAAAACAAAAAAAACGGAAGGAGCAAGAAAGGGAAGAATGTCGTCTTGTGTTGTCTGCAAGAAGGCGCCCCCCGAGGTGCACATCAAGAGCTGTGCCAAGTGCAAGGGAAGTGCGTACTGCTCGCGTGCCTGCCAAAAGACGGACTGGAAGGTGCACAAAAAGACGTGCGGAAAGAACGGTGGCGAACAGGTGGAAGGCGCCGCATCAGGAAGGGGCCCTCTGGACGCGCCGTTGGTGAAGCCATTTTCGCGTCTCGACAACAACACGCTGCTGCACGATATCTCGGAAAAGGATGTGTTTCGGCTGCTGATCGACACGTACCGGCTGCACGTCGACGACGCCGCCAAGTTTGACGGCGTCGAGGAGGAGGACAGCCTGCTGACGGGTGCTGCCGATGGCAAACGAGGCCTCCGTCGGATGATCCGCCAGGCGCGGCTGCGTGCCGGTTTGCTGCCCGGCTGGTGGGACGACGACAAGACGGAGGCGTGTCTTGCGTTTGGCATGTCCGGGACGTTCCACGACCTGCGCAAGATGGCCACTAAGCAGGATATCAATGCGTATTACGGCGACGACCGCATGGCTATGAAGCTGCGCATGCTTGCCGAGGCCATCTTCCTGCGCGGCGTGGGCGGTTCGAGCGGCGCGGGCATCCGCCAGGTCATGATGTCTATGGAGGAGGGCGGCGAGCGCCAGGGCTACCAGCAGAGCACCATTGACATGTCGTCGCTCTTTGGCCGTCGTTAGGATAGACTATATGTAGACTCTAATCCCACCAGAAACTGACACTAAAACTAATGCTCACACTGCGCACGTAATGCCACCATCCACGCGGAATGTACAGCGTCTCGCCCGGCGCAAGCAGGCCGTCCATGTACGGAATCGCCCTGCATCTCTCTCTCTCCTTCTCTGTCTCTCCCTCGTCCTCTTGTTCGCCCCCGTCCCACCCCTCCAGCACGCCCACGTCGAGCGTGCTCGTGTTGTCCATGCAGATGCCCCCCTCCATGCCCCGTGGCACCAGTGCCTCCGTCTGCCCAGGCGCATACAGCCGTACGTACTTTTTACCCACCACCTGTGCCAGCAGGTTGTGGTGGGGATCCGTGTGCAGCGGCGTAATCGTCCCCGCAGGGCCCAGCCACGCATTCAGCAGCACCGTCCCATCGCCATCCCCCGAGTAGCACGCCTCAGGGATCGTGAGGTCCCGCTGCAGCTGCGGCATTTGCTGGAACAGGGCGTGCTGTGCGAGATACACCTTGTCGCCGCCCTGCAGGGCCTCCATGACCGTGCGAAACGGGACAATGGCTTGTCGCCAGTCCTCGTCCACATAGCTGCGGCCAATCTCCACCGGCACAAGCCGTCTGGCCCCCATCGTGGAAGCCCTCAGATACGATGGCGACGCCCATGGATGCTCGCCATGTGCCGGCCAATGGTCTTGCAGACCCGTCATAATCACCGGCTCCCGGCCGAAATGCTCCTGGAAGGAAATGATATCCAAGGGCCCGCATCTCCGGATCGGTCTTGTAACGGGCACCACCAGCTCGGCCTCGTCGAACCGGTCGGAAAAAGGACCCACCAGAGGTTCCGAAAGCATCGCAAGTGTCTTGTGTATCCATTCCCGTCGAGACATGCCGCCCGTCAGCACAAGTGCCTTGTCCAAGCAGCCCACAAGCTCATCCAGCGAGGCCCACGGCCTTATATGCTGGAAAAGCAGGAGACTCGCATCCACGTACACTTGTCGCCACCCCGACGGGACACCAGCCGCCGGATACGCATACAACCTCTCATGGGCAATCTCCCTCAGCGTCTCCAATCGGTCCCTGCTCGGCGTCCTCGTTTGGCGCTGCAACAACGCTGCCACTGCCTCATCGCAGTCGAGGCCCATCGCCTCCTCGCCGATCACCGCCACCATCGCCTCGCAATGCGCATCCATATCTCTTTCTTCTTCCTCTTTTTTAAATGTAAATCCTTTGTAAATGGAATTTTTTCATGCTAACTCTACATGCCTTGGTACAAATTATAGCTTACTCCCTGCCTCTACTACTTTTCCATGCTCACACGTCGCCAGCACAGCACCATCACCCCTCCTGCGCAGTATACCACGCAGACTCGATAACCTCCGCCCCGCATGAATCAACTCACACTCCACGAGCACTTGCAACCCATCCACCGCCGGCCGCATATACGTCACTTGGAGTGTCCGGGACACCCCCATTTTTGACCATGGGGCCTCCTCAAAAGCATGATTCGCGCCGGACGCCTCTAGCATGACGACGAAGCTTGTGCAAAAGTCAAAAAGCGTAGCCACCGCACCACCATGCATATTTCCCATCCGATTGCAGTGCATTGACTGCACCGTGTAGCCAAACACTATTTTGGGATGTTGGTAATGGTCACCATCTACAGGGAGCTCATCAGCACTTTCCACTGTCAAAAACGGCTGGAAAGAGGCCATGAAATCCTCATATAAGTAGCTCTACAAGAAACCAAAAAAAAGAAAAAGAAGAAAAACATACAGGGAATCCCTCTTTATCAAGTGAACGTACCACGTCCAAGAACCGTTCAATGCGTTCCTTATTCGTCATATCAATGCACAGTCTCTTCTCTTCCGTCTCTCGTCGGCTTTCATCAGCTTCGAATTGACAGAAATGCCGAGGCGATTACATAATGGTCTCAGCCCATGATGATTTTCATGGATGAATTAAGAGCACTGATCCTTATTTATATTCCTAAAAATACTCTAAAAATAAAACAAACGTTTCGAACCACTGAAGTAAAAATCATCACCATCCTAAACACTGTTGACATCATCCAAAACAATAAAAACAGAAACCCCCCTGCAAGAAATAGCAATGCATAATCAAATGGCGTCGACTGTCCAGCTCGATGCCGAACCCGAAGGTCCGACTGTTGATGAAACACTGGCTCAATCAAAGAGTAATACTGCCTCAATGCTGTCAATAAAAAAATACACATACTCTTTAAAACCGTAAGCAAAAGACCTGCATCACCATTCCACACTTGCCCCTGTATCATTGCTAGAATTTTTGGCGACATGAAGCCCCCATACACATCTTTTGCCATGGATATGAACGGTATAGCACTCATCAAACCCTCAAAGGGAGATTCCACCACCTTCCCCCCCGGATCTTCAACCGGAAATCTTGCTGAAGACAAATCATGTAGGCGAGCTCGCGTGCTCTTCAACTGTCTTTCTGATACAGTGCTCCTTGTCTGTGTCAAACGACGGGGCCCTCTGTACCTCGGAAAGTCTCTCAAACCCCCTCTCACTACATGTCTCGGATATGAGGCCGTGCTTATGCCATGACCGTAAAACACCTTTTCTCTTCCGTAATTGTCCCCCATCCAGGGAGCCCCCATAGAGTCTATATTGTTTGTAAGACCGCTCTCTATCCTTGGCCTCCACCCACCGTATCCCATGTCGTCGTTGGCTCCATCCATGCATCGGCCAAGATCCACCAAGCTGGGAGCCTTCTCGAATCCAGTAATGGTGGTGGTGGGTGTGCAAGCAGATCTTAGGCCTTCGTCGGGAAGAATCGTCGGGATATAGATGGGATGCTGGCTTTTTGTCTCCACCAAGCTTTTTTGATCCATGCTTACTCCAAGGCTCATCTGGGGTGACGCTTTTGTCAATACATTGCCATCTATATATCTGCATTAATGCATTAAATCTTACCTGATGCTGCCATATTGTTTCCCAAAGAAGGCCTATCATCTAATGGAGCTGCATCGCCAATGAGTAGACTCCTCGAGGCCTTTTCTATAACTTTCCGTGGTGCAGAGTGCAAATCAGAAAGCGATTTTTTCTTCAAAGTCCCATCAGGCCCACTTTGGGGTATAGTAGACAGCCATTGGCCCTCATCCTTGTGCCAATGAACCATACTAGCACCATTCCTGTTGTTCCTTTTCGCCAGCTGTCGCTTTTGCATGGCACTTCGGTCCTTTTCCAGCCAGACCCTCCGAAGCTCTTGGACATGCCTGTTCTTTGCTTCAAAATACGCCACCTTGGCAGCACGCACCTCTTTCGCATAGTCATCCAGCTGCTTGGTTACATTCGTGGCAATGATGCTGTCCGATGACGTCGTAGGCGTCTCCGAATCTAGCTGCCCTGTCTCTGGGTTGACGCCTTGTACCCCAAGATAATCACCACTCTCCTTTAGGCTTTTCCTCTGCCTTCTTGACTCGCAGTCTCGTCTTCGAGAATTAAACGTTGAGTCTGAATTTTCATAGGAAAATTCCTTTGGATACTTTTTTTCCGCCAAAGCTAGCAGTGCTGATTTTGTGAGTTGTGGTGCTGATTGGGTTCTTTCTTGTGGTTTGCGGTTGGCACCATACATGGGACTTTCAAGATATTGAGGGGCTCCTTGTTGATAATCGTTCTTTGGGATTTTTCTATGACAGTTGGGTGGTATGTTTTGCTCCAGGGGCTGCGTCTTCTTCAACAGCTCCTTTTCCAGTTTATTTCCCGTGTAGGATAGGTTTCGAAGAGTGCCACTACGCTCTGGTTTATTGCTCGGAAAATATCTGGAAATGCATTCAGGAATAAATGATTTACGTTCAACATAAATGGAAATGTCCTCAGACGGAACAGAATTTCTACGTTTTCGTAGAGAATATCGCAGTGTACGCCGGTTTGGAAGTGACTTTGATGTATTATTCATAATAGCATACGGCTCTAGAAATGATCAAATAATAAATAATAATACTATAGTTTTTGAAATAAGACAATAAGAATAGAGAAGTCAATGATACAGGGCAGGCATACGATTGCTCCAAGAAAGGACGTCAGTGGTGCCCAGACAACGGGTGAGCCAGCACCAACCAAAGCATAGCTACAATTCGATTGGATACTTTTTTCGAATATAGCCACCATATCGATGAATAAGTAGAGGCACAGGAATCATGGCTATACAAAGAAAGCCAAGCAAACTGTTACCCCAACCAACACCAAGACTCGCATACATTTTGGGGCCGGCAAGGGGTAAAAATGCTCCCACTACAGATCGAATGACAGTAAAAGCTGCAATGGCACTGGCGGCATACTGTCCGTAGCAATCAATGATATATGCTTGGGCAGGCTGCCAAACACCCATCAAAGAAAATCCATAGGGGAAAAGACCGATGATGGGAACAATCCAATGGACTTTCTTTTCAGCTGACCAGCCATACCAGAAAAAGGTAATGGGGAGGATAAAGGCAAAATAGATGCAGTCTACCAAACGCATTTCTGGTTCATAAACACCATTGTTCTTTTTTGTGAGGCGAACAATGCTTTTGTCTGACATGAGTGCGAATGTAACAAGACCAACACAATAGCCAAGACCCATGGAGATATAGACGAGACCAGTAATACCAATAGAAAAGTTGTATCCTTCTTGAAAGACCATGGGGATCGTGTTGAAGAGCAGGTAGAGCACACCATAGGCAAAAGCCATATACATGGAGATGAAAAATAGAACAGGGGATTTGACGAGCATTTTAACGGGACGAATTAGGCCCTGAATAATTAACTGCCTCGTGGTAAGAGGAGGGCGATCTGGATGGTCGTAGCAGCTACGAAGGTCAGTGCGGCCCAGTTCCTTGGAGAGCTTGGCAACTTTCCATTTCATGAGCACAACATGGCTGGTTTCAGAGCTGAATATGGTGATGATGGCGGTAACAATGACGCCAGGGATGAGGACAATCCAAAAGTCCCATCGCCAGCCAATGGTTTGGGCGAGCCAAGCACCAGCGATAGGGCCGATAGAAGGACCAATAAGGGGACCTATAGTCCAGACAGCTAATGCCAGACCACGTTGGTCAACGGGGAACAAGTCAGCAATTTGACCACCACCAACACTCAAGCAGGCACTTCCACCAATGCCAGAAAGGAGCCGGAAGGCAATTAATGACCCCATATTAGGGGCCAAGGCGCAGCCTATTTGCCACGCACAGAAAAACATGTTGGATATGCAGACAACAATGTGGCGGCCATACAGCTCGGAGAGACCAGCAAGGACTAAATGTTAGACACTATTTTATCATGGAGAGACGAGACGCACATAATGGACCGATAGCGTATCCAAGGAGGTAGATACTCACGGCCAGAGAGCCGACAGTAACGTTATCCGTGTGAAGGTCTTTGTCCATGTTTTCAATGCCAGGGGCTAAGATGGATGAAGCAAGTGGGGTCATGAACGTGATGGCAGAAAGGAAGCCCAAAATGGTCCATCTTTTCCGTGTGGTAAAATTACGAGGGTATGCAGGATCGTCCTGAGACTCCCATCCGACAATGCCATTGTCGAGATCCATGGTAGGTATGGGGGCCTCTTTTAGATGCTCCTTTTTTTTTTTTTTTCGTAGGGCAGAACTGGCAGAACTGACAATACGGGACATGGTAGTGGTGAGCCCTCCGTGGTGTGAAGTATGCGAGACCGCGTCATTATCAACGGGTTCGACGTCGTTCTTTGCGTGATGGTCATCGCCTGCCGTATCAGACGTTGTCGTGTCCTGGAGGTCGGCATTTTTCTCAATGTCTGTCATCTTGGGCGGATGAGGTGAGAAACGGGAAACTCTTTTTTTTCTCGGGGATATGCGCGGTTTTAATTCTCTCGAATTTCACCGGAAGGGTTTAGCCTTGGCCGTTTTTAACGGTCAGTTGAGGAAGAGTTCGTTTTAGTGAGGATTGAATTTTTATGATGGAGAGCTAGGTAATTCTCTTTATTTAATACATGATCACCAGGAATAACTTTAATGAGATTACAAATGGAGAGAACAGCAAATGAGTGATGGAATGGTGAAAAAGGACGAAAAAGGATGGAAAAAAAGCAAAAAAAAATAAGAAAAAAAAGGGTCACATAAAAGGATACAGTCGGATGTACCGTATAAGTGCATGCCGATGTCACACGGAAACAGATTTAAGCCATTTTTACCTTCTCGAGGCCCAAAATGCAGTGTCACAACGAGTTCTCGTTTCCCTTTGCGTCGAATGGCTTGCAGAGGCGAACTGGTTGTGAGCAAGAAAAGACAAAAGGGGGGCCACAGGATGGATATGGACAAGGGTATCTCGTCAGGGGAGAAGCCGTGAAAAGTTTTCTTAAAAGATTTGGGGGGCTAAAGCAGTCACAAGTTACAACTTGTTCAGCGCCCGAATTGTGTGACAAACCGGTTGAACGGCATCGGCGCTCATCTGATTATCAATCACAGCTAAAATGCGTGTCACGTGATGTAATTTCGGAGAAGAAAGTGGAAAAAAGTTGAAACAAGATCGGCGTTAACAAAAATGAAATGGAAGGCCAGCGTAGTATTCTAGAATAAAATCCGGCGTACCCACAAATGTACCCGTCGCGACACATCACGCCATTGTGGTAACAACACGGTGTTCGAAGACAAGACGATGACAACGACGGTCGCGTCGGTGGCGCTGTCGCATGTGGAAGCGAAGTCACTCTTGGGCGTTGTGGTCGCGTGCGTAGCCGTTCTGGCGGCCACAATGGCCTCAGAGGGCTTTGGAACGCCATTGACAGCGTCGTTGGCATTGGGTGGACTTTCTTTTGCCGCGACGTTTGCAATGGTGCGGTGGCTTGGGCCGACATTTGCCAAGGCGGGCATCCGGGGGGTAGATATGAACAAGAGCGAGCGCCGGGAGCTGCCAGAGTGCATGGGATCTGTGTGTGCAGTTGTTTATATTCTGGCTATGATTGTCTTTATTCCGGTGACGTTTTACAAGGAGATTGTGGATGCTACGAGCGGCGGTGGCAACCGGGACGTAGTCCTAATGGTTCAGCATGTTGAGCAAGGCCGCCATCTCGCTCTCTTCCCCCATTCCAAGGTGAGATGATTCCGGTAGAGAGGGCGTTTGCTAACGCCGAAGCTCGCCTCCTTTCTCTCGGCCATTCTGTCGCTGCAGTCCATTACTCTCTTGGGTATTGGCGACGACCTGTTTGACATTCGGTGGGGCCACAAGTTTTTTATTCCGGCGTTTGCGGCCATTCCCCTTCTGGTCGTGTATTTTGTCGACTTTGGCGTCACATCCATTACCGTTCCGACGGCCCTCCAGCCCTTTCTCGGCGAGCTCATCAACATCGGGCCGCTCTACTACCTCTATATGATGGCTGTGGCCATTTTCTCTCCCAATAGCATCAATATCTTGGCGGGAATCAACGGTATCGAGGTTGCCCAGTCCATCATTATTGCGTGTCTCTTGGCCCTTAACGACGCTCTCTATCTCATGGTGCCCTACCGCCATCCGGCCACCGACAGCCATCTCTTTAGCCTGTACTTTTTGCTTCCGTTTATCGGCGTCTCGGGCGCTCTTCTTTTCCATAACTGGTACCCTGCACGCGTCTTCGTTGGTGATACGTATTGCTACTTTAGCGGCATGGTCTTTGTCGTTGTGTCCATTCTCGGCCACTTTAGTAAGACGCTGCCACTCCTTCTTGTACCACAAATCTTCAATTTTCTCTACTCAGCACCCCAAATCTTTGGCCTTGTGCCCTGTCCGCGACACCGCATGCCGAAATTCCAAGCAGACACGAA
Source organism: Chrysosphaeria jannelii (assembly GCA_020002325.1). Taxonomy (NCBI): domain Eukaryota; kingdom Fungi; phylum Ascomycota; class Sordariomycetes; order Ophiostomatales; family Ophiostomataceae; genus Chrysosphaeria; species Chrysosphaeria jannelii. The sequence continues at coordinate 208,321 of JAGKRY010000002.1, read as the reverse complement.
CACCCTTGAGCCGTCTCTAGCCGTTTGGAAACCAGAAGACCAGCCTCATCCTATCGTGGCCTTGTCCATTCGTCTTCTGGCAAGGGCTCGGCTTATTCGGCTCGTCGAAAAGGACGGCCAGTTTAAAGAAACCACCAACATGACCCTCTTGAACTTGTGGCTTGTCTGGCGGGGTCCGTTGCGAGAGGATCGTCTGGCCATGGAGATTTTAGCGTTGCAGACGCTTGTTGGTTTGTTTGGACTCGTTGTCCGCCACAAACTAGCACTTTTAATCTTCCAGCATGATAACTTGGGACTATTATAGAAAAAAAGGATTATATGGGATTGAAATACATTATAATTTACTCTTTTGCGCAGGTACTTGCAATGGAAGGTAGACAGCAGTCGAGAGGTGGTCTTGTGGCACGCCATTCGGATGGCTTCCCAAAGAGCGTGTGTCGACGAGGTCAGGCGTCAATTCATCAATAGTTCGTGCTCCCAGAAGACGCATGTCCATTTCCAGCTCGTCTTTAAGCAGGGACATGGCCCGCTCTACGCCGGCAACACCATAGGCCGACATGGCATAGAGGAAAGGGCGTCCAATGCCAACGCCCTTGGCACCGAGGCAAATGGCCTTGAGAATATCCGTGGCACGACGAAGACCTCCATCCACGTAGACTTCTAAACGGTGCTCCAGTTTACGGGCACGGAGAATTGGCATCACTTCCGCCAGGATTTCGAGACTAGACGGGGCAAAGTCGAGCTGGCGACCACCATGGTTCGACAGCACAACGCCATCGACCAAGCCACTTTCGGCAGCACGCAGCACGTCGTCTACCCTCTGAACACCCTTTAGGACAATGGGCAGACGAGTTACGCTGCGGAACCAGGGCAGGTCGTCCCAGCAGAGACTTGGGTCAATGAAGCTGCTAATAGCACGGGCTGCCCCTTGAGACGTATCAGTAGCATGGCCCTCCTTTTGTTGCACAGCACTGCCACCATCCCCTAGTGCGGAGGCCTTGGCTCGCATATCCTTCTCGCGACGGCCGAGCTGGGGGGCGTCTACCGTGATAAAAAGGCCGCGGCATCCACGCTTTTCAGCATGTCGAATGATTTTCTGCGTAATCGCGCGGTCCTTGTTCACATACAACTGCAGCCATTGCGTGGGCGAGCCTCCCTCGGCAGCGTCCATAATTTCGTCAAAGGAGCAGGACGCCAAGGTCGGAATCATTTGTATCACACCATGTGTAGCCGCAGCTTTGGTCAAACACGTCTCACCATCCGGATGGCCCAGCCGGCCGAGGGCCGTGGCCGTCACATAAAAGGGGACGGATGTACGGCAGCCGAGCATGCGGGTGGACAGGTCAACACGCTCCACATCTACAAGGACACGCGGACGGAACCATGTGCGCTGGAAGGCAGCTCTATTTTCACGGAGGGAAATTTCATCATCGGCAGCACTGGAATAATACGCCCATGCACCACGCTTCATCACCCTTTGGGCCACGGCCTCAAAATCCAAAAGATTGTAGCAGCTCTCCAGAGGCGGCATATTTTGACGAGCCACCTCCAAAGCACGGTCTTCGGCCAGCTCGGCCTCCTCCTCCGGAGTACGTCGCCGATTCTTTTCTGCGGCAGCCAAAGCAGACAAATCAGCAACAGGACCAAGGTGCTTTGACTTGTCAAGATATTTCTCCAAGGTATCTCGTGGATGCACAGGGTCAAAGGCTGCAGTAGCATCACGACCAGCATACTTGAGGATAATCTTTTCACCGCCAGGGTGTTCTGGCAAGAAGTTTGTCACATCATAGACATTTCCATGGACAATCACCCAGCAAGACTGTGCATGATTGTGCTTTGCAATCTCCTCCACCGAAATAGCCATCATGTAATACCCTAAAGAAGGAAGAAAGAAAGAAAAAAAGGTGCTCTTGTTCTATTCTATGGATGAAATGACTGTACCACTTTATGTATGCACCCCAGAAATCCAGGATGCCGGTGTATTTCCACTTCGGTTTCTTTTCCGAGCTTCGCCCAATCGAGGAACACTTCCCAATTCGAAACCGATCACGTGTAACTTTTGGCATCTTATATGCTATGCAAGGGCATAGCAGGTATGCTCTCCGCTTCTCTCAAGTATCTGCATCGATACCAGCATATTCGTAGAGGTCGTACATCTTTGTCCTCCATTGGCTGTAGATGGCAGATTTTCTAGGCTTTTGGTTTCGAGCTACTAAGTGAGGATTTTCATGATCAACGCCGAGACGACGCTTCATCTCCTCGCTCGTAGTAATTTCGCAGAGGCTACTTTGAATAGAGGGGATGATTCCTTCTTCTAAATCTGTCCTACTTATACCTTTGATGCCAAAGACATCCAAATATTCCAGCTTGCCCATACTTGACAGCATTTTTTGAAGTGCCGTACATGAGACATTGGTGAATTCCAAGCTGAGAGCCTGTAAATTTGGACATTTCCCCTCCATCAGGGCCATGCTATCATCCGTCAAGCCTTCACATCCATTAAAGCTGAGGGCCTGTAGAGAGGACATGCTTCCAGTACTGCCTTCCAACAAAGCAGTTAGCTGAGCATCACCAAGACCGTACTGTAGATGCAGAATCTGTAGACCGCTATGCTGAAACAAAGCTTTCCCAAGCTCACGCCAGCCTTGGAACTCACAATCTCCCACATAAGACAGACCAATGAGCTGTGGATTGCCCTGGACAATCCTTGCCACCTGCAATGGCGCGCACCCATTTTTCTGGAGGTTGATATATTGAAGACCCGGACTGTACTCGAAGATATCATCATATATCGATGGCGACAAATTGTCAATAAAAGAAAAGTCTAGATAATACAACTTGTCGTTTCGCTTCAGTAAAGAGCTGATGAGGCCAGCGTCTACGGATACACTGTTGAGGATAAGAATACGGAGCTTCTTCATGTCCCTTGTGCAATGCCAAAACTGCCCATTGCTCAACTTTTCATAGCCAGAAAGGTTTAGGTAGGACGTCCGTGGAGCTATTTGCGCAACACAAGATGCTAGATCTTCAGGCTGCATAAACATGTATCTTTTCAAGTGATAGTTCTTAATGGCCTGGTCAGATAGTTCCTTGATGTATCTACATACAAGTCGTAGAGACATCAATGTCTTCACGTTGACATATTTTTTCACAAAGTAGAGCTGGACCTCGGGTGGAAGAGAAAGAAAGGGAAAGACTTTTAATTCTTTTAGAGGCTTGCCTCTAGCAAGAACACGTTTTTGAAGTCGGGACATGAATCTAGTGGTGATCGGAAACAGATGCTCCATGAATCGTAAGCACGGCGACACCATGCCAAATATATATCCTCGCTTCGTATTATCATTACCCTTAGCTTACCATGCGGCTTCTTATGCTAGATATATCACGACAGAGGAAACTGCTTCTTACTCGCCATTGCTTTGCGCTTCTTACATGAATGATACCATTTATTTCTACCAAAGAATGGAAAACACGTAAGCTTGGCATCTGCATGAGCCTGTGCAATAAAGTGAAAGGCAACTATTGTCTGAAAGTAAATAGAGGGGTGAACGAGAGGACTATATCCATAATAAAGCTCAGTGAATAAGCAAAGGTCTTTGTCAACTAGTTACCGTGTACTATTAACTACCTCCTTGGCACTGCCTAGGACTCATCAAATTTCATTAAGAAACAATATTTAAAGCGCCATGGAATCAATCCCAGAGGAGATTGTTTTTTCAAATAGTCGAGCTTCTACCACTTTGTGATATAATACTCTGCCTAGAGGAGGCTTCTCGAAAGATCCAGAAGACTTTATTTAGAAATAGGTTTTAGAAGGGCTTATCAGAGGTTTCGGTATTGGAAAGAAAATGTCAGATATCAAGTTGAGAGCGAAGAGAGCGTGGAATTTCATAACATTTTGCGATCTCGGCATAGAGAGGAGAAATGAAAACTCTTTTCAGAGGCTTCTTTCTGTGGATATAGGCGAAACAGAATATTAGGAGAGATTAGGTAGGAAAACTGAACTATCTGTGTGAAATCGCCATGATCGCGGGATAGCTTTGGTCTATTAAACACACATAAAACATAAATAGGCGAGGATAGGCGTATGCAGATAGCCGGCATGGGTTGGCGTGTCTGGGAAACACTCAGCGCAGGTGATAATGCAGCGTGTATAAAGAAATAAAAAGTGTATAATTCTAAAGAGAAAGTCTGTATCCACGTCTGCATCTACAACTTGACAATGCATACCACAGCTCGAGCGTATAACGGCGGCAATGTGCGATAATGCAAGAACAAGAACAAACCTCAACCAAAAATCTACAAAGTACTACATAATAACAGATACTCGGCCCACAACTGAAAGGCGAGGATTCAGGACACCAGCAATTCTTCACCAGAAGTGGTACCTATTGCTGTACTAATCAAATTTCACACACTAATCGTTCGTGGCGTTGTACTCGTCCAGTCACGCACAATTGGAAATGTAGGCTGTGCAGCATGGCTACCTTGTTCTCGTGCTACCACCCTACACTCATCTCGTCTGCAAGGCGGGTTCGCCTCAGCGGGGAATCCACGTGGCTTTGTCCCGAGCCCATGACAGACCTTGAAAAAGATTGAGACTGTCGTACCTTCCTTGCAGTATGGTAGGGTGTCTCTTGCCTCACTCTTACAGGTGTTTGCACAGAAACGGAAGGTGTGGAAGAGTGGTTTGATGTGGTCTGCGGGGTGGCCGAATCGGCATAGTGTCTTGTGGGTGTGGTGAAAGAGTACGAGCTAAAGCGGTTTTGGGAATGTGACTGGTTCTTTCCTGAGATATAGTCGGGGTCAATATGCTTCCGGTAGTTTTCATTGGGTCGGATTTGGAAGGTGCGGTTGATTTGGGTGGTGGGGACGCCGCGGTCAATAGATTCATTTGCAATGACGATGCCAGAGTCAAAGCTATTAGCAGAGCCCGCGTCCATGTTTACCTGGGTTCCCATATTGCGAACCATCGGGTGGAGGCGAGGCTCGACGAACTTGGTATTGTATTCGTTAAAGACGCCTTTTTGTATGATAGCATTGTCTTTGGCGCGCTGGTCGTTTGCTCTTTGTATGAAAACGAGTATGAAGGAGAGTCCGAGCTGTATGCAGAGGCACTTGAAGATGGCCGTGGTGGGACGGTCTTCCATGGCATGGAGGGGAAGCTCAAGCATGTAGACGAGGATGTGAAGAGGGCTGAAGAAGGAAAAGAATGCAAGAGATGCTGGTCGTGGGTCCCACAAGTACAACTCCCAGACATCACGCGTTCCGTCGGGATGTGACCGTGATTCTGCTGACTCTGGACGAATCCAATTGTAGAGGGCGTGCAGCCGTGCATTTCTTGATGGCGTTGACTGCACAGGAACGCGTGCCATAGATTCTGATGCTGGACGGTTCTCAATATGGGCTTCAAAGAAACGGTAGATTCGTTTCCGTGAAAATGTGTACAAGGCATTCCCAATGCACAGCATGATACTTGCCCATACAAACATTTGCATCTGTTCGTCAGCTCCTGTCTCTTTCCATTCCTTTTTCTTTTTTTAAGAAAACGTACCAGGTAGGACATCCATCCCGGGCCTGAACTTTCGCCAAATATGTCGTCTTCGTCCTCGGATGATCCCGTATTCGCCCGGGCTAGCAAGAAGAGCACGTTCCAAGCCATTCCTAGCTGCGTGCCGACTTCCTTTGCGTCGAGCTCACGCGTCTCGATTTCTTCCGAAACCCATAGTAAAAAGTCCAATATATTCACAGAATCAGAAATCCTCTGAAGAAGGGGCCGTTTTCGAACGCGTCTTGGGGCCATGGCACTTCCTGTGGAGATGTCTTGCAGGCTTAAAATTTTGTTGCCTTGGTCGCGTTGCGCATTCACACGAAAAGATACATGGCTTGGTACCTAGCATTCTGTCCAGCGCCATAGTCCTTCATCCGTGGATGCGCTTTGAAGTGCATTGTCTCTTGTTATTCTCGTCTTTCATAAAAGATGACCGTTAAGGGCAACGACTTTTCTTGATTTTTTAGAGCTGGGCTGGATTCACCCAAGATGGCTCCCAAGCGTATGGTGATGATTACATAATCAGTGCTCTATTACGGCACCCTTTACTTTTGTCTGTGCAGGTTCATCAATGACGACGCAGGCCGATTACAAGGATAGACAGTTTTTCGCCGTGATTGGCGATGAGGTAGGCCATGGCGATATGCTGCTGTGAGGAATACTGACAATAGGACTCTGTGACGGGCCTTTTGTTAGCCGGCATTGGCCATGTCGTCGACAGTGAGCGGAACTTTCTCGTTGTCGACAATAAGACAGAGACATCTGCGATTGAGGCTGCATTTGACAAGTTCACGCAGGAGCGCAAGGATATTGGCATAGTCTTGATCAACCAGCACGTATGTCTGCGCAAAGGACAGCCAGCAAACGAGTGCTAACAGTAGATTGCTGATCTTATACGGCACCGTGTGGACACATACACGTCTGCGTTTCCCACAATTTTGGAGATCCCTAGCAAAGACCATCCGTATGACCCTGAAAAAGACAGCGTTTTGCGCCGGGTGCGACGTCTATTTGGAGAGTAAAAATAGCATTATAGATTATCTAGGAAATTCAATGTACTGCGCCGTTACAATTCAATATCAAACACGTTGGGGTTAAAGGGAACCGTCGCCTTGAGGCAAGTGATTTGTTCGTCGTCTACAGTGTATACATCGCCGAAAACATGGTACGTTCCCTATTATGTGAGTTAGGACTTTAAAGCGGAAGGGGTGAACATACAGGTGGGATTTGGGCTGGTAGTTTCACAGTTTTTATCAATGTGAGGTCGCCCTTCTCAATGGGGCAGGAAAGATCGACGTTTTCGAGTTGCTCGCAAAGATCAATGTCCATGGACAAGAGCTTGATAAGGCCATACTTGACAACCACCTTGACATATGCGCCTTTTGTGATCGTCTGGTGCACAGTGCCTTGGGCTTTGATAACAAGATCGATACCGCTATTTTTTTAGTTATTGTTGCTTTCGGGTAGAGTACGCACGCTTTGGGAGGGTTAGGGATGAGGCTGACTTTGTCAATTGTCACAACATCATGTTTCCGATTGTCGTTGCAAAATTCGAGTGGCGAGTCGCCGGGGACTTTGTCTCCGAGAACATCAATACTAGAGGCTGTAAAAGGTATACTCGCTGCCGTGGCAGCTGAGAACATCGCAAAAAGGAAGGAGGCATGCATGATTGTTGTTGTTGTTGGGAAGGTAAGAAGAGGAGTCGTTGCGAAAAACGGGCCTTTTTAGGCTATGACGAATCTGGGGTAGTTCAGAGTGGATGATGTCACTTTTAAAGTACCGCAGCGGTAAGCAGAGACAGTCTTTTGCGCTCAGGAGTCGTCGACTCAGGAGTGATTCGGAAACGGCTCAGGTGTACATAGGTAGCTGTGTTGTATATTGGCTTATATAAATCAAAGGAATAACTCTCGGCTATGCTACATCTCAAATTCAAGCCGGGTGAACGCTTCACATGGGATATCTGGGGGCTGGAAGCGGTTGTGCTACATACATAGTATTGCTAACCAAATGGCTCACCTGATTTAGCACATGACGCGTATAAAGCGTATGCTTAGTAATGAATTTCTCATGTCAATGTGTTTGGTGATGTAAAATCCATGGCAAAAAGACCAGTCACCAGTCAGAAAGGGAATTCAAGAGAACCCCAGAAACATGCGTCACAATATATGGCAGTGGATAAGAAACGCATGAGAACTATGTACATAGTATGGCTCTAGTAAAGTACATAATCCGGATATTCTCGCACAATCTGACATGACGGAATGGGAAAGAGCAATGATGCTTGGATATAGATTGAACCATAGGAAGCCAAGTGGCTGCCACGGGAATAAATAATTTTTAAACATCATAGGCGGCGATTCACAATCCGTGATGCCTGTGTAGAGGGTTGGCGTGAAACGGTTGATTTGCTTAACAGCCGTTGAGCTGTTTGATTTCCAAGAACCTGCCCTGTTTTCACTCGAGCATCGTCACTGCAATTTGACACCTGCCCTTGCCAAAAGTCCGATCTAACAAGACAGTCCATTTTGTTGCTAGCAGTCGCAGAGAAACGACGACTTCGAGATGTTTTTGCACTGGCAACACCTTTCACGCACGCGCTTTTTACACTTTTAGTGGCATGTCGCTATTCATTGGTGCAGTAATTTCAAGCGAAGACACCCGGCACAGTGCGAGCACTGTGCCATGCTTTTTCTCTGGAGGGAAGGACATGAAAGACAACACGATCGAATCTTCAGAGAGAGCAAGGGTGTGGCATCTGCGGCATGATCGAGCCAAAAGAAAGACAAGGCACGTGTAATGTAGAGTAGAGTGCGCAGAGTTTCGCAGAGACGGCTTATTGAATCAGTGCCTTGAACAGCTGGTGGTTTGGCAAACCTAGTTCCACAGTGCGTTGTTCTGGAGCTAGGCAAAGGACCACTAAAATGGACACTAAGCAGACGCTGAAAAACCACTGGCAACTCTTCAAACACCCTAGCTAGGCCTATTGGTCGAGTTTTGGTCTCGATTTCTGTTTTTTGTCATTTTTTTGCGAGGCAAGTGCGTTTTGCAACTTGTCCACACCAAACATTGCGTCTTGTTCTGCATCTATTTCCGTTCATCATCCCATTTCGAGGCGATTTCGAATCCTTGCCGCTACCAGCGTCTCCTCATAGCGTCAAAGAAAGAAGTCAACACACGTTTTCACATACAAACAGTCGTTTCCACACTGCAGAAGAGCAAAAGAAGACTGTTCTTCACGGCTTTTGAGTTGCAAAGACGAACACGGACGGTTTGGGCGCAGCAGCAGAGGCGTAAGGCTCCGCCATGTCATCACAATTGCAGAAAGGCAACTAAAAAGACACTCGCACATTAAGAATGACAGAAAAGAACGCGCTGGCGTCGACAGACCAGCCGATGCTTTCGGGGCTGTCTGTGCAAGCCGAACAGCCAGATGAGGCTTCCGAAAGGCAGATAGGGCCGCCCTTTCTAGTGGATATGGCCCTAGACACAGCGGACGACGGACGAAGACCAGATGTAAACGGGGAAACAGGGCCGAGAGAAGAAGAGCCGTACACGATCAAGTGCATATGCGGCTTTAATGGAGACGACGGCAACACGATCTACTGCGACGACTGCGACACATGGCAGCATATTGAGTGTTTCTACCCCAACAATAGCGAAGAAGCCACACGAGAAGAGTTTGCGCATGCGTGCCACGAATGCCAGCCACGGCGGCTGGATGTGACACATGCAAAGGCACACCAACGAGCGCACATTGAGGGCGCGGCGGGCGAGCCTGTGGACCAAAAGAAGAGGCCGCCGTCGAAGCAAAAGAAGCCGTCGGGTATGGCTTCTGGCACAGCGCGCGAAGGCCCAAAAAAAAAGACACACAAGTCGGGCCCGTCGATAAGCAAGCGTAGCCCCGGCTACTCGGCGCGGGGGGCGCCTCAGGCGGGCGTGCAGCCACTTAGTCCGGCAACGACGCCGTCAGAATACCCTGAGGCCGAGTACTGCAATTTTGCCGACTACGAAATGTGCAACGACCAGGGGCCGGTGCAAAGCGTGCAGACAAACTCGTACGTCAGCCTCGAGATCTCCAACACAATGACGGCGTGGCTGCGGGAGCCTAATAGGATGGTGCTAGAAACGGGGCACAACTTTGCCAAGGTCTTTCTGAGTCTGCCTGGTAACATCGAGGCCATTGCACAGACGCCACAATCGCTGGTGAAGCAGCGCACACTGGCGCCAAAGATTGTGGTGCCATGGAACTACCTGACGAGCTCAGCAGACATCGCTAAGGACATTCCCCTGATGGAGCTCAACGGACAAGTGGGCTTCCAAAAAGACTACTGCGCACAGCCCCTGAATGCCTACGAGGAGCTGTCGTGCCCACTGCCGTTTGTCTTCTTCCACCCGCTGCTGCCGCTCTACATCGACACGCGGCGTGAGGGCTCCGGGGCGCGATTTGTGCGCCGCAGCTGCCGACCGAATGCGATGCTGAGCACGTATTTGTCAGCAGGCTCGGAGTACCAGTTTTGGCTTGTGAGCGAGCGTCCCATCATCAAGGACGAGCAGATTACGATTGGCTGGGACTTTCGGCTGCCGCACGATGCCAAAGAACGCATGTTCCGCATTCTTGGTCTCTCTGACGATGGCGTCGAGGAGCCGGATGTGGGTGAAGAGGAGTACAACAACATTGCGCGCTGGATTTCGCTGATTCTGTCGCGGTACGGCGGCTGCTCATGTGACCTCGGCCCTGAGTGTGCGTTTTCGCGCTTTCACAAGCTCTTCTACAGCCGGTTCGGCAAGAATGCATCCGCCGCCAGCAGGAAGAAGGGCAAGTCCAAGACACGCACTTTGTCGCCGCTCAGCACCGGGAACGCGGCGAACAGCCGTGCCGCCAGCGAGACCCACGACTATGCTGAGTCATCATTGTCGTCAAGGAGCAAGCCGCCTAGTAGAGACATTACTCCGATTGGGCGCAATGTGTCGATTGATCCGCACAGCATCCTGACGGAGCTGACAGACCGCGACAAGCGCAAGGTGGCCATGGTCGAGGACACGTTCCGGCGGCTCGAGCAGCAGCAGCCCAAGAAAAAGAAGCGCACGTCCGACGGCGCCGCGGCTGCTGACAAAGCAGACAAGGCTGAGAAGTCTGACAAACGGAAAAAAGCCCGAGTCTCGAGGCCTGGAAATAGTGGGCCCGACGCCTTGCAGAGTGGGGCTTCCCGAGCCCACGACAGTGCGTCCAAGACAAGCCCGACGTCACCGACGCAGCACTCGCAGGCGACGCAGTCCTCGCCCATGTCCGCGACGGCACCCACCGGCGTGTCATCAGCAGTCTCCACAGCCGAGCCAGTGCCTCTGCGGACGGAAAATCGGCCGTCTTTACAGCGCAACTACCGTGACATTGGCGTGCAAACGGACCCCGTGATCGACGAGGCCTTTTTCCAGCCGGTGCGGTCCGACCGTCCACGAAGGCGAGTTGTGTCACTGGCGCGAAAGCTGCTCAGGGATGCTGTTCCACGGACGCCGTTGCCCATTGAGGGCGAGCAGCCCATTGGCGTGACGATGGGCTTTGACGCTGCCGAGCCGGTGGCTGTGTCGTCAGAGGACCGTGAGAAACTGCTCAAGGCGCTTGGGCCGCCGCCCATGTTTGAAAAGCCCGTCAATGGCGAGACATTTGTGATTTTCGCACCTAAGGCCGAGCCGTCGTCAGAGGCGGATGTTGATATGAGAGACATATCGCCAGAGGCCGTGCCAGAGCCAAGGAGGGGAAATGAGCACGTGGAAAAAGTAGAAGAGCCAAAAGAGCGAAGCGAGGAGCTAGATAAGGAGACACAAATAACGCCAACGCTGGCAACAATGGCGGAGCAAGCATTTGTTGTGGAAGAGCCAGTTCAGGACAGGGAGGAGCCGGCCGTGGCACCATCGACGGAGAAGTCATCAAAGCAGCCATTGGAGCCGCCAGTGGATCTAGTGGAGAGACATTTGGCCACAAAAGATCAGGCCATGGAAGACGCCGACGCGCCACGACCAGATGCCAGCACTGGCCCCGCCTCGAGTGCTGTGATGCCTGCGCCTCCAGTGATGGTGTCAGTGCCGCTTTCTTTACCTACCGTGACGCCAACGAAGAAGAAGATGTCGCTAAGTGACTATACAAAGAGCCGAAAAGGACGGCCAGCGGGATTCAAGGCCGAGGTGAAAAGGGAGTAATGGGGTTCCCGTTGTTTTTTTACACTATTTTTTTGGGAGATTTGATTTTTACAAAAAAGAGAGCTTGCAGGTTAGTATGGCGTCTGGGGGGGTTTGTTTTCCAAAGGAAGAAAATAAATTTCAAATTGTATTACTATGTTTTATCGAAAGGAGCTGCTTCGTAGTCGAGAGAGGAATCCAGACGATGATGATGACGAGGTATCATTAAGCTGTGGTAATTCTCGTAGGGAATTGGGTTCAATGTGAGATTGTGGAAAGTAGCCCCATTTGCCACGGGAGTTTGTGCCGGCCCAGCACCAGTCGTCCTGGTGTATCCAAGTGACGTGGGAAATGGTTTCGCCACGTTCCATCCTGAGCCATTCTGTGCCACGGTATCCACTCCCGGCAGCCCATTTCCACCGTGCCGTGGCCTTCATTGTGCTTGTGTTCCGTGGACGGATCTCTGCAGGCATGTCGAGGCGTACGGCGTCCACGGGGAAGGGCCCACGAACGTGATCGTACCAGCCGATAGCCCATTCGCCCTTGTACCGAGACGGGAATTCGATGCCGAGGATGCGAGCCCCTGGTGGAAATTCGAGGGGAAATGTGCCATCTGATGGGCGGCGAAGCTGGCTATGCGAGCCCGAGGTCCGACGGAACGTTGTTGTCGTTGTGGCGCATGGGAGATTGGGCAGGGCATGGGCCATGGGCATGGGGGCGGGCGGCGCTACGAAGTGGATGTCATAGTCGTTGCGGACGGGGGCAGGTCGTTCAGCGCCCATGACGACGACGAGGCCGGTGACGTTGGGGAGGGGGTGGGCATGGCGAGCGAGGTGGGAAAAGAGCTGGGTTTGGCTAAAAAATGCGGTGGCATCGTTATGGTGGGTGGTGTGGCCTTGCTGTTGGCAAAAGAGACAGCCGTAGAGGGGCTCCTCGACTTGTTTCGTGGCTAAATGGCTCTTGGAGAGGAAGCGGAGACGGAAGTTGATGCCGTTCATACGATAGTTGGCGCTCGGCAGCATGCTGCGATCTCGTTCCACCTCGATCCACTGCAGTTCGTAGAGGCAGTGGGAGCACTTGGCCGCCGACTCGCCACCGCCTGTATATGAAAGCTTCCGAATCTGCTTCACACCAGCACCCCCCTGGATGGCCTCTTTCGCACCTTGGCAAAACCCTTTCAGCACGTGGAGGGAGCAGGCCGCATCCATGGGGACGCCCTTTTCTCCATCATCGGCCTCTTTTTTTCTCTCGTCTTTGTCTCCTCCATCCCCTTCCGTGGACTCCTTCTGGTGCTCATCGAGTGGGATGAGGCCAGAGTCAATGTGGATGGTGGGGGGTATAATGGCAGGCGTATCAGATGGATTTACCGCAGAAAGGATGGGACTCTCCATGTCAATGGGGGACTGCCGTGGTGAAATCGGGTCGTTGAGACGACGGATAGAAGATGCCGATGACGGCAAGGACCATGAGGCGACCAAAGGGAACTGGTCAGGCTCCGTCGTCGCTTTGGATCGTGGCGATGGATGGGATGACTCGGACGTGGCCTCCATCACAATATCGGGGCCATGGGACACACTTCTTTCCAGGACATTCTCAGCCTCAACATGTGCATCCGGTGGAAACTCTCCGCTTTTGGGAGATGGTAGCGTTGGTGAATCGGGCCGTGTCGACACTCGTCGTCGTCGTTGCAAGGCATGGAGGGCCTCCAAATCGCCCGTCTGTACACGGAGGCCCTTGAGAAAGCGGCCATCCCAAAGACTATCCAATCGCTTTTTCTCTTCCTTTTCAGGCTCGATTTCGATGACGCTTCCGACAGACGGCCGAGACCCGATTTGCCATGGATTCGTATCGGGAATGGGTGGTGGCGGTGGCGGTGGGAAAAGTTTCTCCGGTTCAGGTTCTTCCTCGGGTGTGGCTAGTGGTGCTGGCCTATGCACCCCCTTTGTCGTCTCGTCCTCTCCGCCTTCTTTGTCTTCCTGGAACCCCATCTTCACTGCCTCTTTTGTCTCATCCTTGGTATCCATGCTCGGTGCCATCGAGTCCGTGTCGGCAAAGGACCCTACGCGTGATAGCGATGCCGAGATGGGATCAAGCTTCATCCGCTTTAGTAAAGGTGTAATGTGAAGCGTTGTCCTCCGTGCACAGCTGTAAAGCTCTTTGAATTTTTCGGCATCAAAACTTTCGGCTTCAATGTAGTCGTCAAACCCATACACCAAGTCATTCAAGGCATCAATTTGCAGTGAAATGCCATCTTTGCCATGTCTCATTAGCACTCACCTCGCCATCATCTACAACATTTTTTTCTCCTCCCCTTCTTTTCCCTTTCGTGTACCCCTTGCACATACCATGCTCTTTTAATCTTGTGAGAAAATGTTCTCCATAGAGTGTTAACTGTCGCTGGGCAATGGGTGCCAATGTCTTGCATGACCGTTCACCCTCTTTGCGTAAAGTCTGTGCCGCTTTGAGCATCTCGTCGTGAGAGGACGCCTCGGCATGATTAATGGCTTCTTGCGCTCTGGTGATCACATCTTTGAATGGACAGAGCAAAATAAAATCAATCTCTTCTTCCATCTGCATGGTCAATGTTCCTCTCCCATCAAGTTTTCTTTAAAAAAAGTAAAAAGAAAATACCGCGAGGGCGAAAGGATGATGATGAAAAAAAATTGGGACGAAGTCTTGTCTACACTTTATGTATGGTGCCACCAATCCCTTTTTTTTGTTCCTTGCCTTCTTTCCTTCTTTTTATTTCCTTCTTCTCTCTGCTCGCGTGAGGGCCATCCTAGTCCACGGACGTACCGTCAAACAAATATTGTGGCGCTTTCTCTTTCTTTTTTTTAAATTACATTACAAAATGATTCTTTTCTTTTCTGTCAGTTCTTTATTTTCACTGCTCAAATTCATAGAGAGGGGCCCATGACCGACAAGCAAAGTCTTAGCGTGCACGCATGCCACGTGCATCGTCTTATTGGTCGGCAAGTCAACAGTCGACAAAGACGTGAAAAGAAAAGAAAAAGAAAGTAGTGACGTCAAAGCTATGAAAAGACAAAAATGATCCCCATTCGATCCACCGATATGGTGCATGGATAGGGACAGTCCAGCAACGCTACATCCGTCACTACATCCAAATGCGTCCTCAGCAAATGCTGCTGCTGCACTGCAATCGTCTCCGCCCGAGATCGCTTCACCGTCTTCTCCGACTTGGCCTTTACCTCCTCATGCACAACCATGGATGTCGTCGCCTGTAGCGCCAAATACCCCGGCTTCGCATCGTCTGGTCCCAGTCCACTCACCACCGAGCTGCTCTCTATACGGCTCAGGTCCCAGAACCTCACCCTCTTGTCCATCCCTCCCGTCACCATGAACGCAGACTTTACATCACGATCGTCTGCCACCGCCATGCCCACCGCCATGGCGCTAATGGTCGGCGTCACCACATCTAGTCGCTCCCGCTCCACAGGCACCGCATCATACATTGTCTTTTTAAACGCATCGCCTTCCTTGGCCACCCTGTAGACCTCCCGACAGAGTGTTTTTTCAATATCCCACACCGTCACACCATCCGTACCACCCGCCACACAGACCCATTTGCCCCGGCCCCTAGTGGGGTGAATCGCTAGTCTTCGCACTGGTGAGCCCCCCGAAAGTGCCCAGCTCTTTAGTAACATGTGGAAACGCAAGTCCCACAAGTCCAAGGCACCCTGCGTCGTCCCCACCAAGACCCAATTTGACTTGGGATCCAATACAAAACACGTAGGCTGACCATGCCGCACTGGGTTGTCTAGCTCGAAAACTAGCGTCATGGACACAATTTCCAGCCCAAAAACACGCGATTGGTTCGTCGCCAACACCAGAACGCTCGAAGTCCCCCGTCGGTAGTGGTCTGCCCACACGGCATACTCATCCTTACGGAGCTGGTGCTGCCTCATCACACGAAACTTCCCGTAGCGCGGCATCGCCCCCGTGTTGCTGCTGTACTCTACTTTGACAATCTCCACCACTCCATCCAACGCTGCTGCCGCAAAACAATGCGTATTCTGCAAAAAGCAGAGCGCCGAAATGGCCGACCCTTCTCTCTTATAGACTTGCCGAGATCTCTGTGTAATGTTCCGTTCAAGGCGCTGTGTATCCCACACCCGCACCGTGCCATCAGTGCCCCCTGTAATGAAAAAGGCATGGTCTGGTGCCACCACCACCCGTTTAATCGCGCCCACGTGCTCGGAAAACATGGCCACCATCTGCCCCTGGGGATGCCACGGCGAACTCATCATTCGCTGCACCGTTGGACTAAAATCGGCTGAAGCAGGTGGATAGCTCTTTGTAAACATCCCATCTAACATTTTCATGACATGTGGATCATGACCGGTGTATGTGTGATGCGCTCGGAGCGCCTGCGTTGGCCTCGGTACAGAAGGAACCTCCAACCGACCTCCTACCTGGCCCATCACGTTGGTTTCTGTTGTGCCAGTCTCTGCCGTGGATTTGAGAGCCCGTTCCTTGCGATGGCTCAGTAAACTGATCGCGCTCGACTGGTGGCGTAGCCGGCT
Source organism: Chrysosphaeria jannelii (assembly GCA_020002325.1). NCBI lineage: Eukaryota > Fungi > Ascomycota > Sordariomycetes > Ophiostomatales > Ophiostomataceae > Chrysosphaeria > Chrysosphaeria jannelii. Next base: position 192,052 of record JAGKRY010000002.1, on the reverse strand, counting down.
CGGAGACGACGTCCTCGATGGTGTCAGTGACTCCAGTCTCGAGTTTGTAGGTCGTCGTCGCCGCGGATCATCCGACGTGGCGTCAAAGAGTGCGTCTTCAATAGTACGGCTCACGGGAGGCGTTGGTGCCTGTGGCTCTTCAAACAAGACCGTCTGTGGCGTAATGCCCAAACTTCGGAGGGGAATAATAGCATTAAGTTGTGTTGTTTCTTTGACTGGCGTCTTGTGGCGGCCTTGTCGTAAAAAGTATTCGAATAAATATAACACTTTAAAGTCGTCTTCCTGGCGTAGGCCTAGGTTCCGCAGTCGATTAATCCACTGCTCGTCCTGTTCAGATCGAGGAAGCTCTGCCAAGCTCTTTCTCGTTGCATTTTGCATTTGGGCAGCCCAGAACTGACTCTCTGATTGGGACCATTTTACTGTCTGGTCATACACAGATCGACTCAGAGGTTGATGGAGACGATCAAGTATTTCTGTTGTCGACAAACTCTTCTCAAAGCCATGACTGCCAAGTAGGAATGGAGCTACACGAGGGGCATACAGACAGTACATTTGTGCTACTGAAAGATACTTTGTAGCTGCTGCCAAGAAATGAGCGGAGCCTTCCCGAATCCATATATTGGGGTGCATGGACAATGGCGCCACCGTTTCTGTAAGTTCCCACAATGCCGTCGTGTTCATCAAACCGAGCTCCCCAAGAGCAGCAAGTGCATGAAGCACGGAGCAGACGACGTTTTCCTCTGCATCAGCAAGGGACTGGACTATGAGGGGTAAGAGAAACTCCTGATGCATGGCGCTTCCAAGGAAAGCAGCTACGCCAACAATGGCCTCAAAGAATGCACACTTGAGTTGCCAGTCACCGTCGTTCAGGTATGTAACCAAATGCGTCACGAGAATGTCGTTTGCGTCGAGGGCGCCGAAGAAGATGCACAATTCTGGAACCGAAGCGAGGAAAGCCCGTCGAACGAAAGGGTCTGCATCAGCAACAAGAGCCTTGGCATGGTCCTCAAAAAGAAGCAGAAGCTCCTGTTGCGCAGCATCGAATGCAGACGCTGCTGCCAGCTCTGAAGGGACTTGGACATCGGCATCGTCGTCACCAAGGCTCTGAATGCTTGCCTTTTCGAGGAACCGCGAGGCTGTCTTGGACAGTGTCCCTAAACAGGAAGCATAGGTGGCCCTGATCATCAAACTCTTGTTGAGGACAACCTGCATTCTTGGCAAAATGTACTCGAGAAAGACGTGTGTGTTTATGGGACTAGCAACGCGGACAAGCGAGAGGAGTTGTGTTATGGACCTAATGGCAGCGACAGTTACTGTTTCCACTTCGGACTTATCCTGCAGGAGGGCCATAAGATAGGGGAGGACACGGTCCAGCTTTTCTTCATCTGACAGGTTTTCAGCAAGTGCCAGAAGGATATCACAGGCCCGTATTCGGGACGATGCCCGTGATGTCTTGTTCATAGACGCCACAACGAGGGAGAGAAAGATAAGTGAGCCATTATCCTTTGTAGGCCTTCTTTTTGCTATGTCATGGTCGGCGGGAATGGACAGCCGCACCGGAAACAGGCCGTTTCCGCAATCCTCGAGGCTGCTGTCGCTTCCATCATCATTCGATATGTCTCCATCTTTATCAGACTCTTCGTTAAGGCCCAAAGAAGACGAGATGATGCTAAAGTCGTCGTATATCCGGTCGATCCTCTCGTCGATGATGCTATGACGGTGCTTCCTTGGGGCAGCATCGGTGATAGACTCCATGTACTGGTGCAAAAATGTGTAAAAGTACTCGGGAAAGACCTTTTCCCTGTAAAAAGACAGGTATTCATCGGCAGCATATCGCCTTTCCGGGTCCAACTGGATCATATGACCAACCATTTCAGCCAGATGTGCGTCTGGGATACGCGAGAGCATGGGATCGTACTCTCCTCGTCGGTAGCGAAAGAGCTGGCTCAGCGTAAAGATGGGCGTCTCCAGGAAGAGCTCGGCAATGACACATCCCACGCTAAAGACATCCATGGCCCATGTGATGCGGCTGGGCGTTTGTGGCGTCGGTGCATCATCCTCACTAGCTGTGTCTTCATCTGCAGAGGCGACAAAGCGTTCTGGGGCCAAGTAGCACGTCCTGCGGCCGGATGTATCAAAGAAGTACGAGAAGTCGGCGGGGTTGTCGTCCGGCAAATGGACTGGTTTAAAGGACGACGAGAAGTCTGTGAGGTAGAGCCAGTTCCAGGAGGTCACCAGCACGTTTTCGGTGCGTATATCACCGTGGTAGACGTCCTGGGCGTGGCAGTCTCGCACAGCACACAGCAGCTGGAAAGCTAGCCATTTCTTCTCTACGTCTTCTAGGAATGGACGTGTGGACAGACGGTCATACAGGGAGCTGTACATGTACTGCCGCACCAGGAAGCCGTTCGTCTCGGTCTCCACAATGCGCTGGTACGGCAGAGTGTTTGAAATCTCCTCCAGAACCTGTCGTTCATCTGCCATTAGCAACGCCCAAGCAGCCGTTTCTACGCCATCTACTCACGTGAAATCTTCTCCCGGTACGCCCCCAGACTCATCGGCACCACGGGCTTCACCAGAACCTTGACCAGAACTACTCCGTCTGTCTGTTTTGCCCGGATACTCTTCATAAACCGGGCGCTTCCAATGGATTTCTCGTACACCAAGTCCCCGAGCTCTGGGATGTCAATGCCCGCCGCCCCTATCGACGGTGTCGTCAATGAATATCCCTGGCCCATGATCAGTGTCGTTTTGCTCTCTCCAGCATCGTTTCATGGCACTTCCTCGGCCATGTTGGGCCATGGCCTATGACGCAGGTGGCGTCACGTGTTATATGGTACTAGTAGTGGTACATGTGTACATATCTGGGTACATACTACCTAGGTGCCTGTCCAGGCCTCAACTGCGTTATCTTTGAAAAGTTAATTGTATAACTCTACATAAATTCCCTGAAAATGAGCACCATCAATAAATTCCGCGCTCTATCCAGTCATATCTGTCGTCAAAGCCCCCTTCACAATTCTTTGTGATGTAATCAGTGAATATGGCTGCCAATCCCCTATAGTCTGGATCAGCATAAAAACCCAGGTTTCTTGCATGCTCACAGAGTGCTTGAAATGGTGACTCTAATCCATAACGTTTTGGATTGTATAAGACGTCTTCTTTCATGTCAAAAACCATTTTGGCTACAACTTGTGGCTGATAGCTTTTTACGTCGACGTTTTTCCATGGCATTCGTCCCATCAAATTGAGCAGCAAGTAGAGAAGGGATTGAATATCGTCCCTCCGGCTTGGTGTACGGCCCATCTGAGAATAAGTCGACTCAAACTGTAAAGTTCCCTCCTTGGTTGTCGGCTCGCCGTCCTCACGAAAATTAATTTCATCTCTGTATAAAACTGCTATACCAAAGTCTACAACCACAAAATCTCTTCTGCTCGGATCTAATAGAACATTATCCGCATGAATATCTCGATGAACAATATACCGTAAATGAATTTTCTCGAGCGCGTACAACAGCTTAACTGCTACCATCAATGTTGTCTTTAGAGAAAAACGCACAAGTATGTCTAAGTAGTGCAAAAGGCTTTTACCCTGCAGACCCATTGCCATTGTATAGTACTCGTCATTTCTTCCGAAATCATATACTTCTGGAGTGCAGGAAAAACCACCTAGCATACGGCTAAACTTATACTCATGAACGATCGGTCGACTTCGAATTCCCTCTCCGCGCTTCTGCCTTTTAATGGCAACAACTTTCCCTGTTTTGTAATGTACGCCCTTAAATACCTCTCCAAATTTACCGTCTCCAAGTTTTTCTCCAAGATAGTACGTCCCGTCTAGTACATAGGTGCGACTGTCAATTGTCTATGATTAGCTTATGCCCCCTACATATATCTAGCTGTGAGCTAGACATCATAGGTACTTACAAAGTCTTTTCCAACTTCCCTATAAGTGATGGAATTAATATGAACTGCATCTTGTGCAGGCCCAGCTCTAGCGGAACTAGAAGGACTAGGTTTGTGTGAAGGCCTCGAATGGGAGGAGTGCCTATGTTTATGACCTACAGTGTTCACAACGTAGCGAGATCCACCCATTTCACTTCAATTAGACTTTTGATTTTTTTGTAATTTTTGGCGTTGGCGAATGAGCTCTTTATACGAAGGGCAGCAAAGCCTAAAACATAGTAAAGACTACCTCTCATAAGAAATATGTAGCATCCAGATATTACAAGTAGAAAGGTTCATAAAATACCATTTAGGAGTCTATACGTCATGATTTTTTAGGTATGTGCTAGATACCTTTCCAGGCAGACTATGTTTTGGTAAGAACACAATTTCATCTGGCAAAAGTGTTTTTTTTTGAAACAATAGGAGGTATCAAATCTCTACGATGAACAGTCTTATCCAGTCAAGTGTGTCCTATCTGTTTACTTCAACAGTAAGCTTTTGTAAAATATAAAACCCATTTAGAGATATGTCAAGTTTATTACGGAATAGGACCACTGATAGGCTACTATAGAAATAAATTTTGATTTATGTGCGATACATTTCTTCAGTAATAATCCACCTGATGAGCAAGGTAATGAGCAACATGAGACCTCGATCATGTCATAATGGACCCTCGTAATAAATGCTACTGTGACTGGGAAATTATGTTCGAAATAAAATTCAACCTATCAAGAGACAGCTAAAGATTCCACTCTTTTAGATTCAATTAGTACAATACTGAGAACATGTTTTTCATCAACCATAAACTATATGCAAGTAACAACAAGCCTCAAAGTACCTGGGCTTACAAATAAACATCTTCCCTGATCCAATCATACATTTCATCAAACCCTCCCTCGTTTTTATCTAAATAATCTTTGAATATCTCTCTCATACGGGCATAGTCCGGCTTGCTGTCAAATCCTAGCGAATATGCATGTCTACATAATTTTTGAAAGGGAGGTACTGTTATGTACATTTCTGGGTGGCGCAAAAGAGTGTCTTTCTTGTGAAATATCTCTTCTTCAGAGTGCGTTCGGTGCTCCATATTTTCCCAAGGAAGAGGTACTAGAAATTCAAGGAGCATGAAACAAAGTGACTGGATGTCATTCCTTCTACTCACTGGACCTTTTCTATGAGCATGGGTTGGCAAATAGAAGTACGTTCCTCCCCTTGTAACATTTGGATCTTTTCCCCTAACTGTGGTCTTATTTCGGTATACAACGGATACCCCAAAATCCACAATAAAAAACCTTTTACGGGTTGAGTCGAGTAAAATGTTTTCAGGCTTAATGTCTGCATGGACAATAAATCGAGAATGTAACCTCTCCACTATATCTAATAGTCTGATCGCTAACATTAATGTTGTTTTCAATGTGAAGATTGTCGATGCGAAGCGACCTCTAAAGATTTTCATATAGTCATAGAGGCTTTTACCCTTCATCTCCATCGCCATTGTGTTGTAATCTTTATTCGTCCCAAAGGCAAACGCTTTTGGGACACAGCTGAGACCGTATAGCATGTAGTACAGCTTAAACTCTTTCAAAAGTGGATTTTTTCCTTCCCTCATTTTATGCCGTGATTCCCTTTTAATAGCAACTGTTTCATTTGTTTTCTTATTTGCAGCCTTGAAAACATCCCCAAAGCCGCCAGCACCCAGTTTTTTTATGAGGTAAAAGTTTCCGTTTAACACATGTACAATACCGTTTTCTACCTGTTAATAAAGACTATTAGCCTGTGCTTAATTTTTGTCTTCTGTGGCAAGCTCAAGCTGGAAACTTACATAATCTTCACCAACCTTTGAAGGTTTAATCAAATCATGGACGTTTTCTGGAAAGTATGTGGATGGAACATCCTCATAGGCATGGGATAAAGAAATGTATTGTGGCGGGGCACGTGAAGACTTCCCATGTGATGAAATATGTACCCCGGATGAAGAAGTATAATGTTGTGAGGGTTCTATGGCCGAGGAGCTGTGATGTTTTGAAGATTGTCCATACGATGGATATTTCTCTCGGTATTGCTTACTTGGGTTTTGTACATATCTAACTCCGTCCATTGTGTTTACTTCTGTATAGAGGACTACAGTAATAGTGATATAAATTGTGGACTTGGAGGAGTTTTATATTTAGGATGAGGTGTGTATGTAAGAACTGAGAAAATGCGGCCTTGAGGCACAAGGAAAGAATTTTCCCACATTTTACTTTCATAATATCATTTGGTTGGCAAGGATATAAATTTACAACCTGAAGTCCTTTTGGAGAATTAATATGGTAAGATGTAAGCAATTTTTGTCACCTTGAAACATGACTATCACCCTATCAAAGCACGTAGCGGCGTCATGCGAAGTAATTATTCCTGTAGGACATGAGGTGCATAGCACCAGGCATGACAATGCTTATGCCTTCAATGATGTTGTAATGGTTTTGGTAGGGGAATGCACTGGCCATTATCTCATCGGACTTTCAATGTATGCAAATGCTTTTTGATGATAGGTGCAGCAGATTTGAAGGTAGATATGTTTTGCCGCACGATTTAAATAAATATATCTCTTAGGTAGGCAAGCTCACGCTACCTTGGTGAAATTCAACGCGCTTATTTATTATTGAGAGTACATGAGAGATAGTTTCTTTAGTTGTATGGTATAATGGAATTACCTAGGTACCTACCTAGGTACATAGGAAGTATCATGGGACAAGAGTGGGGTACTATGGTAGGGGAATCCGTTACAAAATATGCGTCATAGGTGACCCAGAAACAGAGATTCTGTATTTGGCTCGCATTTTTTATGCAGCATCAAGTTTCTGAATGACGCCATCATCACGTGATTTAACATCGATGCATTCTCTTGGGCGTTGCCAGCGCTGCCTTTTGGTGGTCGGGTTTTATAAGGAGCCTGCGGGTCAAAAGGACGAAAAAACATTAAATGAATAAATAATTGGACGTTGCCACTACAAGTGGGTCTCATCATTCATGGGTCGTTTCATCATGAGAAGTCGAGATCAGGCGTTTCGTGTCTGGAGAGACAGTCTCCATTTGTGCCCCTAGGCTCTAGGTCGATAAATATAAGGGGGCATGTCCAAGGAGGGTGTCTACAATGACATGTGAAATGAAAAAAAAGTCGCTGTGCGTATTCCAAGACCATTTTGTAAGGCATAAGTACTCTTCAAGCACTGCGGAAGGCATGTACAGACATCTTGTAAGATGGCAGTGTGCGGTAAGTAGGCAGGTACCTCATGAGATACCCCTCCATGTGAAAAAAGTGAAAAAAGCCGCAGTTTGCCAAGGCTTTGCGTAACCTATTCATCTCATGACAGCAATGGAATCGCTTCCCCTAGAAATATTAAATATAATCATTCATTACCTATCGCCTCTTGATCTCTTGCGCCTCGAAAGTACTTGCCATACCCTCCATAATGCATGCTACGAGCCCCTTCGATGGCTACATTTTTGCCGCACAGAATTTGAATTCTGGGATGAACCGACTCGCTACCGTCTGCAAACGGAAAGAACGTACAACTGGAGGCGTGTTTGGGTCGAGAGACGTAAGCTTGAAATAGAAGTAGAGGACCTCTTCCAGCAAATTCTTGCTTTCGATGCGGATCGCCCACGAAAGTTGGAAAAAATTGCTCAGAAAGGAGAGAACGCAAAAGATGTTCTTCTGAAGCATTTTAGATATGCTCGTGAGGAGCATCCGCAAAAATCCCAGTTAAATCGTATTGGTGAGATTTACTGGTCGGAGCGAGCATTAGCAGGGGTCCATAGGCACATTGCTTTCCAGGAATGGCTACGACAAAGACGAAACCTCAATGGATTTGATGGCCTGGAAAGGTCTCTCGAAGCTTTTTGCATCATTGTACAGAGGGATTCGTCCTTTTCTTTTGGTGACACCGGCCCCAAGATTGACGCCATGGTGGAAGGGTTCCTCGAATCGAAGCCACATTTTTCTTTAGAAACAACTAGACAACAGTCGTATTCCCTGCTTCATTGGGTACGAACCGTCATTACCCGCCCTGTAGAACTGTCAAGGCATCACTATATAGATGTCGTGTTGATTGACAGTGTTCTTAAAAATATGCAGGATTATAATTTTATGAGCCTTACCTCTGCCATTTATGTCTGCATGGCAAATCGCCTAGGTATACCAGCATACCATTGTCGCACAGGAGACAATGCACCCTTTATTGGCATCTTTCCCCGCCGCGGAGAAGATGGCGAGGTATCCCTGCCAGATACTGTCGTGGAGACAAGAAAGAGCTATCTTTCTCAAAATCCAAAAGAATTTCTAGACGTAAAATACGCAAAGCCAGAAAGGCACTTTACTCACAAAGGGTTTCTTCTTGATGACACAAGCAAGATTGTCACCCTTGATATTGCATCAGAGACATTGGAGGGCCAGTGGAGGCAGTTTGAGACCATTCATCTGGCGCCCACCTCAGACTTTGTTTGCTATATAGCTCGGAGCATTCAATACTACCACTCTACATGGTACAATTGCTTACAAGGGACCGATCGAAACTCGATTTTAATCGGGCCTGATGTAGACTACCTCTTTGAGGACTCGGGATATCTTCGCTATGCCGCTTCTTGGGCACAGGCCCTTCTTGGACGCATTGGCACAGCTGCGTGGGAAATGACGTTCTCGTACATTTACCACTCCATACAACAGAAATTTCCCGAAGATCTCTGGATGATGAAGGAATTTCTTTGGCCTCTTTACGTGCAACACAATGCGATACGGCCCTCTCATTCTTACCAACAGTACCCGGCGTCCGTCCACCAAGAGACGCCGAGCGAGATCGACAAGGAGCGAAAGTATAAATGTGGTCAAATATTCATCAGCACAAGTACACACCGGATGGGTGTCATTACGGGATGGTGGCCACGCCATAACAATTATTCTTGCATTTACTCTGAAGCAGATGGGGGTCAAATAGGAGAACTAGACATTTGGATCGTACGAAACAGCAGGCTCGCCAAGTGGCGTCTTCTCAAGGCTGCTGGAAGGAATTTTTCAAGGTTTGACGAGAATACATGTACATTTATAAGATAGTAGGATAGGTACAAAAATGTCATTATTGTGACCATATTGCACAATGGACTCGGAAGTGTTATGTCAATTTGTAGAGCATATTATTTTATGTAATAATACGTATTAGAGGACGTGGAGAAAAGGGACCCACAAATGTGTGGGTCATTTGCATCGTTGTTGTTATTGACACACGTGACTACCTTTCTTTGGACATCTATGCATTTTTTGACATTCCTGCCAACAGCATGGAGCTTCTCCCGCGCGAATTACTGTTTGAAATAATAGATTATTTGCCGGCATCGGATGTGCCTAGTATTCCTTTGCTTTGCAAAAGGTTCTACTCGCTAACAAACGATTCTACATTTTGGTTGCGAAATTGTCTTTTAAAATATAAATATTGGGATAAAGCGACTCGCTTCCGGTTTGACCATGAGCTGGATGGACCTTGGAGGGATATATATTTGCAAAGGTGCAGGGATGATGTGGAAATCATGCGTATATTCAACCTTGCCCTGTCGTCGAAAAAACATCGCCAAGAAAATCTGGGAAAAGTAATTCGACGAGGCGAGAACGCAAAAGATATTTTATTAGAGGTTTTTAAAGGAGCTCGTGATAAAAACCCGTCTGTTTCCCAGAAAAATTGTATAGCAGAGATATTTTATGCCGAAAGGGCATTGGCGGGCATCCATAGACGAATGGCCGTCGATGAATGGCTGTGGGTACGTGAGGATCTAGACAGCATTGGCAGTCTTGACAGAGCCATGGCAGCCTTTTGTGTTGCTATCCAGCGTGATTCAGATCAGCACAGTATAGAAGATGTCCTCTCAAGTCTTGATAACCTAGCCAACACCTTTCTCAAAGAGCATCCCACATTTTATACCTTCACTACACGTCAGCAAGTACAACTACTTCTATCATGGCATCAGTTCTTGTTTAACCACCCCAAACATCATGAAACACTTTGTATATTCGCTCTCTTCATGTCCAATGTTATCATGAACCCAAAAGTGTACTACGATAAATTTATCGCCAACATCATCCTTGTTTGTATTGCGCAGCGTCTCGGGCTTCGTGCATTCTTTGCCACTGTCCATAACACATCCTATATTACCGTTCTAGGACCACAAGGCACATCCGTCGACGGTGAATCCTTGCCAGCAGACTCATTACCTCCTGTGCCTCTTCCCAGGACAAGAGAAGAGCACATCCGAATGCGCCCCGATGAATTTATAAAAGAAATGTATTCTACATCGCTGCCAGACAGCGAGACAAGAAATACTAAGGCTATACTGAAAGGAAATGGCCAACTCTTCGTGAGCACTAGCACTGGTAAAATTGTCATCATCCATGAAGAAGGTAACCCTAAGATGCAGATTCAACCTACCTCGGACTTGGTTTGCTCTCTGGCAAGCACAATCCAGATTGTGCACAAACGCTGGACGCCAAGCATCGTATATGATGAACAATTTGACCTGGAAAATGTGGATGATTTGAGCTACATTGCTCTCTGGTCCAAAGTATTTTTGCACCGCATTGGGAGCCCTGACTGGGAGGTCGCAGTGAACAACATGCTCTTCTTTATGGTGCGAAAGTTTCATGAAGATGTGTGGATGATTGAAAGGTATATCAAGCCTATGTATCCGCTTCATATTGAAAGGCGCGGGTTCCCAAGCAATTTACCGCAGTCTATTGAATATGATATCCGGACACAGGATGCTGAAGACTTTTTTGTTGCCAACCGACGTTATAAGCCTGGACAAGTCTTTAGAGACTTAGAGAGTGACCAATTAGGCATCATCAATGGCTATTCAAAGTCCCGCCAGACATCCTATCTTTGCATTTATGCCATTCCTAATGGAAATTTAGTGGGTGAGAGGTGTATAGAAATTGTTACCGATTCATCCCAAGTAACATGGCCCTTGATGAAGGCTGGCGGCCAGACCTTCAGAAATTTTGACGTTGAAAAATGCATGTTTGTCTTCTGAGGTATAGGTAACTATTTGAAGGTTTGACTTGAAGCGCAAAGGTATTTACCTAATAGTTTGTATGTACATTTCAATGCAAATACAGTCATGCCTCGTAGACGGTCTGATGAAGATAAGATGTAAAGCCTTCTTCCTGTTCATAGTGTATGTTCTTTCTGCGTGAGCTGACATGGTAAGAATATACCGTTGTAGGCTTCTGAGCCTATCGAGAGAACATATATAGTAAGATTGCATAGTGCCCTATTCGCCAATCGTTGGCATTATACCACAAAGTAATACGATCACTTCATCAAACCACAATCTAATGACACCTGCATATCACAATGGGTGAACAAGACCATCCATCAATAAACAAAAATATGCAGAGAATGTCGATTGATGTTTTTAACGAAATCACAAGTCATATAGAGCCGAAGGACGTTTTCACCCTGCAACAGGTGTGTCGGGGTTTTCGGTTTGTGGCAAATGAACCAAGTCGATGGAAGAAGTATTGCAAGAGGGACTTTAAATACTGGAACAAGGAATACCGAAAAAAAATCCATTCTCAGGCGTCATGGAGGAAGCTATGGATGGCTAGAAGGCGCGAGCAAAGACAAATGAGGCATCGTTTCCGGGACGTTTTGTTGAGGCGACAAAATAGAATGAGCAATATCTGGAGCATTACACAAAATTCTGAAAACGCAAAAGATGTATTGTTAGAACATGCTCTCTGGGTACACTCGGAAAAGAAGGCCATAAAGGGCAATCTCCGAGAGATGTATTTTGCAGAGAGAGCATTGTCTGCAGTGCAAAGGTCTTTGGCTATTCAGGAATTCTTGGCAATACAAGAAAGCAAAAATCTTGAGAGGCCTATAGCTGCCCTTGGTCTTGTTGCCGAACAAAATTATGATTATAAAGTCGAATCTGTCGAGCTTCGTTTGGACGAATGGGTACAGCAATTTAGACTACAATCTTCCAGTTTTGGCCAAATGACTGTCCGAGAAAAATCTATCTTAATCCTTTCCTGGCTATTAGGAAAAGGCCTTAGGTACAGACAATCAACTCTACATGTATCTGACTTTATGATTCACAAAGTTCTAGAGAGTCCAGAGATATATTGTAGTTTAGACATTGCACGTATTATTTATGTCGCCATGGCCCGTCGTCTTGGTCTTTTTGTTTCCTTTTTCGATGTACAAGGGAAGATTTGCTTAAAGGTCTCAAAATTTCCTCACGGGAGAGTTTCTCAGGAGCTAAGCTATCAAGAAATTCAAAATGAGTTCCATCTAATTGATGTAGAGGAAGCAAATTCGCAATTCTTTGATGATGTTGTCTCCATGACCCCTATTCCAGATGAAGAATTTTTACGCAAAATATTACAAAGGATTCAGGCGTGCTGCCAGGATGATATGATACAGTTCGACAGCACTGTACGTACTGAACACTTTTATGACAGCCGGTCAGGTGCTGCCGCTATTACAGATTTTCGAGGTTTATTATACACCCTCAACTGGGCTGAGGCCATCCTTCAGATGGACACGATAGCGGTGCAAAATCTTTTCAAGACAATAAAATCAGAATGGAGAGAGGACGCTTGGATGGCACAGAAATATATCTGGCCCCTTTATTTGAAAAATGAAAATCTAACAGAGTTACAGGCTGAGGGCTTGTTTAGATTACTGATTGATGCACAGCAACTCGATGCAAGTGGTGAGGACCCTGTAGAAAATGAAGCTTATAATATGTCCAAGATGACGCCTCCAAAGTACAAATGGGGACAGGTAGTCATTTCCATACCGACTCGCAAAATTGGCATCATTCTTGAGCATACCTGTCTACCTTTTATCAACCCTTACACTCCCTACTATAATGTACTTTTAGGTGATCGTAAGGATGAGATATGGAACGAGTTGAATATAGAAGTCATCAAGGATCCGCTTTTGGTTTCGCAAAAACTAATGGTTGGGGCTGGTCGACGGTTTGGAAAATTCCGTGAAGAGACGTGTATATTTAAGGAATAAATGGCAAGACACTATTTTCCTAAAATTATGTAGGGCGCCTGCTATAGACCCGTTACTCTCTTTCATTTTTTGGGTGTATTAATGTAGAGTCCACAGAATCCGAATGTATTCATTCGTAAGTTATCTTTTCCATCGTCAAGGTGGGCCATGTTTAAGCAAACCTACCTAGGTACCTACCTAGGTAGGTAGGTACCCAACTAGTATATCCATTGCCGAGAGTAATTTTCGCAAAATATATGGCGATGACGAAGCTTGTCATCCCTTTAGCAAAACTTCTTCTTCCAAGGCAGAGTGAAGATTGTGATAGGTTTATAAGCTCTTAATTCTGCTCCCAACTTACGACACCTACCTATGTACCCAACTTAGCCATCCGGAACGTATTAGGTAGGTAGGTACATTTACGCTATCAGCCTAATGGAGTCAATGGCTGTTGAATTCCCTTACCTGTAATCATTACAGTGTACTTCATTGAAGGCATATGCATTCTTATTTCTGATGCATATTTGACCTTTTACTATATGCAGGAAGTCATCCTACAGGTGTAGTTGCTTCATTCAATGCCAATACGTGTTTTGATAGGTGAAAGTCGCTTTTTAAGGGAAATATAATATGGTTTTATCTCTCCATTCTTGCCAGCCAAATTATATGATGAAGACCAAGTGTGGGAAAATTATCTACCCCCTACTTATGTCTCAGTACCGACCATGTTTAGTTCTTACCTCGTCTTAAATATAAATAGCAAATCCTCCAAGTCTACGATTTAGTTCAATATCTTGGCATCAAATTTTATGTGCAATAGCATCTAATGGAAGGTGTTCGATACGTAAAGAACCTTAAAAGGAATCCCTACGCCACAGAAATGGCGATAAACTATGAAGAAGTATTTTCATCCGGTTCCGGGGCGCGTACTAGTAAATCGCATGGACAGTTCTCAAGGAGTCACAGATCGTCTTCCACAGAGTACTCACAGCATTACAGCTCTTTATCCATTGCGGATCATCCATCCCCATACTGTGAAGAAAACATTTCCAGCATAAAGGCGGTAATTGTTGGCGATGATTACGTAAGTACCCATCTTGTCGCTGAAATAAAGCACATGCTAATAACAGGAAAAACATCACGCTATACATGTGTTAGACGGACAATATATTCTCGAACGAAAACTAGGAAGTGGGGGCTTTGGGGATGTATTTCAGGCTGTGCATGCAACAAAAAAATTCACAGTTGCCATTAAAAGGGAATTTCGTCATATTAAAAGAACGTCGAGAAAAAATCCACTTTTGAAAGAGTATAAGCTGTACCATATGCTACGCGGCCTCAGCTGTGTTCCAAATGTTTTTACTACACAATGGTAATGGAAATGAAGGGCAAAAATCTCAATGATTATAAGAACAACTGTGGGGGCCGCTTCACAATTAAAACAGCTCTCATGTTAGGGATTGAACTATTGTGTATTATTGAGAAACTGCACTCTCGATTTATTGTCCATGCAGATCTTAAACCTGATAATATTTTACTCGACTCAACCCGTACAAGGCTTTTTGTTGTGGATTTTGGGTTTTCCATTACATACAGAAACAAGTCTGTTGTTAGGAAAAGGGAAGAAATCGGTACATCCAAGGGAGGAACATATCCATTTATGCCAACCCATGCCCATAAAGGAGTTGTATCGAGTAGAAGGAGTGACATCCAATCACTTTGCTTCATTATCATTGATTTCCTAATGCCTCTTCCTTGGGTACATTTGGACGGTAAAACGCAATCTCAAAAGATGATTGAGATGAAAGAGACTCTTTTATACTACCCAGAAACGTATACATATATAACTCCCATTCAAGAATTCTGTAGATATGCGGGCTCGTTAGAATTCGATGATAAGCCAAACTATTCTTATTTCAGAGCGGTATTTCAAAAATACTTAGATCAACACGAGGGGGGATTCGACAGTAACGGGTATGTTGGATCAGGAAAGGCATTTATTTATGAGGGCTCCTCCATCTAACTACTTTCTAGCTATTTCTAACGGCTTTTTAGCTAGTCGTAACCAGTTCAGAATGTCATCTGGTGCCTTCGGGGAAGCCCACCACGCACGTCACAGGCCGTGTTTTTGGCAATCTACCGCCTTGTAGAAGAGCATCCAGTGCGCTTTAAATGGGTCCCTGGCCATCTTGGCATTGAGGGAAACGAAGCCGCTGATGCCTACGCAAAGCAGGCCGCCAAGAACGGCCCTCTTGATCTTCTGGGCGCCACCATCAGCTACAGTGGCGCCCGCTCCCGACTAAAAGCCGCATATCGCGACGTGGCCATGGACTGGTGGGAGGCCAGTCTGGCCAGGTGTCACGATCGGTACAAGGCATGGGGGATGGAGTACAGCCTCAGCCCTTCACCAGAGCTGTCAATACCGCGGATTTATCTGCACTCTCTTTTGGCAGCACGGCACGGCCATGGGGATTTTGCGTGGTATCACCGCAAATTTAACCATGCCGACGCAATTTTGCGGTGCCAGTGTGGAGCGGAAAAAGCGCCCCTCCATTTCATCCATTGCCGGCCTCGCAGGGACCGCTGGAACAGCGAAGCCACACGTCTCGGCTTACCTCTGGTGCCGACGACACCGGCACAGCGTCTCCCTTTCGCGCGCCGCTTGATGCAGCGCCCCCAGATGTTCGCCCTCTATATGCGGATTGCGTCTAGTGCGCTCCCTTAAACGGCGACATCTTTTACATTTTATTCTACCGATCTACCTACGACCACCACGCCTGGTCACCATCACTTCCTATACACGTTTGGCATACCTGCAGGTGCCTTCGTGCCCCACCGACGCTCTGGACACTGTCCGGTGACCCCTTTCCACGCACTCTTGGAGGCCATTGTCTCCAAGCGTCCTATACCCTTCGGGAGGTGGTCATTGTCTGGTACCAGCACCCTGGAGTCCGCGCGGACATAATTTCTATTGGTGGAGCGCGCAGCGCAGGACAGCTCGGGACCCACTCTGACAGGACGTTAGAAAAGAAAAATAAAATAATAGGTTTTTAGTGGGGATTTGGTGGTGAGGCACATCTAAGAAGCCTGTGGGTCAAAAGGACGAAAAAAATATCCCCTTAAGCACTGAAAATGGCCATTTTAATGTAAAATAACTGCAGTTACTTGCAGCCTTACATCCTTTATTGACTCTTCTTTTGCTAGGTCGTCCTTTGACGACGCACTATTTCTCATAACTTCTGGCATTTATATCATGGAGATCGATATCACGACGATGCATAATATTGCGACGCACTCTCTCCATGTGGCTAGAAGACTATTATTCCGCACTCAAAATTATATTCATAGTAAAATCCATGTATTTTTCTTTCTAAATTACGAAGATCCCTCTGTTACTCCCAGCAATAATGACCACTAGGACGTTTTCCAAGTTGTACATCCTCAAAATNGTTACTTGCAGCCTTACATCCTTTATTGACTCTTCTTTTGCTAGGTCGTCCTTTGACGACGCACTATTTCTCATAACTTCTGGCATTTATATCATGGAGATCGATATCACGACGATGCATAATATTGCGACGCACTCTCTCCATGTGGCTAGAAGACTATTATTCCGCACTCAAAATTATATTCATAGTAAAATCCATGTATTTTTCTTTCTAAATTACGAAGATCCCTCTGTTACTCCCAGCAATAATGACCACTAGGACGTTTTCCAAGTTGTACATCCTCAAAATACTGGGAGTATTTCGTCATGGCAGCCAAAACATTTTTTGGCAAAATATTTTTAGCATCTGCCAAGTCTTTCTTGATGGACTTTTCCTCCAGAATACTCTTGATAAGGTTCAAAAAGACGTCATAGGTCTTCCTGTTTGCGGAAAGACAGTCCATTTGGTACTTCATGATACCACTGCACATCATACCAAAATTCGTCGTTCCGTCGGTCACATCAAGGACATACTTTGGATAAACAGTTTCGCCATCTGCAGACAATGCCTCTCCATTCCGTGCAAGAACAGTGAGAACCTGAAGCCAGAACGAAGAAATGCCATCTACCTCAAGACGAAGACCAATCTCTGGATTGCATTCCTTTGTCTTCTCCCGATGAAGGACAGCATCCGAGGCAGCTTTCACAATAGAAATATCGATTGCCATTTTTCCTAGGGAAATATATTGAAGACGAGGAAGAGACTGGAGCAGTAATTCCAGGGATTCCTTTGAAAACTGCTCACAAGAATTCAGTGTCACCTTGGAAATGTTTCCACAGTTCTCAAACATAGAGGGTAAAATTTTGTCATGAAATACTTCATCAGAAATAGAAGACATTTTGCTAAAATCAATATGATCGAGGCAAGGCATTTTTGAGAACAGAAGTGGAATGGATGCACCCGTACAGCTGGGAAGGTCACTCAAGGCTAATGTCATGAGGTTCGGGAAATGGCACTGTGAAAGTGCAGAAATACCCTCATCCGACATCGTTTTTAAAGACTCCAAACTCAGCTCTTTCAAATGGCACACTGGCTTACCATCATTGGAATTGTTCTCGAGGTCCTTGACAATGTTATAAAATACCTTGTCTGTCATGGAAATGAGATTTTCTACTTGTAAGACTTGTAGACAGCCAAGACGGAGCGTCTCATTAAGGATAGATACTGGCAATTTGTCAAAGGTCGAGCTTTTGACATGGAGCTTCTTGATATTCTCACAACTATCTGTCAAAAGATTCAAGTCTTCAATTGTAATGCTTTTCTTAGGTCCGTCGATAAGATCAACCACTTCGACTGTCGAACAATGCGTAGCAATGGCAGAACAAATCTGCTTCATGGACGCAGATAAAGGATTTTCGATGAAAATGTACTTGAATGAATGGCTTTTCAACAGCGTGATAATGTCATGAATATCAAGGGTTGTTGTTCTAAGGCGGAGGGTATCCTCAGACGCGAAGCTCAAGGTGGAAGGCATTTTTAGTGTTGTTTAAAATTAGAGAGAAGATAAAGTTGGATGATGTCGACGTGGCTGCCTTGGTCTATTTTATAGGAAAAGGTTGTAAGCTTAAAAAATTTCACTTTAGCCGCCCTCTCCATAATATAGCAATTCGTAAGAAGAGATTTGGAAGATGGAGCCTTAGTTCTTTTTGAAGCGAGAGAATATCATAGTCTTACATTCTCATTGTAACAAGCGTTTAGGTTAACAATTTCACCATGACAATTTACTTCAATGTAAAATAACTGCAGCCTTTACATCCTTTATTGACTCTTCTTTTGCTAGGTCGTCCTTTGACGACGCACTATTTCTCATAACTTTTCGCATTTATATCATGGAGATCGATATCACGACGATGCATAATATTGCGACGCACTCTCTCCATGTGGCTAGAAGACTATTATTCCGCACTCAAAATTATATTCATAGTAAAATCCATGTATTTTTCTTTCTAAATTACGAAGATCCCTCTGTTACTCCCAGCAATAATGACCACTAGGACGCTTTCCAAGTTGTACATCCTCAAAATACTGGGAGTATTTCGTCATGGCAGCCAAAACATTTTTTGGCAGAATATTTTTAGCATACAAGAATTCAGTGTCACTTTGGAAATGTTTTCACACCTCTTAGACAAAGAGAGTATAATTTTGTCATGAAATACTTCATCAGAAATAGCAGGCATGTGACTAAAATCAATACTCTCAAGACAAAGGAAACAAAAGAGAGATGGACTCACCATTGCAATAGGGAATATCACGCAATGTTAACGTCCTGCTATTGGTGAACTGGCATTGTGAAAGCTCATAAATGCCCTCATCCAACATCGTTTTTATAGACTCTAAATACAGCTCCTGTAGCTTACAAACTGGTGTATCGCTGGAAGATGTGCGCCCAAGGTATTGGACCATTTCGCAAAAAATCGCGTCTGTTATACAGATGCCGCCTTCTACATGAAAAACCTCTAAATTTCGAAGGCGGAGCTTTTCCACTACTGTACCAATATTGTGTTAATTGACAGGCTACGTTTTTAACATGTAGCTAGCCTCTTGAGCTTCTTGCAACTATTTGTCAAGAATCTGATGCTTTCAATAGTTATTTCTTTGTCAGGTGTGTCGATGAGATGGGCCTATTCGAGTTCTGGACAATAGAGCGATGTGGCAATACACATATCTTTCATGGGCTCCTATAAAGTCGTGTCAATACTAATGTACTTGATTGGATGGCTATCTAAGAGAGACAAAATTTCATTCATGTGAATGTCTGTCTCTTTGAGGCGAACTACATCTTCTAGTTTGTATGTGAAGGAAACGGATGGCATTTTGAATAGTATTTCTCAGATAAAGAAGAAGGGAGTTCTTAAATGTTCAATGTTGGGAGTTTACTTTTATTGGAAGATGTACACCTTTTTGTAAAAAAAAGTGGAAGATTGTTTTTGACACAGCCAAGATTCTGATTAGGAAAGTTATTGGTAAGAGAGGCTTTGAAAAATGAAATGGCTACTTTTTGGCGGGACGTGGCCCTTGTACGCTAACATTTTCTCACACATAGGTGTATCTTCAAGCATAATCTCACCATTCCAAATTATTTTATTTTCACGTAGCATTATACAGTCTGTTTGGTGACTTTTTTGGAAGTCTTTGTTGGCTTTTTTTGGTTGTCTTTCTTTTCAAGCTTTGAAGCCTTTGAAGCTTTTGCTAGCTCCTCCTTTGTAGACGCACCCTTTTCATACTTTTTGGCGTCCAGCACATGCGGATCAATACCACGACGACGCATGGCATTGCGACGCGCCCGCTCCATATACTTGGCATCCTCTTCGTCATCAAACCTACTGGCCTCCTCCTCCGCAGCATCCGCCTCCACCTCTGCCACGGGCTTCTTGTCTTCCACAACCATGGCATCCTCCATGTCGACATCCGGCAAGGCTGCCTTGGTTGAACCACCTTCGGCGCGTACAGCATTGGCTGGCGTAGGGCCTACCTTTTTAAACTTGGCCACGAAGAAGCCATCAAAGTTTTGCTGGTGTGGGTAGAACCGCCTCGTCATTTTAATGGACGGATCAAATGTCTTGCCCATGTACGTCGTAAAGCCCTCCTTGCCAAAGTCCAGGCCCGTCTCGACCAGACGCACATTCGGCCGACGCTTCAAAGCATACGCCACAACGGCCTCGTTCTCTTCGATGGCTACGGAGCACGTCGAGTAGACGAGATAGCCACCCGTCTTGCTTGCATGATTCACAGAGTCAATGGCGGCGAGGAGCAGCTGCTTTTGCACATGGGCAAGCTGCATAAAGTCACGCTCCGTCTTGTTCGTCTTGACGCTAGCATCCTTGGCAATGACGCCCGTTCCCGAGCAGGGAGCATCTAGGAGGACGCGGTCAAAGCCGCCAATGACGCGTGGGAACTCACGGGCATCGTAGTTGCAGACGACGACGTTACGGGCACCGAGACGGTGGATGTTGCCAATAAGACCCTTGGAACGCTCTTTCGAGGGGTCGTTAGCAAAGATGATGCCCGTATTCTTCATCAATGCGGCCATGTGCGTCGTCTTACCACCGGGCGCAGCCGCCATGTCAAGCACACGCTCGCTTTCTTGCGGCGCCAGAGCCATGACGGGCAGAAAGGACGAAGCTGCCTGGAGGATGTAGTGGCCAGCGAGGTACTCTGGCGTGGCACCGAGGGGCACGTTTGACTCAAACACTTGCAGACCTACCTTGCTCCATTTGCCCACGGGCTCCAGCGTGACGCCACGCTGAATGAGGGACTGTGCCAGCTCCCGTCGGTGTGTCTTGAGGGTGTTTGTCCGCAGCACGACGGGCCGTGGCGTCTCGTTGGCCTCGAAAAAGGCAAAGGCCTCACGAGGCGAGAACAAATGGAACAGTTTCTCGGCCAAATACTCCGAGTAGCCATAGTATGAGCATATATCAGCAATCAACTGCTGGATATAGTCTGCTCTCGACGTCTCCTTGGCTTTGAGCCGTGGCAGATCCTCCAGAATCTGGATATTCTCGCTTATGCGACTGCGCAAGAGCTGCAGATCTGGCGCCAGCATGTGCTTGCTCTTTTTACGAGACCCGTCCGCTTCTTCTTCACCGTCTCCTTCTTCGTCTTCGTCGCTGTCAAACATGTTTGTACCTTGAATGTTGGTCTGCAAGGCACTCTCCTTCATTTCTGCCTCGGCATCGACAGCTTCCTGGGCCTGTTTCGCCTCCAAACGACGCGAAAGGCCTTCGATATTGGCCGCTGTCAACTTTTCTTCTAAGTCAGAGCCATCTTCGTCCTCGGAAAAGTCAAAAGCGCCCTTGGCGCCGTCGTCCGAATCGACAACATCCGAGTCCGACCCTAGAAAGTCGTCTCCCAGCTTTTCCATGCTGTCATCAGAGCTGTCCAGCATGGCATCATCCTCGTCAAGCTCTTTATCCGATTCATCTTCAAAGAGATTCTTCTTGGGCGCGCTACGCACCCCCTTGGCCGTCTTGTCTGTCTTGACCGTCTTTGTCTTGGCTGGCGTCGTCTCTTTTCCACGTCGACGACGCTTCGACGGCGTTTCCGTTGGTGTTTCTACCGGAAGACCCGCCTTTCTTTTCAGCTTGCTAAATTGTTCTTCCGACAGGGGCTCGGGAACACCCTGTTTCTTTCCCATCCGGCGACCAACACCCATTTTTGTGATTCCTTTATGATTTTTCTTTTGTCTTTACTTCTACTTTTACTTTTTTTTTGATAAGATAAGAAACTGCCGGCATGAAATGACACCGCCTTTTAAAAGTGGGTCATCAACCACTACATGCGTCGGTACCTTTTGCTATGACAGAACTGGCAGGAACTTTGTACAAATTGCCATGGCAGACACTCAGCAAGCACGCTCGGCGCTGAGGATTCTCGGGCTGCAAAAGGAGATCCTCTCGCCAGAGTTTGTCCGAGACGCCCGTGGCCACCGCGATAAGCTGGTGCGTCGTTTTCAATAGCAAAAAAGAGAGACTCATAAAGAAGGTGACCGTCCCGAAGCGGAGCCATGGCATGAAGAAGCAGCCGGGGAAGGAGCCATCGAAACCGTCCTTGACGTTTATCACTGTCCAGGTGCGGTCTCTGCACCGCACACAGCCGACACTGGATGTCGTGCTCGGCAGCGAGACGGGGCTCACGGCCGCATCGTCGGTGCTCGATGTGCGCAACGCGATTGTGCAGAAATTCGGCATCGCCCCGGGACAGTTCCGGCTGCTTTGTAATAACCGACCTGTTTTGGACAGCAAGCTACTGGGGGAGATTGCGGAAGGTGCAACCGCGATTGACATCAAGGCGCTTGTGGCAGGTGGGGCTGAGGCTGTTGCTGCAGCAACAGCGCCTTCCCCGCAGCGGGCACACGCGGCAGACGCCGCGGAGTTTTGGGAGGCGCTGGAGGGGTTCCTGAGACAGCATACGGGCAGTGCAAAGGAGGCAGCGGAGCTGCTGCACGTGTTTTCACAGGCATGGAAGCGGCGGTAGACGAGGAGTACGTTTGCAGGTACCTAATGAATATATTGAGGTTATGTGCTTTATTTGTCGTCGGTAATGGCGTTGTTGTCGACTTTTTTGATGACGATGCCATAGTCGAGGTCGCTGACGTCATGGGCCTGCACGACGAAGATGGAGTTGTCAATGGCGGCCTTGAAGGCTGCCAGGGACGACGCAAAGACCATCTTTTGCTTGATGCCTGCATTGTCGGGCACCCACGAGATCAGGGCCACTCGCTCACTGTGTGTCAGCAGGTGTCCGCTAAAAGCAGGAGCTCAAAGCTCAGAGGAAGGAGCAGAAACGTACCGCTTGCCGTCGTTTTTGGTGTCGTAATGGAAGTCGTAGATGCCGTACCGAGGTACCATTTTGCCACTAGCGTCGCCCACTTTGATGTGCTCGACAAAGTCGTCGTATGCCTTGTCCTCGTCCATGCCGCCGTCGAGTTGGTGGTCGATCTCGATGCTCTTGGAGTCGACCATTTTGAAAATGATGTACTTGACGCGTGTCTGGCCGTGTTTCACCGTTTTGAGACGGCCATATTCAGTAATGCACTTCTGGTCAACGTTGACACTGCGCGCCTTTGTTAGCTACCGCCAGCCGTGCTGTCTGTGTTAATAGCGTACGTAGTGCTCTGCCGTGGTTAGGAAAAAACACAAAAATTGTTGGAAAAATACATACCGACATTTCGACGAAGAATCAGCACTGAACAAGGCGTGGTGGGTGTATTTCGGAGCGCAGTCTGTCCTGGTGGCAAAGGGCAAACAGTGGGAAATGGAAAAGGAAAGGAGGAAAAAGGACACGCAGGCTCTTTTTTGGGGCTCCAGGCACTTTTTGGGGGGGCAAGATGGTGGGGACCTCTTCTCAGCAGGGTAAAAAGCGGGGACCCAAGAGCCCCATAGTAATTCCAGCCACCGACATCGTCTTTGATCTTGGTGAATTAATTTGTGTGACTGCGATGCAGCTTTGATAGATTTGGTACATTAGATAGATGTAAAGGTTTATAGATTCATAGATTTTATGAGCAGAGACTACACACTTTTGCTTCCTTACATCATGCCCCCCATGCCGCCCATGCCGCCCATGCCGCCCATGCCTCCCATGGCGGGTGCCGGGGCCTTGTCCTCGGGCGCATCCACAATGGCCACCTCGGTGGTGCCCAGGAGGGAGGCCACGCCACTGGCATCCGTCAGGCCCGTGCGCACAACCTTGAAGGGGTCGAGGATGCCGGCCTGGATCATGTCCACGTACTCGCCCTTGGCGCTGTCAAAGCCCTTGTTGAAGTCGGCCCCGTACTGGTCCAGCAGCTTGCCAATCACGACGGAGCCCTCCAGCCCGGCGTTTTCCACAATCGTCCGCGCGGGCCGGGTGATGGCGTTCTTGACAATGCTGATGCCCAGCTGCTGGTCAAAGTTGGCCGGCTTGAGGTCGTTGAGGGCCTGGCCGGCAGCCTTGATCAGGGCCGTGCCACCGCCAGGCAGGATGCCCTCCTCGACGGCCGCACGTGTGGCGTTCAGGGCGTCCACAAAGCGGTCCTTTTTCTCGCCCACCTCCACCTCGGACGAGCCGCCAACGCGGATGACGGCCACGCCGCCCGACAGCTTGGCCAGCCGCTCCTGCAGCTTCTCCTTTTCGTACTCGGTGGTGGCGGGATCGGCCATGACGCCGCGGATCTGCTCGCAGCGCTGAGTGATGCTGTCCTTGGTGCCCTCACCGTTGAGGATGATGGTGTCCTCTTTGGTGATGGTGATAGAGCCCACCGAGCCCAGCATGCCGGCCGTGGCCTTCTCCAGCTTGACGTCCAGCTCGTCGCTGAAGACGGTGCCGTTGGACAGGATGGCAATGTCGCCGAGGATCGACTTGCGGTTGTCGCCGAAGCCGGGCGCCTTGACGGCCGCCACCTGCAGCTGGCCACGCAGCTTGTTGAGGATGCACACGGCCAGAGCCTCGCCGTCAATGTCCTCGGCAACGATGACCAACGGCCGGCGCTGCTGCGTGGAGATCTCCAGCGCGGGGATGATGTCCTGCACGGCCGAGATCTTCTTCTCCGACAGCAGCAGCAGGGCGTTCTCAAACTCCACCTTCTGCGACTTGGCATCCGTCATAAAGTACGGCGACACGAAGCCGCGGTCGAAGCGCATGCCCTCGGTGACCTCGAGCTCGTCGTTGACCGTCTTGCCCTCCTTGACCGTGATGACGCCCTCTTTGCCCACTTTTTCCATGGCACTTGCCAGCAGAGCCCCAATGTGCGTGTCGCCATTGGCACTGATTGTGGCCACCTGTGCCACTTCGGCGCTCGTCGTGATGTCGCGCTTCTTTGTCTGCAAAAAGTCCACCACGGCACCCACCGCCGACTGGATGCCCCGGCGCAGATCCATCGGATTGCAGCCGGCCGCCACGTTTTTGACCGTCTCCGAAAAGATGCTGCGTGCCAGCACCGTGGCTGTCGTCGTGCCGTCTCCTGCTACCTCGTTCGTCTTGGACGCCACCTCCTGCAGCAGCTTGGCTCCCAGGTTCTCAAACTTGTCCTTGAGCGTAATTGCCCGTGCCACCGTCACGCCGTCTGTCGGTCAGTCTTTTGTTCCTTTTGTTCCTTGATGTCCTCTTGTCAAAGGCTACACACGCACCCTTGGTGATCTTGGGCGACCCGAAGCTCGACTCGATTAGCACGTTGCGGCCCTTCGGCCCTAGCGTCGTCGCCACGGCCTTGGCTAGCGTCTCGGCTCCCGCCAAAAGTGCTGCTCTTCCTTCGACGCCGAATTTGAGCTCCTTGTGGGCGAAGCGCCGTTGCTGCAGGTTCAGGCCGCCCATGGCCGACGCCCGTGCTCGTGTCGACAGTGCGCGCTGCATTGTGTGCTGTGTTGTTGCAATCTCAACCTTCAAAGGGTGGGTGTCTTTTTTCTTTCTTTTTTTTTTTTCCAATAAAATGGCCCCGCTTTTCATTGGCCAATCGGCTCTACGGCTTTCGACGCCCTTCCAGAATCGAGCTCTCCAGAATCATCATCACGTGGGCGATATCACAGAATCCCGTTTTCTTTATTGCATAAAACTAGTCCCGGTAAATGTATCCGCATCCATCTTTGGCTCAAATTCCATGGGCATGCCTTGCTGCTGATATGCAAGGCCATTGCCATGGTAAATAACCTGTTCGTGGTGCTGGTACGCCAACGGCAGTCCCTCTGTCTCGTCACATGCCTCTATCATTGTGTCTGCTTCATCGTGTCCTTCTTCCGTCCCATATAAAGAGCCCATGGCGGCATTTTCTGTAGTTTCCGCCATGTCAACGTGGCTATGTATTTCTGGGGCTAATTCAGCCTTGCTCTTCTGCCGAGACACGCCAGGCCGTCTCGCAATCGGGTTGATTTCCGGGTGGAAACACGTCTTTGGAACGACACCGCCCTTAGCCGCCATAGGTGTCTCGTTGTCAAACGCGCGACGTATCTTTTGGAAGTGCTGGCTAGGGAAAAGGTTAGGCTATAAAAATTTATAAAAAACAAAATACACACCGACATCCATTATTCGTAAAGCCATAGCCCATGGAGCGCATCTGATTGCCAATGGCCACCCATTCTGCCCCGCTAATCACCCCGATATTCTTGGTGTTGAGGATAGTAAGGAAAAGATCTTTATTCGCCCGGTCATTCCAATTCTTATTCATAGTGTCAAGCGCCTCATGGACGTGCTCGCTGCACGTTCTTTCTACGTCAAAAGAAGCACAAACGTGGCTGCACAGCTCCAATAAATCACAGAGGCATGGAAAAGACAATGGACCGTTTCCCTGCTCGTCTTTGTGACCGTTCTATCCATCTATTTAAGTCTATCCTTATTCCATGAGCGATTTCATGGTGCATTCTTTATTTTATTTTATTTTTCATGAGGGATTAATTGAACCCACGAGCTAAAGTACAATAAAAATCGATCAAAAACGATAAAATCCATCAAAAATAGTTGCCCGCCCGCCCTTTAACCCTATCCGGCAAGGCCATCCTTCAATGTCACGTGCAACTTATACACCCCAGCTCAAACCAAAGTTGAAACTTGAAATCATTCTCCAAAGCCAATATTGACCATCAGATTTCTCTTTGGCAAATGCATCCATACGAAAACTGCAAAAAGGTCCCTTCTTGCAGCGCTTCCAGCCACCTGCATGCACTTTTGCATTGATCCATCGTGCCAAGAAATCTTCCGGTGCGACCACATGTGATTGATCACGTGATCTTTAATAACGGACACACGTCTTCTTTTGAAACGCTACCCTAATTTTTGACTGAGGGCGTGTCCAACAACCAAACTTGATAACCGCCACATGAATGAAAATGCTTTATTCACCATGTCACCCAAACATTAATAAATAATTAACAAATCAAACCATATCAATTGGAACATCTAATCATCATAAAAGGAACCTGTCCTTCTTCAAATCATATTTCTCCCTAGGATCTAGTAAAAACCAGTATTTCATGTATCGTCTCTAGACTACTTCTTAAACCAAGCTGAAATATTCCCCATAATTTAGTATTCCTCCATGTCTGAACACACAGATGATGAAGATTGCGAAGCATCTTCGTGTGACGAATCTTCATCCGACGATTCGACCACATCATATTCCGCGTGCTGATGTAAAAACATGAATGTTTTTCTCGGTAAATGGTTACTATATTTTTCCACCTCTGTTCTCGTGCACTTCTCCTTCAAAAGCTTTTTTGCCAAGCTCAAGAAGATAGTGTAGCTTCCATTGTTCGCATGGAGGCATTCCAGGTGATAGTCAATCGAGTCTTTAAACATTACATATGTGCTCGGCTCTGTAACGGCGAGAATATATTTCGGATAAACCGTTTCGCCCTCTACGTTGAATGTTTCTCCATTCTTTTCAAGGACATCCAGTATTTCGGAACAGGGTGCTCTTGCATAATAGGCCTCCAGAAGTAGTCCAATCTCTGGCTTGCATTCTTTCGACGTGCTTCTTTCAAGAACTATCTTTGAAGCTAGTTGAATGGTAGAAAGATTAACGTTTGAACAACTGAGGTAAAGACGTTTTAGATGGGGACAAGACAGGAGCAGTTTTTGAAAAGAGTCATTACCAATATTTGGACACGTGCCTAAAACGACCTCTGAAATATTCTTGCAGTTTTCAGAGAGAGATGGAATGACTACATCCCTAAAAATGTCATTTTTGATTTTGCACATTTCATCGAGTTGAAGAGATTCTAGTAACGGCATTTGAGGGAAAAATGGAGCAAGATACGTACCATCTCCTTCGCAGCTGAACAAGTCATTTAACCCAAGCACTTTGAGGTTGGGAAATTTGCACGTTGCGAGCGCTGCCAAAGAACTACCATTTCTGATTTCTTTCATATTTTCGAGGATAAGTTCTTTTAGATGGAAAATAGGTGTATCATCATTTAATTTTTTGAGGTGATTGACAGTGTTGAGCAAAACTTGATCTGTGATAAATTTACCACTGTATGCCTGGAAGCTTTCAAGATTACCAAGATGCAATATTTCATCGCCAGTGGTTTCTAGGTCTTCGACATACATTGGACTATGTATATGCAGATGCTTTAGATTCTTGCAACCGCTTGTCAATATATTTACAGCTCCAATAGAGGTGTCACAGTATGAAGAATTGACAAGCTTAATCTTTTCAACTGAATCCGCACAGCTCGCGACGATTGCCTCACATATTTCGGATATATCTTTCTCAGACCCAAGGTAAATATACTTGTAAGGATGCTTTTTCAAAAGCTCGGCAATTTTATTGTCTTGATGGGCTAATAAGGTATACTCAAACGTATCCTCTGGCCTAAATTCAAGAGCGGTAGACATTGCTTATGTTGTATGTTAGACAATCGAAATGGTTTGATTTATGATGCATTTTCTAAGTGACTGAGTAGTCCTTTATATTTTTATTATACCCGTGGGAGATCTTGACTTTACCGCTGATGTGGTAAGAAATGTTGTTTTCCAATCAAGTCGTAAGACTTTTTTTAAGCATGCGTGAATCTTCGTCTATAGGGTGAAATCACAAGCTTACCTCTCACATTATCCTTAAGATTATTATTATAACAGGGCTTAGTTGTCATGCCCTAGGATTCTCGTAGTTAAGGGCACTCTTGAATCTGCGCCATGGCGCGGCTAAAGGGATGAAGAGTAATCAATATAAGCCACGTACGAAAAAATTGTAGAATCCCAAAGCCCCCGTAACCCCCTTCCTACATAGTATATTTTTTTTATAACGTTGTGACGCTTCTTGAGGAGGGCTTCTCCTGCATTAGCCAATTCACAAAAGGCATACTCTTATAGGCCGCCAAAGACTGAAAAGTCCATGGTGAAAATATGTAGTATTGAACAAAGCCGTCTGTTCGTTAGAATAAAGAGATGCCATGGTCCCATGGAGTCGCTCGTTCCGTTATGAATAGAATCATATTTATAACATCATCAAAGGTACTTTTTTTGCAAAAAAGAATAGTAGGCGTAATCTATTCGTGAAAAGAAAATATTCAAAAACGCTCGATAAGAAAAATAATCACGTTGTGAATGAAAAGAGACCCAACTCGAAATGCATTCAAAGAACTTAAGAGTCCCCTCGCTAGCACTGTCGGGTTTTTCTGTTGATGATATAGTCCCCGGATTATTTCTAGCTGAGCCCAAAAACCTAAATTCTAGAGAGCTCAACCTAGGGCTCTGTAATACGGGCTGTCCAGCTTGGTATATAATGTTACGTGTTCTTGAATAGCCATGAGGCTATAGAACCGCCCCCTTGAGATCCATTCTCCAACTACCCTCATATACAATAAAGAGCTTCTATGCATCTCAAACAAGAAGGGTAATACCAGGTCTAAACAATGGTTCTATGTATTGAGGGAGGAGAAGGCTCCCCCGGTCACGTGCATGCACTAGGCATGGAATGGACAACAGAAACCAACACCAAACCCACACCTCTAGAGACGGACCGACGTCACCGGTCAAAGAGATAGAAAGAGATGGGAATGGCCGGACACCTAAGATGCGCGAGAGACGAGTCCAGTGAGTGAGAACACCTCTGTTGTCACGAGAGACTGTGCAGAGCGTATCTGCCAAGAGGTGCCTCCCCAGGTGCCTGACCTAGCGAGGCCGAAAGTGAAAAGAAAAAGAGTGTGTATTCTAAACTAAAAGAACCATGGCCTTAAATACCATCCGTGGATATCACCTGATACATGAGTAGGACTCATACGTCTAACCGATCCATACCAACAGATCCACTAACCGAAAACTGAGGTAGGGCGGGTCCCATACTGAGTCAATACCAACCGTTGGTCAACTTTTTTCCAAAACATGATCTAGTAATCTGTTTTTCTGCCAGCGATAAGAAAAGATAAGGGCATACCGCCTTCTTCTAATAGTCATTTTTCCATGCAAAGCACCCCCACAATGCTACTCGCACCATACGATAGCACTATTCGCACAGTGCGCCGACAAAGCACCAGTAGGTATTTCCATGAAAAAGCCTTTTAATATGTAATACAACGAAAGAACTACATCCTCCTGTTTATTTCATGATAAATAATGTCAAAGAGCTATTTATATGACTAGGTGTCTGGCATTATCCTCGGGGTTTTGGGCGCCACGAATAGACTTTTGCGAGCGCGTTTTCGAAGTTCTTTGAGAGCTTCAAGAAATATTGTCGGATGTCAAAAGAAGCTCTTCATGAGCTTCATAGGTGGCTTCTAGAGTATACATATTAGAGACTCTTGCCATATTATATTTGACCACCAATTGGTTTTGTTTGTCGGCATTTTCTGAGGCAGCCACATGCTTCGAGGTTACCACATCCACGGTAAGGACAGTAGTGAAGGAATTCTAGACGTTGATTTTTTAGATTTTTAGATTGAATTACAGCCTTCATTTCAATTTTTCACTAGATTCATTGGGGCCTTTGACTATATCAATATTCTGGCACATGTCCCCGTACCTGACCAGATCCTAAATCTAAACAGAAGTAGGGATGTACCCTTTAATA
The DNA here is from genome assembly GCA_020002325.1 of Chrysosphaeria jannelii. NCBI lineage: Eukaryota > Fungi > Ascomycota > Sordariomycetes > Ophiostomatales > Ophiostomataceae > Chrysosphaeria > Chrysosphaeria jannelii. The sequence continues at coordinate 161,604 of JAGKRY010000002.1, read as the reverse complement.
TCTTTGCAGCTGTTGGATGTGATGGCAATATCCATTATATGCTTTTTGGAGGCGAAGGTAGCATGGGAAATGCACGTCTCCAAAGCTCGGCCATCGATATGGCGTTTCGGTTCCCCCATCAATAGTATTATGTTGCCGACAAGGAGTTTCAATAGGCGCCCGAAGTCATGTTGCCATTAGAAGGCAGAACAAGATGAGAGCAATTGTTCAACAAGACGCATGCCAAGTTTCAAAATCACTTAAGCATGTATTTGAATCAATAAAAAATAGATATCTCGTTCTTCGTGATGGCTCAAAGCATGATATGTATGAGAATGCAAAGAAGTCTTATTCTTATCGTTGCAGGCCTGCACAACTTTTTAACCTAATTTAGCAACGGCAGTGTGGAAGCAATTATGATACAAAGTACAGCGACCCTAGTAGTGTTCGGGGTATGGTAGAAGAAAAGGCTTCCCTTCACACTTTTTGTGCATGAAAGCATAAAAAGGAAAATATTGATGATGCCGACGAGAATATATGGCTACCACTCACAACTTTCCATCGGATCTTTGAAAACATAGTATGATTATAGGATAAAATGGACCTCCACTTCGCTTGCACCCGTCATATAACTCGTTTCGTACATAATGCGGCGTGGGATAGGAGTATCCTGGAGTTTACATTTCCTGCTATTGATGCCGCGCCCTGTCTTTTGCTTATTTTTGGGCGCAGTTTGCGGGGTCTAGGGCACAGGGGTTAATATAACACTTTGCCACTCATACCCCAGAGATCTATGTATATGAGCGTCGTACTCATCCTACTATCCCACCCCATCATGGGGATGATTGTCAAAGGAAGCTTACGTGCTTCTAATTTTCATTAATGTATAATCCTCCAATCTTATATTCTGACGCACCTAACTTGCTACACTCTTGGGCTCTCATAGACACCAAATAACTCCGGGTTCTTGTAACAGTCATGTTCGATTTTTCCTCTACCGATGCTAGTGCCGATGTACCCGCCCTGGAGAATTTAATTGACAGTCCTCTGACTGTCATTCACACAATTATTACATATCGCCGACGCCTTTTCTTATTCCTCTTTTTATTCTCTTGGCAAAGTGTAGCCATCAAAAAAGATATGACACTCTTTTCTGCTATCCATTACGTTTTGGCCTACTCCAAGCTTGGAATGTCCGGTGGTGCATTGGGAGAGGGGTATAAAGAGTTCAAGGCTTCCTGTAAGTAAGTTTCATCTCATCGATATTCTTTTTGTCTTCAACAATAAAGCTCGAACAAAATTCCAATTTTCTTCAAGCATCTCGACAAAATGGATGTGGACCACCTTGTAGATATTTCCTGGGGTCTCTATGAAGCTTCTCCGGAGAAGCGCATTTGTATGTAGATGAATTAGTTTTACAGTATAGTAATGGTAGTGATTGCCATTGGAGGTAGTCCAGGTTCTGGTATGTATTCATGTATGGAAAGATTTCATTTTATTAACGTGCTTCAGGAAAGACTACCTTGTCGAGGAATGTGGTTCGTATGCTGAATGAACGACTTGATGGGGTTGCTGTTGGTGTTCCGATGGATGGTTTCCATTACACCCGTGCCCAGTTGGACAAATTTAAAGACCCCGTCGAAGCACATTTTCGCCGCGGAGCTGAATTTACTTTTGATGGCATGGGGTTTGGCGCCATGGTGGCCAAAGTGGCCACGACGGACGATGTGTCTGTTCCTGATTTTGACCACAAAAAAAAGGACCCAGACTTTGATGCAGTCAAAATTAACGGGAGCCATAAAATTGTCATTTTTGAGGGGAATTATGTATGTCTGAACCAGGAACCGTGGCTGTCTACGTCCAAGATGATGACGTAGCGGTGGTTTATCGACGTCAAAATGGAGATTGCTCGAGAGCGTCTTTTGAAAAGACAATTGGAAGACGGAGTTGTCAATACCGAAGAAGAGGCCATTAGAAAAGTTGATGGAAGTGACATGTTGAATGCTGTGTGGCTTGTGGAGAACAAGATCGATACTATCGACGTGACGGTGGGCTCATCAGATATAGTGGACAATAGCGCCTAAATAAAGTTTTGCGAGCCTAAATAGAACCTTAGCCGGATTCGGGTGACCCACAAGAGCAAGTGATACACGCGAGGTACTTTGAACGCGCTCGAGCACGTCACGTTATGTAATACAAGGTAGCTTTCAACAGAGCTTCTCTATGCAAAAAGCTGAGAGACAAAGAACGTGATGGGAATACTGTGTATTTTGTGGAAAGGGACTGTATAAAATGCCTTGATGCTGCCAACGAGCCCATTGAAGTCTATAATAGTACAAAATAATCAATAATGGCGCCTGTGGGACGACGACGTCTGCCGTTTCTTCACCGAAATTGGCTAATAGGCGTTTCTTATCTACAGGAATGGGGCGCAGAAATGGGTGGAGGGGATGTATATAGACCGAGGCAGAGAGAAAGGGATGCCATTCTTTTGGAAGAAGACCCGGGGCGGCGGCAAAATGGTCTTCGCGTGCAGACATTTGCCATTTTCCACCAGGACACGCCCAGAATTAGGTTTCCTGGTGCCGGTCTCGCTGCAGGGTCCCCCCAGACAGCGATGATGAGACACAGTACTAGGTTCCGTCTTTCGATTGTAAGTGAGGAGGGTCCTGAGGCGGAGCTGGTCTTCCGGGACGTGCATATGGGCCATGTAAAAACACAAATGTCTGGATCGTCCCATGGCTTTAGCACGCTAGAGCTGTCGCCGTTTGTAGTTCCCATGGAGAAGATGGCCGTTATCCGACGGGAGGGCGATGGGAAGAGTGAGCTGGCCCTGGCCAGTGCCTATCTCCTCCGTATCGAGATGGAATCGGCCGAGACTGGTGCATGGCCCCCCCTCGATCTCTTGCAGCTCTCGGGCGTCCAGTCCTATTCTGCTGATCATCATGACCATTCATGTGTTTTAATGGTCGAGACAAGGGACTTTTTTGGCACGCCGAGGACACGGATGCCCCTCTACATGAAAAATGGTCATGATGAGAGAATAACCACATCATTTGTGGTAGACATTGATATTCGATGGTCCACGGGTCTGCTGCGGCCAGAAGTAGGCGGTGCCAAGGGAGGTGTGCTGCCAGCGATTGTGGCCCTCCATCCAGATGAGCCCCTCTCCCTAGCAAAGCTGCATGTGAACGATATATGGCCCCATCGGTTCCGCAAAAGATTCCCTCTGGACGATTCTCATCCGGCCCTCCACACGCTATTTTCGCCAAGGGGACAGTTGAGGACGAGAGGCCGGCTGAGCCAGCGTCTCGCGCAAAGGATTTCGAAGAGCAGGTCCTCACGCGTGACGTATTCCTACCAGATGGATACTTTGACCGTCCGGGGGTTTGTATGCTGCATGTGCATGGCTAGGAACCCAGACATCCTGCATCTAAGGGCCCATTTGCAGACACACGCACACTATGCGTTTTCGTATCTCTATCTCTCGCATGGGGGTGTGCACACCTTCAAGGTCGTTCACAATGCCGTGCAGGAGCCCCTGTCGCTGCGGAAGACGGCCTTCCAGCTGGGGTACCCTACCAGGGCACTTTCCCTCGAAGACATTTTGGATGGTGATGATGGATGGGTGCAGGAAAGACTAGGTGCGGCTGGCGAGAAAGAGGTGGATGTGCATGTGTCGCAGGGGAAGCCCAGGATACGCGGGGTAGACGACAGTCCAGTGAGGCCACAAACACTGACAGTGCCATGGACAAAACAGCCTCTGTACGATGCCCTCAGCAAGGCCATCCTTGTGCCGGGGACGGGCCTGCAGCCGCCAGAGACGAGCGAGGACTGGCGGATCCACAAGCACCGTGAGATTGTGCAGGACTATACGGACCTGACGGTGACGGAAAAGGAATTTATCCAAGAATGGGACCGGTTCCTCATTCTACGCCAGTCGACAGCCGATGCATATATACCGCGGTGTCTGGTCGACTTTGTCAGCGAGGCGGGGCCATGGCTGATGGCAGACGCAGCACGGCTGCGTGAGTTTGGAAAGCTCCTGATGCTGATGCTGGCCCGAGACGTCGTGTCGGACGCGGACCTCGACCGGGTGGCCCGGGCCCTGGACGGGGCCCGTGAAAAGGCCACGAGCAAGTCTGCTAGCTACCAGACGGCAGCACCGGAGCCCTATGTGCCCCGGTTCCGACACCATTCATGTGGTGTATGTGGGTATAGCTGTGCCGGGACGGACACACTCGTTTGCCAGAATAAGGTGTGTATATTCTTTTTCTTCTTTTTTAACTAACCAGCAGAAATGCACGCAGAGGGTCTTTCATGCGTCGTGTTACACGTCCGTTGTCGATACGGATGACCGTGATGAATGGCAATGTAACAAATGTCTTTTCTAATAAGCGAACGCCATCCCAGGGGGATATTCCTTTCTCTCTCTCCGAGAAGAAAAGCAAAAAATGCACCATAAAAAAAGTAAAGTAAAAAGTAAAAGGCTATAATGCAATCTCCGGAACCCAGGCGATGCGCTCATGCTTGGCCCATCGCTTCAACACCGGCATAAATCCCTCCACCGTCTCATCCATCGTCATCCAGGGCCCTACTACCGCCCGCAACGACGAGTCCTTAATCGCCGCCACGCTTGCAGCCACATCTGCCCAGGCCTCCACCCGCCGCTTGTTCACCGACACCCACTGCGCCGGCGACGGATCTGCGTTCGTCTTCATGTACTGCTCGCAGCACTGCGCCTGTAGCTGGCTAGCCACCGTCCGCAGCGGCGGGAACGGCGCTGCCACCATGTGCAGCTCCCGGAAATGCGGCCACAGCGTGTCCCAGTTCTTTACATCCTCCACCTTTTTCTCCATCCGCCGCCACTCGTTCATCGCGTCGAACGCCAACATAAAGTACGTCACCATTTCTATGCTCAGCAACGCCGTCTGCTGCTTCTCTCCCGTCGTCTGCACAGACTTCCGCACGTCGTCTCGCACCCACTTCACCTTGCGCCCCAAATGATAAAACTCATGGTACCGCGCCTCTAGCGCCCGTGCCGACAGCTTCGCTCCGCTCCGTCGGATGCTCGGCCGCTCCCCGGATCTCGGCGTCTGCGCCGTCGACTCGCCCGGCGTCGGAACCTGTGACGTCTGCGACGGACCCCGTGCCATTGCCACCGATTTTGCCGGAGTGTCCGGTGCTGGTGCCGGCTCCGCTTCCGATGATAGCTGACGCTCCAAGGCCCGTTGTACCCGTGTCAGTCCCCGCTTTTTTAAATCAATGGTCACAAAAAGACTCTTTTGCTCGCGGTCGCTCTCCGAAATCTGGATTTTCGGGAGCTTCTTTCCCACTACCATGGTCCGGTCTTGCTGCTCCGCCCGGCGTCGCAGCTCGTCTTCGATAATATCGGGTAGTTCCGGAGATATCCGCGGCGGCAGTGTTCTCGGCCGGCTTCTTTCTCTTTCCGATTCCTCCTGCCCCTCTTTTTCGCGATCTTGGTTGGCGTCCAGCTCGCTCCTTCCTTGCACGTTTTTGTTCTCCGTGCGGTAGTGGAGTGGAGACAGCGATGGGGGCAAGGCTGCGTGCGGCGAGGGGTGCTTTGCTCTTTCCTTTTCTCGTCCTCGCTCTTGTTCTCGATCTCGATCTCGTTCTTGCTCCTTCTCACGGCCTTGTGATCTTTCCCTCTCGCGGTCCTTATCTGTGGTGCGAGAGTCGTCCTTGTCTCTTTCCTGTTCGCGTTGGGTAGGTTCACGTTCTCGCAGGTGCTCTCGTTCTAGGTCCTTGCTGGATTTGAATCCGTTTGCAGGTTGGTTTCGTAGTCCTTTAGGACTAGCCTCCCTGCGTTGCACCTTCTCTATACGTTGCAGTGGGCTCGTTTGCATGGGCGTTACGGATCGATTCCGTTTCGCCGGTCGGTCCACCGTTTCAGTATCCGACACGCGCTTTCTGCTTTCATGCATTGGGCTCTCTGTGTGTGTTGTTGGAAATTCCCTATTATTAGTCTTTTCTTTTTCTTTCTTTTTTCTTTTGTTCCTTTTTCAAGACATTCACTACCTTTCCGTTGTCGGCACTACAAGAAAGTTGGGCTTTGCCTCCGTTTCATCCCGTAACTGTGCTGCCTGTTTCTTTTGTTTGGCTTGCTGGTAGTCTTGGAGGCTCAGTTTCTTCTTGCCCTCGCTAGTGGGCGTGTTTTCCGAGGACAGCAAGTCGACAGCCATGGTTGTTGGTGGCCGTTTGCTGCTGCCCAGTGTAAGTTTCACTTTGGGCGGTTCGTCCGCCTGAAAGTCAAAATAGGGCCGCGTAAAGAGAATGCCACGCTCCGTGTTGGAGAGGAACGTGGTGAATTGCAGCGGTGAGTTCCGAGGGAAGATGCCTGATGCTGTCACGGGCGGCGCTGGATAAGATTCCGTCGATGATATCGTCAAATGGTGCGGTCGCTCGGGTAAAACACACTTTGCTAGTTGTCGAATGTCCTGGGCCACGATATCCATCCTTTCCCTTGCCTCTTTCCTCCTCTTTCTGTCCTTTTTTTTTTCTTTCAATGTTAAAAAATCAATTGTTTTTTTTTCACCTTTACCCTTTTGCGTTTCTCGTCCTTTTCGTCTTTCGCGCTAGATCACGTTGTACCTCCTCTCCAAAAGCAAGCCAATAGACACCCTTTTTTGTTTTTCCCTTTGTCGCCGTTGAAAACCTCCTTTTTTTTCTTTTTTTTGTTCTCTTTCTTTGTTCTCTTTTTTGTTTTCCTTTCAACCGCTCAAAAAAAAAAAGCAGTCGCGTTGATTTTGGTAATGTCGTCGCAGGTCCCAACTTGACGCGAAAGGCGGAATCGGGGTTGGCAAAATGTCGGCAAGAAGAAATATAAAAAATGCAGAAATGAAATGATCCTCGGGAGGGGGGGTACGTTTGTCTGAAGAAGAGCTTAAACGACACTCGCTTTACATAAAAAAGCAAAAAGTAAGCACAAAGTCATCGTGAAAGCTTACGATGGGGATAAGAAAAAAAAAATTCCAGCTGAAGCTGTTGTTTTCTTGATTATTTACTTGATTGGGCTGTGATGTTTTTGTTTTCTTTTTTACCAAATGAAGCTTTGCTGGACAGATATGATACATGTGTGTAACGAAAAAGACCCTCGAAAAAAAGATCTTGTGAAGAAGCAATAAAAGGTGACCCTAAACGCAGCGAAGCGTACTGAAGTAAAAACAAAAAAATGTATGTAGTATTCAAAGAAGCAAGCCGGTTGTTCGTCAATGCACTTTAGGTCTTGGGTTGCAAAAGAGAGATGCAAAAAAAGCTGGGGAAAGCTTCGATCCAAAACGTTTTTTTTCTTCTTTACATCCGTACAGCAAACTGTGAGATGCTTTGAAGATCCCGCCAACTATTTATCACATGCTTACAGTGCGCCAATATGCATTTCCTTTTGGAAAATCGGCAGTTCCCTTTCACTTTTCCAACAAGGATCATGATAATTGCCATTCTTTTCGCTTCTTTTCGAAAAAAAATAATACATAGGGTATCATAAAACCACAGAAAATAAAAAAATGCTCAACGCCAAAAACCCCCCAAAAGGATAATTCTATGCTAGAAAAGACCTTGGCCATCGCTTCCCACAAGCTTTCGCTTTTTTGTCGCTGCGTCGGCAGACTCGTTCGTCGGTCGCTTACCTGATCCAGACATGGTTTGCACCGTCTGGCGGATTTGAGAAACATCACGTGCAAGATTATCAAAGTCTTGCCGCAAATGCCGATCGCTGGGCAAGACTTTTTCCATATGTCCAACGATGGCATTGAACAACTCTTTTGTCGAAAGGCTGTTGAACCTTGTGTCAAGAGAGTTAGTCATCATCTGCAATATGCCAAACATTTCCTCTGCCCTCTTCTGCATCTTCTGTAGGTCATTCCGAACGGCAGTGATCCTGCCGTCCACTATTTGCGGCCATTCATTCGTTTGTGCATTCAGCGCCGCAATATTGCTGCCGTGCGCTTCGAGCTGCAGTTTTATCATCTGCTTATGATTGTCCAGATAATCACTTTGCGCACCCAAACGGGTTATGCATTCTTTTGTCTCCCTTTGAAATAGCCGCATCTCCGCCTCAAAGTTGAGCACATCTTTTCTCTCCAACTCATCACCGGCCCCCTTTCGTATCTCCGCCATCCGGTTCAGCAGTTCCATATAGGCGTTCTTGTTGTGCTGGACCGCTCTATCTAGGTCAGTCATGTGATTACGTAATTCACATAGGTCGTTTCCAAATGTGGAATCTGCAGGTACTAAGGTAGTATCTGTATTAGGACTAGCGTCGTTTTTCAAGGCGAGCCGCGAGTCCTCGTTGGTGGTACTTGGGGTGGTGGCTTTGAGAGCCGTCAGCTCGTTCTTGAGGTCGCAGTGCAGCTGCTGCTGGGCCGTGTACTCTTTTGTCATTGCTGCGTTATCCGATTCGAGCTGGGAAATTCGTTCCTTCAGCTGCTGTACCTGGGCATTACTCAAGTCTAGCTCGTTCTTTTGCTTGTGTAATGAATTTCGCATGTCGGATACTTGCTGCGACATTTTGGCCATTTCTGCACGGCATTCGTCCGATTGTCGTTTGATTTCGTCCACTACCGTCGAATGCTGAGTCAGCGAGTTTTGCGTGTCGTCATACATTTTTTCAGCGGCCGTCAGATGGTCACCTGATCTTTGCATCCAGCCGTAGCTCTTTGACATGATCTTCATGACCTGTGACGATACCGCGTCAATGTCTTCCTTTGCGCCTTCCAAGGACCCGGCCTGCTCGTCGAGTTTCTGGGAAAGATCCGTCAGCTTTTCAAAAAGCATGGCGTAGCCTTGTGTTTCTGACTGGGAGTTTTTAATCTCTTCAATCAGCTGCGACACAAAGTTTTTAAAAATAGACGACATATCCGTGTGGAGTTTTGCACTGGCAGTATCGTGTTGGCGACGGATGGTGCCTTCTTCAGGTGTCTTGAAGCGTTCCATGGCGATGGACGAGCAAAAGTCGTGGTACGTGTCGAACATCATGTCTCTCCTTCGAATGCTGCTAGACACAATGTCGTAGGACTTGTTTACGTTGGATAACGTGTGCATTTTGTGCACAATGCTTTCCATTAGTGACGCCAGGGAGCTTCGCGCATCGCTGCCGCTTTGCAGAGACCAGGCATCGTCGCTGTTTGCGTTGGACATGGGGTTGGAGTCAGATCCGCAATCTTCTCTGACAATCAGACGGTCTCGGTCTGCCTCGGGGCTCCTGTCAGATCGGATGCTGCCCTGGCCACTGATTGGACGAGGGTCGCTCCTTCTCGGACTGAGTCCTAAACATTAGTCAGCAGTGACGTAAGGGGGGACGTACGAGGGCTTTGTGGGGTGATGGGGTCTTTTGTGTGGTGGTAGTAGGAGGCAGGGCGCTCACGATCGAAGCGATGGTTGGGGTGACTGGGGTGGTGGTTCATTCCGGTGGAGAGGCGGGGAGGTTTGTAGAAGTCGTAGCTGCGGAGAGCATCGTAGTGGCGGTCGTGGTGATCGTGTGACATTTCATCAGTGCGAGGCGGTACTATGTATTTCGTATGGGGTGAGAGTGTGCAGGGCGTGATTGGCCAATGACTGCAGTGTACACGTTGTGCGACGGTGGGTGCGACACGAGTTTGCGGAAGGTGCAAATATCACGGCGGCTTAAGTGGTTACTTGGGGCGAGACTGGGGGTTATGTAGATGGACGGAAGTCGATGCAAAAAAATTAAAAAAAAGTGTGTGTTGAGAGAATGAAGCGGGACCAAAGAAGAGTGTCTCTTTATATGTACTTTCCAAGACTCCATGCCTGCAGGGCCTTTAAAGGATCTGTTGTTTGCAGCGTGGGCCCAATGGAACGCACCGAGCCCCACAAATTCGGCAACTGGCAGTCATTACATAAGACACACGCAAAACCTGCGAGACAGCCGTTTTGAGAGAGCCGACGAAACAGAGCGATATGGCAGCAGTACGTGGACCGAGGGGCGTCGGAGACTGACAGTGGCAGGTGTTGACCAAGGCGGACAGCAAGGACCTGCGGGGGCTGCATCTAATTGCTGCACACTCGCATATTCAAGGTTTAGGCGTCGATGCAGCGACGCTGGAGGCGCGCAGCTCGTCGCAGGGCCTTGTGGGCCAGCAGAAGGCGCGTAAGGCAGCGGCAGTGATCCTAGAGATGATCAAGCAGGGCCGGATTGCCGGACGGGCGGTGCTGATCGCAGGGCCACCGAGGTTCGTCTCTGTCTTTGTCTTTTGTCTTTTTTCTTTTTCTTTTTTTATTCGTTTTATAAGTTTTACAGAGGAAATACTGATTGGATGGCAGCACGGGAAAGACGGCGATTGCGATGGGCATGGCGCAGTCTCTAGGGCCAGACGTGCCGTTCACAACCATGTCGGCATCGGAGATTTACTCCTTGGACATGTCAAAGACAGAAGCATTGACGCAGGCGTTCCGTAAGTCCATTGGCGTGCGGATCAAGGAAACAAGCGAGATTCTGGAGGGCGAGGTGGTCGAGATCCAGATCGACCGCAGCGTGACGGGCGGCCAGAAGCAGGGGAAGGTCACCATCAAGACTACAGACATGGAGGCCATCTTCGACATGGGAAACAAAATGGTCGAGGCCATGATGAAGGAGCGCGTCATGGCCGGCGACATCATCTCCGTAGACAAGTCCTCGGGCAAAATCAGCAAGCTGGGGCGGTCGTATGCGCGCTCGCGCGACTACGACGCCATGGGACTCGATACCAAGTTCCTGCAGTGTCCCGAGGGCGAGTTGCACAAGAAAAAGGAGATTGTGCATACGGTGTCGCTGCACGAGATCGACGTGATCAACTCGCGCACGCAGGGCTTCCTGGCGCTCTTCTCGGGCGACACGGGCGAGATTAGCAGCGAAATCCGCGAGCAGATCAACACCAAGGTGGCTGAGTGGAAGGAGGAGGGCAAGGCCGAGATTGTGCCGGGTGTTCTCTTTGTCGACGAGGTGCACATGCTCGACATCGAGAGCTTCTCGTACATTAACCGCGCCCTCGAGACCGAGCTGGCCCCCATTGTCATCATGGCCAGCAACCGCGGCACCTCCCGCATCCGTGGCACCGACTACTCCAGTCCCCACGGCCTGCCCCTCGACTTCCTCGACCGCGTGTCCATCATCTCCACGCAGCCGTACGCCCCCGACGAGATGCGCCAAATCCTGGCCATCCGCGCCCAGGAAGAAGACGTCGAGCTGACGCCCGACGCCCTCGCGCTGCTGACAAAGGTGGCCCAGGAAGCCGGTCTTCGCTATGCCAGCAACCTCATTGCCGCGTCGCAGCTGGTTGCCGCCAAGCGCCAGGCCAAAGAGGTCGCCGTCGACGACGTCCAGCGCAGCTTCCGCCTCTTTTACGACCCGAAACGCAGCGTCGACTTTGTCTCCAAGTCCGAGGCCCGTCTCATCGGCAGCACGGGCCGCGTCGACTTTTCATCTGTCTCGCACGACGACGTCGACATGAGCTAGCCACATAGTAGTACAACATTCTTTCTTTCTTTCTTTTCGTCTTCTTCTTTTCAAAAGTCCACGTCCACCGACCATGCCTCAACACCCCCTACCTTGCGAAACTCAACGCCCTCAAAGTAGCCTCCGTCCTTCCATGCCTTCATCGTCGGCCCATCATACGGCCCCTGTATGGCGCCTCCGTCCCTCCCGTCCATCCATCTGTACTCCCACTGCGTCGGCCCCGCCACTGGCTCTGCCCATGGCTGGCCCGTCTCGGCTGCGTATTCGCGCACCAGCCGTTCACGCTCCATCTCGTACACATCTGCATACTCCCTGTCGAGAAGACGGTCTGCTGCTTCTGTAATGGCCGCAATATCATCCTTGACGCCCGCCGGCGCGGCCTCCACGGCGTCAGCTAGCGTGCCCTTCTTTTCCATCTGTTTCCGGCGCCATTGCGGTACCCTCTTGGTCTTGGGCGTCTGCTTCCCGAGACGAGCCAACGCCTCCAGTGGCGTCTCGCTCTTCTCCAGCCGTGCAATCAGCGTCGACAGGAGATCCTCTGTCGCAATCCCATCGTCTTCACGCCGTTTCTGGCGGAGCGCCTGCTGGCGCTTCTCATGCGCCTCCGCAGCTTTTTTCATCTCCCGTCTGCTCACGCCCTCCAGCCATGTATCGTGCTGCGCATCCTGGTCCACGGCTTTCCGCACAAAATTTCCATTCTCGTCAAATGCGCCCTCCTCTTGCTCCGCCTTCATATTGAACGCCTCAATCTGCGGCGCTTCCTCCTCCTCTTCATCCGTTTCCTCGTCGTCGTCATCGTCATCATCGCTCCCAGAGAGGCGGTCAATCCGAATCGACCTCCTGCTCCGGCTTTTTTCCTCCTGCCCTTCTATTTCTCCATAAGAAAGGAACCGAACAGCCTTTTTACGAGTCTTTCCTTTCTTCTCTTTCTTTTCCTTCTTCTCTCCATCACTCCCCCCAAATATATCCTCTTCCTCCTCCTCTTCTTCTCCTTCTCCCTTTTCTTTCTCCAGGTCCTTATTATAATTATCCAACTGTGCTATGATATCTACCTGCGGCTCATCGTCGTCATTGCCAAACCCTGACCCATCGTACGCCTTCTTTTCCGTTTTTTTTACTTTTTTTACATGTGTCTCCCGTTTCTCAGCCCTTGCCTCAAACGTCTCATTCTCCGAATCCGAATCATACCCATCAATATTTATAGCCCCACGCTTTGTCGTGCCATGAGAGCCCCCAATCACATCTGCATCCAGCACGTCGTCGTCCTCACGGGCATCTGGAGCCAAAGCCGATGGATTTCGGACGTCAAACTCCGTCTTTTTCACCTCCCCAGCCTCAGTGCCTCCATGGTGGTGCCGCGCAAAGGACTCTCCCGCACGGTTCGGGCGCGCTGCCGAATATTTCGCCATGTCAACCTTTTTTATATCCAAGCCTTTGTCTTATGCCAAATGACCGGTCGTCTTGTGCACTCTTCACCGCCTTTAGCCGCGCGGCACAATCTGCGTCATCGTACCTCTACATGTACCCTTTTTAGTGCGGCAAGAACAACGCAGCTTAGCTCCTTCCCAGCTACACCACACATCATGGTATGTGCAAGGCAAGTGAACGCATTGCTAATGCCCAGTACTCCGCCCGAAACAGAGGAAGTTTTTTCTGCGAGTACTTCGCGTGCGAGCCTATTCCTGACAACCGGCCGGACCTCAACTACGGCAACAAAATCCTCCTTCCTGCTTCCGCTCTCGAAAAGATTTCCCGACTATCCGTGCCGTACCCGATCCTTCTCGAAATCACAAGCCAGAGCGAGGAAGGTGTGACACGACAGACCCACTCGGGTGTCCTTGAGTTCACCGCCATCGAGGGCCAGGCGAACCTTCCACAATGGGTATGAAGTCCCGTCCCGCTTCGTGCATGCTAATACAAGTAGATGATGAAGACACTGGCCGTTGAAAGCCGTGACCATGTGCAGGTAAAAGTAGCAGCTCTTGATCAGGCCAAACATGTAAAGCTGCAGCCGCAGTCGGTTGATTTTTTGGACATTACCGACCCCAAAGCGGTCTTGGAAAATGCCTTTCGTAACTTTTCTACCCTCACTGTGGGCGATATTTTTGATTTCAAGTATAATGAAGCCATTTATAGCGTAGCTGTTGTGGAGGTAAAGCCGCCCTCTGCAAAAAACGGTGTGTGCATCATTGAGACGGATGTGTCGGTCGACTTTGATGCTCCCGTGGGCTATGTGGAGCCAGATTATAAGCCGTCCAGCACGTCTGCCAGCTCTGTTTCGGGTGGTGCCGTGTATGCCCGTGGGACCATGGCCAAGGCCATTGGTTATGATGCCTCTGCGCCTGGCCCTGCCAACGGTGCTCCGTCCAAGTTTGCCGGCAAGGGCCACTCCCTCAAAGTTAAAGAAACTGAGGAGGCCGTCGAACAGGCAGTCCCAGTGCAAACACACCAAAGCCAAAATGGCCCCAAGCCATTGCGTCTCCCGCCGAATCAGCTCTTTTTTGGTTATGATATTCGTCCCGTCAAGACCAAGGAAGAAAAGGAAAAGGAGGCAGAAGAGGCGAGCAAGCCACAGTATTTCAAAGGCCAGGGGAACTCGCTACGGGATGCCAAAAAGAAGAAGCCTTGAATGGCTCTCTTCTTTGGCACTTTTTTCATCATGGCGTTCTGAAGTTTATTTGTTTTATATCAATTCAAACCCTACATTTACCATCAAAAATCAAACGCCAGTAATTTCACCAATTCATCGAAAAGGGCCTTTTTTGGAACATTTCCACCTTTCAAAAGTAAAAGAAACAAAGAGAAGAAAAGCAACTACCTATAGAGATATAATCATAGCAATTAACAATGCTAGTAAAAAAAAAAGATGATAAATGGTGAAGAAAAAAATTACATGCTCGTGTCATAATCGTGCTGGGCCTCCATGCAAGGCCCAACAAGGGCGTCCCACTCCGATTTGTCGGTAGTGAGACCCTGAAAGTCTTGGTCTTGGTAGTATGTGTCCGTGCCTAGGAGGCTCATATTTTCAGACGGCGCCGCTGTGGGCTGGTTGCTTGTGTCTGTGAGGGCAAAGAGCTCTGGCATCCCAAGAGGATCACAAAGATCCGGATCGGGCATAACGCCGCAATCGGAAAATTCAAACGTCGACGCCCCGTATGGCGACATGCCTATCATGATATGCGGCGAGGAGTAAGGTGTCGTGTCCATCCAAGGCGAACCCAGGACAGACATGGCACAGGGACGCTGTCGAACTTCACTAGACGCATTTTGTTCATTGTCGACCTTATGATGGCCCATGCCAGTATTGTAATTATGTGTCTGGTTATTATACGCTGGCGAATACACCGCAGGCTGGTAGGCGTTCAACACATCCGGCGAGAGCAGCTGTCCTCCTCGCAACGTCTCCATGGGCTCCGTGGAAATGGCCTGTGCCGATGGACTCCTCTTCCACGCAAAATTGTCTTGTCGTATCACATGGGCCGGGATGGCCGACACTGGCTCCCCCACGCACTGGTCAAGACTCGATGGCGTCTCCACCATCAATCGGCGTATTTTGATGCTTCTCTCGTTCTTACCAAGCAAATTGTCCAGTGGAGGCTCTGCCGGAGGCGATGGCAACGATGAAAAAGACATGTTTGCCATGGTGATACCCCCTTCACCTTCCTGTGCTTTCCATCGCTCAGCTCCATCCTCCTCCCTCGATTTTCGCTTTAGCGAACCATTCACGGGCACTTGTAGCCCATTCTTTTCCAGCGTCTTTTTCGCTTGCGCCGTTTTATAACGCGACACTTTTTCCACGCGGGGGGGTTTTCTCACAGTAGAGGATGTCGGCAATTCTGCGCTTTCATCATGCACTTTTTCCTTGACTGCAAGCTGTCCTGTGGCGGCCGCTTTCTGCTTGATTTTATTTTCCACAGTCGATCGAAAGCGGGAAAACCGCATACGCGCAGCATGACCATTGCTAATTTCTTCGAGAAGCGCTGGATCGCGAGCCACTTGATCCCAATCAATCTATACAATTAGCCCATCTCTCATAAAACATTACAGGACGTACATCTTTGAGAGATTTTTGCCGAAGAATGGCATAGAGCAGACGAGCCAGTGCCTTGTCGGGGTTGATGCCCGTAAACTTTTCCGCCCGACTCCGTCGACCTGACGGTAAGATTTTCGGCGGAGGAGCAGACTCCATCATAATAACGATTACTGTGAGAATATAAAAGAAAAAAAAAGGACCAGTTCGTTGACAAGAACGACGCTCGCGCCTGGTAATGGCTTCGAAAGGCCTCGAAAAGCACAAAAAATGCCAACAGTTATGGCAAGGGCACAAAAAAAAATGATAAGAAAAAAAGGAGAGAAAACTGTCAGAGCTCTAGGCACACTCTTGATATTCTTTTTTTTAGGCTCTGCAAATGCACGTGCAAAAGCTTGCCGAAAAGCAAAAAAAAGAAATCAATGGAAGCGTGTCAGCTTCGCTTCATGAGATGAAGTGTGTACGCCTCCAAAGAATCTTTCTTTTCTTACACGGAAAAATATTTTTTCAGTGTCTTTTTTGGTTCTCTTTCAAGAGGGGACGGTCCTCTTTTATATATGAATTGTCTCTCTTTTTTCTTGTCTCTGTTATGTTCTACGTATATTCTATATTTAGGGCTTCAGCGGCCAACTCTCCCACACACTGGACTCTGCAGCCTACAAAGAAACGCCTTTCCTAAAGCAAGGGACAATACCGCTCCTGCCAAACTCTCTTTTGCACAAACGGCCCAATGCAAAAAGAGACGACAAGAGAAATCAAAAAGGTCAAAGACGGACTTGGTATATTTATACTATACGGATCCTTGATAATGTAGAAAGAGAAAAATTTTTGATGAAGCGGGGACTAGATGTTACTTGTCATACCGTGAAAATATTCTAGGCAGCAGCACCAAAAATTGAACGGAAAATGAGGGGCTCAACCATCGTGAAAAAATATTTGTTGGAAACTTTCAAAGTGTCGACAACAGGGAGAATAGGGAGGGGAAAAAATATAGAAAGGAAACTCGTCCGTCTTCTGTTTTACCAAACCATTCAATGCTGCACTTCCATCTAGAAACTACAAACCTTTTCGTCTTTTTTTCGACTCTTTAAAAGAAAAAAACTACGCGTCTCCCTGCCTGTTTCAATGTAACCCCACTTCAACGCGATATTGACGCCTGATCACGTGATATAAACATGTACTTCTCCGGTCACGTGCATGCGTTGGGTATGGCACGGGACAGAGACAACCAACACCAAACTCAACCTCTAAAGACAATATAGACTTGCACTCGTAGAGAAGGGAATGGACGAGTGCCTTAGGTCACGTAAGGGAAGCGGCACTCACCGCTGGGGTCGAAGCCAGCGGGCGTGACCGAGGTCATCTGAGGTCTCTCTCGGCGATACAGAACGTATCTGTAGAGAGATCCTCCCCAAGGTCGGGAAACCTGGGGAGGCGGCGGGGAACTATGAAAAACGAGTGTGGGTACGCGATGATCCTAGTCTACAATATACCATGTCCAAACTATATCCTTCCGATAATCCTTTAGATGCATAACCGCATGTGTGATGCAACTAACTGAACCAACCACAGATCCAACAACCTAAAAAGTAAGGTATTCGTACGGTCCCAATAAACTCAGTACTGAAAGAGGACACGGGCAGTGGCCCAAAAGATAAAAAAAACAAACCACCAAAACCCGTGCCTCTATAGGGTGAAAAGCAAGTGCTAAAAGCGTGGGCTGGCGTGTGTGGGTGCTACCCAGACACGCACGCGCCGTGTGCAAATAGTAGTATAGCTCGTATGAGAATAAACCAAATATATAAGCCTTAAGAAAGGTGTCTATGTCCACGAACGACGGGAGATGGAGCTCTATGTGTCTGTGTGTCTGTCTAAAACAAGAACAAAAGCTAGCCGAAAACCATAACCAACACCTGCTAGTAATTGAATGCCACTCAGCCCATACTGCAAGGCCTGAGGACATTGGCAATCTTTCACCAAAAAGATGGTTTACAGCTGTACTAACCAGTCTACACTCACTATGTAAATAAAAAACTCTATCCTAGCCTGAGGTAGCATGTGTAATGCAAATTAGCACCTATGGGAGATGTTGGAGGCAGGGTATAAAAGAAATCGATTTGAAGAGGTCGGTGACCTCCGCCCAGAATGCACAGGGGCTCCCACCGATTCACTGGTCAGACAGTGCAGGGGGGAATTACTGCCAGGGCCGAAGTCGCCATTGGCGGTCGGGGGGGAGAAGAAGGAGTTCCCCGAACGCTTTAGCTGACGTTTCAGAGTAGCACCGCGAGTCCGCTCATCCAAAACGATTTAATGGTTCGACAGTTGCACTAAATCATCTAGGCGGTCAACCAGCATATTGATCTTCTTACGCAAGGATGCTGTTAACTTTCTCAAGTACATCTTCTTGACATATCCGTCGCCTATCCGATACCCAGACTTTCGAACCAGCTCAAAGAATTTTTTAGAAAATGCATGGCAAGTCTGGCTGCCCATCTTGTAGATATCGATCTCGTGTTAGGCCCTCTCCTTTACATTCTTTTCTCCCAAAAACAGGCGTAGATCCTCCACCATCTCGCTGTAGTCTAGGTAATAGTTACCTCCAGTGTCCGTAAACTTGTCTGCAACCACCTCTCGGGCTGGTCCTCGCAGCTTGCTAAAGTCAACTCTGATTTTCTTGTCTCCTTTGCAAAACGCTCGGCTCCTCATCAAAGCGGAGCGCCACCTGCTTGATCTAGACCTCGAATCTGTCCGAGCCATCATACGTTGGGACCTCAATACAACTATGGCGGGGAATATTGGTTTGGGTGATGGCAGGTACTATCGTTGCATGGGCATGTTGTTATAGACTATGTTCTAGGATCATCAGCCCCTTTGAGTATGCCACCCATGCAATTTGCCTCCCCATGCGACCC
Source organism: Chrysosphaeria jannelii (assembly GCA_020002325.1). Lineage (NCBI taxonomy): Eukaryota > Fungi > Ascomycota > Sordariomycetes > Ophiostomatales > Ophiostomataceae > Chrysosphaeria > Chrysosphaeria jannelii. The sequence continues at coordinate 143,213 of JAGKRY010000002.1, read as the reverse complement.
CGCTCACTACCGCTTGGCGTAAACTCTAACTTCTTTAACTATCCGGGACCACCGTCTGGGACGGTATCATTCGAGGAATTCATACTGCAATAAAATAGGTGTAAAAAAGAGACAAAACAAGTGCCAGAAGTAAACAAGATATGATGGACAGCCACGACTAACTAACAACATGCAACAACTTTAGGCTATCACATAATATATTTTTCTTAGTTGAAGAAAGAAACAGTATGCATGGGTAACATATTTATCACTCCAAGTATAGGTCTTGATAAGAACAAGTCCATGCTGATGACCATGACAATAACAGTATTGAGATTGTATTGACCAGCGTGGATCTTTTATAAAGCTATGTACATACCTACTTGAAAAAAAAAACATGCCTACATAAAACAAACATTCAACCACTCCCCTCTAGCAAAAATTCAAAATCGACCTGCCATGACACCCCATTTTCAAGAAGTGGAATGTTAATAACGCAGTCTTTTACAGATAACATCTTGTAGTGGCTTAATGGAAAAGATCTTTGATCGCTCTAAGCTTATCCATCATCATCTCAAGAATATTTTTCTTTTCTTCCCTTGTGGCCATTTCGTAAATTTCAAGCCGGCCATCAACAATCGTTTTCATGCTTTGATCAATTTGATCGCAAATCTTTTTTTCTTCTTCTGTCAAATTTGGATGGATGAACTCTCGGATACTACTACGAGTATAAGGACTGTCCACGAGATCGCTCTTCATGACATTAATAAGAATATTGTGAGCTATATTGTCTTTGTTTTTAAAAAGTCTTTCGCCAAACTCTTTCCAGTCCCTTTTGCCTTCTTCCGTTTCGGAAAATTTTTTTCGTCCTCGACGACCTTGAGCTGATCCTCCGAAGAAAATCGCGCGTAACTAGCCACTGGCGACTTGAGTCGCAACACAACCTCGTCCCAGGAGCAGCGCCGAGACATTTCAATTTTGGTGTTGGGGATTTCACTCCAAATTTTCTTTGCCCATACTTCATTTGATAGTTCTTCTCCTTTTATCTTGCGTATCTGACTCTCAAAATCGTCGCTGCCGTCTACGTTCAGGGATCCTACGTAGAAAGAGGGATACATATTGTTAGGGGGTGCCTCAAAAATGCCCTTTAGTTCATCACATCCAGATTGTCGAATCTGAAAGAAATTTATTCTACTGGTAGCAGATATATAGACGGCACATTTCTGGCAATCTCTTTTTTCTTGTTTTCGCTTATAAGATGAGCTCTTTTTTGATGGAAATCCCCTCTCTTTATAAGATATCAGAGATTGAACAGTTTGTGGTGAAGATGGTATCGAACAAAGCCATCTGTTCGTTGAGAATAAAGAGATGCCATGGTCCCATGAAGGCGCTCGTTCTGTTACGAACAGAATCAAACTTATAGCACCATCAAAGGGATTTTTTAAAAGAAAACAATAAACTGTTCTATTTTATGTAAAGAAAATGACCAAAAACGCTCAGGGTATAGTATAATATGCAGAGAACAAGTAAAGCAAAAACACGCTATGAAAGAAACAGCTCAAAATAGATTCAAAGAACTTGGCGTGCTCTCGCTAGCACTGTCGGACTCTTTTATGGGTGATGCGGCGTCCGGACTATTGTTAGCCTCAAAAGCTATGGAGGGCTCATCCTGGCCGTCCACGTACCAAAAGGACTCCTTTCCCGTATCGGACTGCACCCACTTCCCGTTGAATACGACCTCGCTGCCCGTATTGTCAATGAGAGGGAGGTTTCGAGACGCAAAGTCTCGCATAGGGTCATATACATGCTCAGGCGTCCAGTCCTTATTGTCCATGAGAATCTTTCCCAGTCGCACGCTGTTTTCCGTCTCCAGCGACAAAATTGGGCCCCGTATGAAGGAGTGCAGCCGACCGTCAAGGATCTGGATAATGTCCTGTATCTGACGATTGCCAATGTTACGCATCCACCAAATACGATTGCAAATCTTGACAAAAATAAGATAGTGTGCGAGTATAATGAGCGCAGCCGGGGACCGCTGACGAGCTACGTCGTGAAACGCCCTCGGAAGAAAGGTGAACCAGCAAATGGTGCGGATGTTGAGCATCCGGCTGATGCCATTCGACAATTCCCTGTAGAGGGAACCCATGTACAGGATCGTTTTACGGTACACCGTTACGTAGGCGTAATCGGGATCTTCTGGGGTGAGAGAGTCGACAAAGTAGGCAATATGTAGGGGAATAAAGGCCTCGCACTCGGCTAGGTCGATGGGGGGCCGTGCAAAGAGCATGGACATACCCGAGTCGTAGAGCGTTTTGGGGGGGATGAGGTCGATGATGAGCCCAATCCCACGCCACACGACCATCCAGTCGACAATATACAGCTGGGGACAGTCTGGATCTCGAAATGTCTCGGAGGAGAGGGCCACCAGAAGAAGGGAACAGGCGAGGAGGGCAGGGAACGTCTCGGGGACCGCACTCTCAACGGCTTTTCGGTAGCCAGTAAAGGCACGTGCCCGGTAGACGAGGACCCGCGTGTTGTCGACCGTCTGGTCCAAAGCTTTTAAGGAAAGAGCAGAGAGACCCATCATGCAGTCCATGAGGAAAGAGTGCTCAAAGGCATATTGGGGGACAGTGATGGTGAGGGCACGGTCGACGACGGTGTTGTGGCCAGCCTCTGTGGAAAACGCCTCGAAGCCCTTGGTGGTAAAGTGCCAGAAGAGACGCATGTCCATCATGTCAAACTGGCCGGGATAGTAGGTAGGCTGGACAGGGACGGCATATTGCGGGGCAGCAGGGCGTGAATAGGGCGCTTGTATTTGAGAGAGTTGTGTGGGATATTCGTGGGGGACGGCGTTTGCGTGGTCATGATAATCGGAGATAGCCCGGAGGTCTGGAGAGGGCGTGGGGTAGTAGGGCAGGGAGACAGGCACGCCAGGCTGGAAGGGGAGAGAAGGAGAAGGCAGGGGCTGCTGGTACACGGCGTGGGACGGGCCGGAGACAGCCGTCTTTTTTCTGGTTTTGTTGGGGAGTGGTTGGACGTATATACATGTTTGGTTTCTGTAGGTGCAGTTGTTGCACCTTGGACGTGTTTCGTCACACTTTACCCTCCTGCTTTTGCATGTTTTACAGCCAGAGCGAGATTTTTTGTGTGGTTTCTTTGGCCGAAATGGGCGTTTTTTATGCTGATCGAGCTCAAGATCAGGAGGTGTTGGTGGCTCGCCAGTTGAGGTGTATTGGGGGATTTCCTGGGCCATTCTCGCAACAGATTCTAGTGGAGGGGCTTCCTCTATTGTACCCATTAAATATGCCTCCTGGTCATGATAAGGAGGCAACATTTTGATGAATAAGGAGCCAAAAAGAACAAAACCAAAACTCTAAAGAGCTGCAATGGCAAAAGTGGAGGGAAAAGAAAAGAAAATAAAATAAAAAAGGGTTTGTTGGATTTAACCGGGAAATTGGTAAGAATTCGGACTTTATTGTGCTCCCAGAAATTATGAAGAAGGATGAGAATTATGAAGAAAATAAATCCGAGGTGAAACAGTAGTGCTAGGTAACGAACTAATGGATGCAGACTCTTAAAGATTGAGATCCAATAGCGTGTACGCCTCGAGGCCGGAGATCGATGGAATAGAAAAAAGAAGAAGACGAACCGTCCAAAAAACAGCCAAAACGAGCCTCAAAGTGTCTTGCTGCAGAAAAAGGAGGGTTACATAAGAAGATCATCCCCCTCCCCTCCGGGTGGAGCCCGTTCTGCCCTACTACTAGTAACGGCTAGCGTCCGGCCCTCTCCCACGCAGGCGGTCTTTCATAAACTCATAATGACCAGGTTGCACAAGCTGCATCGCAGTTATGCATGGGTGGAGAAGTGGGACGAACGGCTTTGCCATGCATTACCGAGCGCGCCTTCCTGCTTTTACCTTTTTCATCGCATCTGCCTTTTCATACTGGCACTGTGGGCCCTACCTCTGAGGCGACTCGAGTCTCGACTCTCGACTCGCCCTTGTGTCAGCACAGACACTGCAAGCACTAGGAAGGCGCTAGAAAAGGCCACTATTGACTCGGTACCGAATATGTCGAAATTTTATGGGGCCAAGTGCACAGCATAACTCGCACGCGTTGCACAAAATGCACAACGGGTGGACGCGAACGGAGATGGCACGGCGACTGCAAATATGGCGACAGAGGCAGTGCACGACGAGTTCCGGGGCCGCGGACGGCAGATCGAGACGCTCTCTGCGCTCATTGACGTTTGTTTTATTTATTTGCTTTTCTAAAAGGGGAACATACTCATAAAAACAGCCGTTAAAAGCACCTTGTGCCAATATCGTCGTCCATGGGACAGAGTCTACAGGCAAAACTGGCGTTGTCACTCGCGTTGTAGAGGTCATTTCCGATGGCGAGAGAAGGAGAATCGACTATGCCATCATTGATGTCAACAAATGCGTGACAACACGACATTTATTCGAGAGAACAGCCGACCAAATGGCCCTTCGTCTCCAAGATACAGCCCCAACACGGCCCCAACGCTGCGAATCGCTGGCACAACTATCCGTGGTCGTTGCTACTATGCTACAGAATGCCTGTGCGCTGCGGGACGACCCTGCATGGCGGTTTGTGCTCGTTTTTGACGCCATCGACCGCCAAAGAGACGCCCCTTCCACGATGCTCCCAGGTCTTGCACGGCTTGCTGAGCTGTGTCCCCTGCTCACAACCGTCTTTATAGTGGCCTTCCCTACCCCTTCCATGCTACACATGAGCACGGCGCCGTTTGTGCACTTTCCCAACTATAAACGAAGCGAGTGCATTGCCATTGTCGAGGGACACCCCCCAGAGGCTCTCGGGGGCCACTCGGCAGACGACACTGCCCAGCTCTGGTCCCGCTTTTGCATCACTGTCTACGATGTCCTTGCCCGGCCAGCTGGCCGCACCCTCCCCCTGTACCGTGAAATGTGCACGCAGCTGTGGCCTCAGTTCGTCGCCCCTATTCTCGCAGGCCATTATGGCATCCGTGAGTACAGCAAGCTCATTGTTGCCACCCGTCCTCTCTTCCAAAATGAGGCCCTCCTCAACGGCAGCCAAGGCAGTGATGACAGTCCCGTAACATCCTCTGATGCGAATACACCCGAGGCCCGTGAATTGGCCTCGCTGCTCCCGACATCCTGTAGAGTCCTTCTCCTCTGTGCCTATCTGGCCTCCCACAACGCGGCCCAGAACGACATCTCTCTTTTTTCCACCCACAACCATGGCCGTCGACGAAAACGCGGCGGCATGGTGGGTACCTCGCAAAGGGTCGGTCTCCGTGCAAAGAACCGCAAAGTGGCCCGAAAACTTCTCGGTGCCCATGTTTTTCCCCTCGAGCGATGGCTCTCCATCTACTCCGCCGTCCGTAGCGAGTGGCTCAATGCGGCCCCCACCACGGCTTCGGGCGCCAATGCCACGGCAGCACTGCTGGATGGAGACTGCTATGCGTCCATTGCCACGCTGTCAAGCCTCCGGCTTGTGATACGGGCATCCGCTGCTAATGACCCCATGGACCAGCTGGGGAAATGGCGTGTCAATGTCGGCTGGGAGGTCGTGCGCAGCCTCGGACGCAGCATGGGCATTGAGCTAGAGGACTGGCTCATCGACTAGCTTATTCAAACACTCAATCATCGTTATACATGCATGTACCTAGAATCTATATTTCGACTCGCGCTTCTTCTCGCTCCTCTCGCTCTTGCGCGTCTCCTCCACCTTTTGTCTCTTCCGGCTCTCTTGCGCAATCATGTTGCTCAAATCTTCGTCGTAACTGCGCCACTGTGCACCCACCCCTTCCTTGCCTCGGCCCTCGTCAAACCTCCGCTGCAGCTCCTCCTTGCTCAGCCCATCCTGCAGGTCGTCTGCGGCAATTGACACATCCACATCGCCTGGCTTTTTGCGTTTGCGATCGTCCTCCTGGCCCAACACATGCCCAACGTTTGACGGTTCATGTGCCCCCCTGTCGTGAGACTGCCGAGGATTCTCTTCCGTCTCAAAGCCGCGCCGCTGCTTGCGCAGGTCAATGCCCCCTGTTGGCGACGGGTCTATGCCCACAGGGATCGATGGCATATCTGTCGCCACACCAGCGTACCGATTTGATGCAGGCACAGTCTCCCGACGCTGCACATTCTCTTCTTCCTCCTCTTCCTCTTCCACTTCCTCTTCCTCTTCCTCTTCCTCCTCCTCGTCTTCTTCCTCTTCCGATTCCTCTGCCATCGGTTGCAGCTCGCCCCAAATGGCTGGCTGAACAGGCACACTATAGGCCTCTTGTGCTTTAATCTGCGTAGACGCAGCATCCATGGCAGCCAGATTTCCCCTGCGCATGCCAAAGACATCGCCACCATAGATGGGTCTGTTATTGGCGTCCACTGGTGGCCGTCCCCACTGGCCGACACCGAACCCCCAGGATGCACCAGGAGGGATGGGGGCATTGAGGCCAGGGATCTGCAGACTGGGATACGATGGAGGGGGTCCGAGACGCTGCTGGTGGGTCAGCCATGGTGGCGGATAGCCTGGAGGCATGCCCAAAGCCTCGAGAAGGGCATCAGAAAGCCGCTCGCCTGGCTTGAAGCTTTTAAACTCGTTCTCCCACTCCTTTCCCTCGTAGTAGACGTCGCCGAAGCGCGTCAGCAGGGGCTTTGTCTGGAAACGGAAAAAGGCATCATACAGTTTTTGGTAGTCAATGTCCATTTTCCCCATCTTGGGCTGCACCCGCTCGCGCTGCTTCTGCTTCAGCGTCTGCTCAGACTGCTTCTCGAGGACAGCGTCACGCATCTCGGCAATGCCTGTCTCGGCAATGAACTTTGGCAGCCGAAAGGGTGCCTTTTCAATGCCTCGTTTGCTCGACAAATACTCCCGCTTAAGCGACCAGTGGCCTGGCACGGGCACAATGTTCTTCTGCGCCTTGAGGATGGCCAGCAGCCGCGGGTCTGACGAGGACACGTCGTGCCATTCCACGACATCAGGCATGGCCACAGATGCCTTTAGTTCTGCCACAGACATTGTATTCATCTTCTTTTTTTTCTTCTTGGAGAGCCGTGGCTTCCCGTCCTCATCCTCCTCCTCGTACGGATCGTACGCGTCATTCATAAACACTTCGCCTTGGTTTCCTGCATTGGCTTCTCGCGCCACATCGTCTCCGCCAATATTTGGCCCGAATTTGCTCAGAATATCCTTGAATTGCTCAAACGACGGGTCATCGTAGTCCTCCTCTGCCAGCTGCAGCACACCCACCTCACCGTCCTTCTCCGCTGCCTTCCCAGCGTCCACAGCACTGCCGTTTTGCCCTGTTTTCGCCTGTTGCAGCTCTTCTTTCTGGCTTTTGGCCTTTTTTTCCTCCTTTTTCTTCGCCCTCCGCATCTGGTTCTTTGTCATCTTCTGTGCCGCCATCTTGCCCAATACGCCCGCTCTCGCTGCACGTCTCTTCTCAGGGTCTTTTTGTGGATTTTTCTCGATGTTCTTGCGGCGCGCAGCTCGCGTGCCGAAAAATGCGACATGACTAAGCAGACAGTACATGCATAGGTACGAGAGAGCAAAGGTTGCGGCGCGCCGGGTGTGTCTGGCGAGGAAAATGTACAAATGGCATGTTCCACGCCTCGAGGACCTGCCGAAACGTGCCACCCGCCGAGAAAGAATGAGCAGATCGTGCCTTCCTTGAAAGTCGCACCGAACCCAGGACAAGAACCGATTATATAAGCCACCCGTGTCCCTTTTTTGTGCGTCGCTGGCCAAGAGATGCATTCCGCAGCGGCACAACGCAAACCGTCGATGGGCGAGCCCATTATGGAAGAGAGAAGCACCGAGTCGTTTCCAACGATGGAGGTCCCGGCCACAGACTGGAAATCGCGCCCAGAAAACGCATACCACTCGGGCTGGCCGCGGCCCATGCACGGCCCGAAACACGGCCATTCGCGGCAAAAGAGCATCACCGAGGCCATCCGGCACATCAGGGCCCGCGGCGGTAGTACCAGCCAAAACGTCCATGAAATTGCAGACGCCCTGAGGGCCCCAGTCTCTCCCATGCTTGTGGTATGTGCTGTTTCCGCGAAAGAAACACCGTCTGACCCTGCTAGCTCCTCTGCATTCTGTGGTATGCGTCGTCTGCGCTGACCAACACGTCGTCCAAGTCCATTCTCAATGCCTTTGAGAAGCCGGCGACGCTGACAATCGTCCAGTTCTGGTTTGTATCTTCCTTTTGCATCTTTCTCTCGTGGGTTTCGGGTATCTTTCCCACCATAAAAACGGCCATGCCCTTTCTCAAAAACGGCGTCCGCCGTCCCTCTGTCGAAATCATACGCACCACGCTACCCCTTGCGGGCTTCCAGATTGGCGGCCATCTTTTGAGCTCCACGGCCACCACTAAAATTCCCGTTTCCCTTGTCCACACCATCAAAGGCCTCTCTCCCCTATTCACCGTGCTCGCCTACCGCCTCTACTTTGACATCCGCTACCCCATGACAACCTATCTCGCCCTGATCCCTCTTACCTTTGGCGTCGCCCTTGCCTGCTCAGGCTCCCACTCTTTTAGTGGGGGCCAGATTCTCGGTATTCTCCATGCTCTTCTCGCCACAGCTATCTTTGTCATCCAAAACATCTTTTCAAAGCGTCTCTTCAACGAGGCCTCTCGTGCCGAGGCCGATGGCCAAGGCCCATCTCGTAAACTCGACAAACTCAACCTCTTATGCTACTCCTCCGGCATGGCATTTATTCTCACCTGTCCCATCTGGTTCTGGTCCGAGGGCATCGGTCTCTTGGGCGACTTTTTGCATGACGGAGCCCTCGATCTATCAGGCACACCCAATTCCTTTGACCACGGCCGTCTCTTGGTCGAGTTTGTCTTTAATGGCTTCTTCCACTTTGGTCAGAACCTGTTGGCCTTTGTCCTCTTATCCCGTGTGTCTCCCGTCACGTATTCCGTGGCCAGTCTGATCAAACGAGTGTTTGTCATTACGGTTGCCATTATCTGGTTCCGAAACCCAACGACGTGGACACAGGCCGTCGGTATTAGCCTCACCTTCCTCGGCCTCTACTTTTACGACAGAACAAACCACAACAAGGCCGACCGAAGAGCCCGTTCCTTGACAACAGACCAGCGGTCAGCGCCCATTTTGCCTACAACAGTTGAATTTTCGCCTGAGACGAACCACCATCCGTACACACCGGGCCATTCAACCTTTATAAACGATGACTATAAGAAGTCGGACACGGTCGGCCGTGAGGATATGAATGGGCCCACAGCTTCGCAATGGATGCAGAGAGGAACCCGACAGGAAGATACTTGGCGTCTCAGTGACCAGGCTGTCAAAGCATAACGATGTATGATGGGATGATTTTTCTTTTTTTTTTTACTTTTTACTTTTTGGTGATGAACATGCCTTGGAGTTTATGGAGTGTCATTCACGAGTTATTCATTTTATGCACATAATTATGCATGCTCTTTTCGGGAAATACATGAGCGGGTGGGTCTTTCGAAAGTTCATGCCTTGGAAAAAAGGCAATCATTCGCCTTGAGGTGCCCCTCAGGAGTCAAGACGCTGACAAGCTCTTTCTCGTTTTATTTCCTGTCAAAGAAAAAACCAAGCCGCACCTGCTCTCTCGCGTTCTTTCTGTATATAATTCACGTCAACTGTATTTCCCCTCTCTCTTCTCTTTTTTTCTCTTCTCATTTAGTCATTTTGTATTGAAGAAATATTGTAATAGTGAAAAAAAGAAAAAGAAAAAAGTCTTGAAGAAGCCTAAAGATATTACGTCACAGTGCATCCTTTTTGCCATTGGACTGTCTTGCACTACCTAACGAAAAAAAATGACGATTCCGTCCAGAAGAAGATCAGCACGGCGCCGGGCATCCAAGCGTGCATCCAAGAGGCAAAAAAGAGACGAGAACGTGCCCCGGGTGCAAACTCGGCACGCCTCCATCAAGTCGTATGCAGAGCTCAACGATGACACGATAGAAAATGATTGGTTCGGCTCGAGTGAAGACGAAAAAGAAGACGTTGGGATGCCCATCACCATTGAAATTGACGACCAAAGCAGGGAGCCAAGCAGGGACGCGAGCCCTCGACGGACTCGGTCGAGCAGCAGAAAACCAGTGCGCAGCAAAACACAAGGCGTTGCACAAAAAAGAACACGGTCCGCCGTCGTGCCCTTGTCTACAGAGAAGAAAAAGACGGCGCCAAATTCTTTTCCGCTATGTACGCTCCCGTATCCAGTTCTCTGCGCGTTCTTCAGCGCCATGATCATGCCAGGGGACATTTATTCGTTTCGACAGGTCGTCCACATGGCTGCCATGTCGCGTGTCCTGTGTGCACCAGCACTGCGAGCAGCCTACGAGAACCCGCCTTTGCTGAGCATGCCGTTTGCTCATGCATTCCAGAACCTCGTCACGGCTTCACCACGGCTCCGGGGTAAACGTAGTTTTGATTATAACCATGCCGTAAAGAAGCTCAGGCTAGAGGTCCAGACGACGGCGTCGCGGGTGTTTCGTCTGTCGAAGCGACTGGATATTGCCAGAATCATCCGTAAATGTCCCAATCTTTGTGAAATCGACTTGTATCTAAACTCTGATTACGCACCCTTTGCCGAGGCCGAGCGGGTGCGCTGGAGCTACTCTCCGTCCATCTTCCAGGCACTCACGGGTGAAGCGGACGGAGATTCGGAGAGCGAATCGAAGACGGGTATTGTAAAGAGGTCGATACACTTGCGTTCGTGGAGCTGGAACGCTCTTCTTATGGGAAGCGACGTCACAATGGAAACCATCCGAACGCTGCACGAGAAGCCCGTGTTCCAAAGCTTGCGACGTATCAAGTTTTGCAACTTCAACTTTGCACCGCGGCGGAAATCGCAACAAGTATCGGAAGAAGCAGACCGACGCGATATGGATCTCGTCCGTCAAATGGTAGACGTCATTTCCATCCTGCCCCGTCTTGAGCATGTCACGTTTGTGTCGTCGGACATTGTCAGCGACGTTCTTCTTTCGCTTCTGCCAACGTCGATTCGGCACATTTCGATTGTCCATTGCGACAAAGTCGACGCCGACGGTTTCATAAGCTACATGGGCACGCATGGCTCGGGGCTGCACGGCATAACGCTGCTGCATAATAGCGCGCTGAGTCTAGAGTTCCTGCCGTTCCTCGAAAAGAGCTGTCCGCTTCTGCAAGAGCTATGCATTGACCTGATGTGCTACAGCAAAACAGCGCTCCTGGACCATGAGGGGCCTTCTTATGACGAGCTCATGCCGCTTCAGCAAACGCCGACATGGCCCTCGTCGCTGCGCTCGCTCATCATCCGCAGTTTGCGCTTCAGCGAAGCCGAGCGTCCAGAGATGCTTCTTCGCTCGATTGCAGACAGTGCACGCCATCTTTTGATGCTGCGAGTGCTGTCCATCCGGGCCAATATCGACATTCCATGGCGGCAGCGGTGTGCGTTACGAGATCACTGGATGGCCACAATGGATGCCATCTTTTCAAGGAATGCAGAAAAAAGAAAAAAGGCATTGCTCAAGGTGCCATTTGTCCAGGGTCAGTGTGATGTTGTTGACATTTTTATCGACAACCAAAAGCCGAGGGAGATTCAGTTTGGCATGGAGGATTTCGCCGATACAGACCGAGACTCGATGGATGATGATGAATGGAGTGAGTAAGATACCCCCACCATGTGTTTTGAAATTTTTTTGCATCCTTTTTTTTTGTTTCTTTATTTTGTGTTTCATTCATTCTTTTGGCTTTTTTAATGTTTTTTTTTTTCTACAAAAAAAGAGCTACTCCTCCTCCATGGCCTCGAGCCGCCACCTAGCGCCGTACCTCCATTGCAAAAAAAAAAAGGGCAGAACGGCTATTTGGAAGCTGGCACAAACACTAAAGGCAGGGCCTGTGTTTATTCTCTGAATGAGAGGCATAATAAAACTCACGCCTCCGGCAGCCGTCATGCATCTCGCCAAGTTTAAACTAGCGTTGGCAGATGCACTACCGCCGCCACGCTTTTTTGACTGAAACACATCTACAAGATAGGTCGTCGTAGCGGTCTGAATGGCCACAACGGTCCACCCTACCACAAACGTGGCAATAATCGGGGCGGAAATGTGGACATGCCGGTCAATCGTCCAGCCAAACCACATAATCGCCGCACACTGAATAAAAGCAAAAATGGGCAGTAGCCGCAACCGCGCCTTTTCCAGTGCCGAAGACGTCGATATAGAGACGGTCCGTGCCAAGTCGGTATTCTCCGTGGCGCGTTTGACGCGTTGGTAGTCGTTATCCAGTAGACGGCCCATGAAGAGCGTGCCAACAATGGAACCCACACCGTTGGCGATAAATGTAAGGCCAGTTTCCGTCTCAGACAAGCCATATTCAGACTGCATCAGTGTCGACATGGCCGTGACCATCATCTGCCAGACGGCATAGTATACGGCGAGGAACATAATGATGAAGCCAGCCTGTTTGCTGAGGAGAATGCGGAGAGGCCCGAGAACGTCAATGGACATTTTTGGCTTGGTCCTCTCAGCCTCTTGCTCCACAGTCGCCCGCGTCCACTGTACGGCGGTCTTTTTTTGGTAGATATTGAGGGGAAACCGTATGACGGAGGGAAGCGTGTCCGGGTTCCGGCCGCCATGGCCGACAATGGCACGGAGGGTTTCTGGAAGGAGAAGGGTGAGGAAGATGAGAAAAATGCCGCTGTAGATGACGAGGAACCAAAAGACGGAGCGCCAGCCGAGGGAGGACCCAGCGAGGGCACCGCCGAGAATAGGGCCTACGGCGACGGGGACAAGAAGACCTGCTTGGAAAAAGCCAATGTAGCTGCCACGGTTGGCACGTGTTGTGACGTCGCCAACGACACCAGCGCCAATGGCAATGGTGGAAGAGCTGCCAGCGCTTTGGAGGCCACGGAGGACCATGAGACAAGCATAATTGGGAGATTCCGCGAGGCCAATGCAGGCGCCAAAGAAGATGATAAAGGTGCCAATATAGGCAACGCGACGGCCACGGGCATCAGAAATGGGGCCCCAAAGACTAGGGGCGAGGCCTTGGAAGATGAGGTAAACGGTGACGGTGAGATTGATGAGTTCTGGCGTGACATGAAAATCACGGGCAATGGTGGGCAAGGCAGGAAAGTAAATATTCGACGCCGAACCAGAAACTACATGTGAGTTTCAATATATATAAATGAATAAAAAACTACAAAACCATACATGTTGCAGCAATCGATACTATACCCACAATCAGGATGCGTTGTCGATGGTCAAAAATGCTATAGGGCTCTTCAGCCACTATGGCCTCTGTCTTTCTGCCTGTATCCGACATGTAAACGTAAGTTTTTCTCTTTTATTCTTTTCCTCTTTCAATATCAATTTTTTGACTTTTTTTCCAAATAAAAATCATTTTTTTGCTGCTTCGTAGCAACTGCTTTTTATGTTGTTTGCGATATCGGATCGGAAACCTTGTCGTCGTGATCTTTAACATGTCTCGACGTTACATTACCGAAAATCCCGATCCTCCCGAGCGCGTGATCACGTGTGGTTGCGTTGAAAACTTTTTTTTGGGGCGTGGAGACTTTGCTAAGCATGTGACTGTGTTAGGCCACATCAAACTTCGAAGTTCGAACAGACGAATGAAAAACTACATTGGACCCAATTTGGTATAGCGTTCACAACATGTTCATAACTTGGTCGAAAAAAACTGCCCATTTTCGTACATATTTTATGAGGTATGAGCATTTTATTCGTTCTTGTTCGTTGATTTCAAAAAAAAAGGATAGTCTCGTCCTTCCATCAACGAAGTCCCTGATCTTCAATGTTTCAAGACTTCTCCCGAATTGGTACCAATAGTAAGAACTCCATAAGATGTAAAAAGGTCGTGGCCATACAAATCAGTTTCGAGAAGCAGCAACAGTAATAATATAGACAACAGGCAGGTGACTCATTTTGAGCCATACTATCACTATTGGATATACGTCGCCGACTTTGTTCGCCATATACCATCATGATAATAACTTGTAGGCAAAGCCACAGCCGTGGAATAAAAGGAAACGTACATAAAACAACATATTATTTAAAAAAGGGCCGTACTCTCTCATACTTCCATTCTGGCAAACAAGTTTTAAAAAAAACACTCCTTTCACCATGGTATACTACGTATTTTTAACCTCAATCGCACTTGCCGGAGATTTCCTGTTTGAACTCATCACAGATGATTCTTGTGGGGATAACTCGGTCATTCAGATCTTCCAAACAAAATGTGATAGAAATGAGAAACGTCTCGTAACAGATAAAACAAGATGAGATTTGCAAAGTTAATAAAGGAGCCCCTACTATGATCAATCTACAGTGGGCACAAGAAACATGGCATAAGCTCCCTAAAACGAAGGCCAACTTGACAAGGTTTTGCTCTTAGGAAGAAGCCGTCTTGAAACTAAGAATAGTACAAGCCAATTATTCAAGGTATAGCGTTTCCAATCAACACAGGCTTTTCAAAGAGGATAAGATTACTGTCGATAACCTACCAAAAATGTATACGCCGAAAACCCTTGCAAAGGATTATTACAAAAACAGGTACGATTGTACTATTTCCAAAGTGATTGCAGCTGTAGCAGAAAACTCCCGTAGCGTATATCGCAATGAAAGTATTGAAAAGTTTATTCGTCCAGTTGAGGGGGACGAGGAAAAGAAAATGTGCAAGGAATTTGATGAAATCATCCGAAGTATGGTAGACTCTTATGTCAAGGCATATGAAATATATGCACGCGAGAAGTTCTGGGACAGGTTGCGAAGAATTGTCGACCATTACTTTTTTTGATGACTCTATTTAGTTTAAATAGCACCTTTTTTTTTTAAAGTCTTTCATGTCGTGTAGTTGAGCCAGAAATATATTACGCATTATTTTTCTCTTCCATTCCAGATAGATAGATAAATGTTTATTGCCTGTTGTGCTGCCTTGGTGGTGGTAGCTTTAGACTAAGTTTACACGTAATTTAAGACAAATAAAAAGACTGAATCACCAAAAACCTTGTCCTCCGACCTCCAATATTGATGGGGCTTTCTTCTTCCATAAATCCTTTCTTCCATTCATGTGTTTTTGTTTTTTGTGATAAGTCTCCCAAAGCAGTTGTAGCTGGAGATATAGACACGTAATCCAGCGCTACCACAAGCACGCTAGAAGTGCCAACCGAAACCGTAACCGTATAGCCGAGACCGAAAGACAGCATAGAGATGATGCTGATAGAAATAATACACGCCCATTGCACAACCAATGACGCCATGTTTGAGCGTCTTGTAGCTGCATCGATATCGGACAAGTTACGTATGTTCATTCTAGTATAAATTACAACATGCTGAGCGCAAACAAAAAAAATGGTCTTCAAATTGAGAAATTGTGGATCGTTGGTTTGGGTAGGCAAAAAAATTGGCATCCATGTATTATTGTATTCCAAGTGACGTAGATTATATTACCATGTGATAACCTCTATAGCCTCTCACGACAGCTATGTGTCTGATAAAAAATCAAGGGGCATCTCTAAAAAGGAAAGAAAGACAACGCCCATAGCAGGAAAAGAAGTCACCCAAAAAAACCTGAGCTTTCTGACTGTACCGAAAAAAAATGACAGGCAAATTATGGCCAAGGAATAGTAAGCAAGCACTTTCATCCTAATACTACATTGTAATATCTTATATGGGGGCATATATAACGCCTCTTTCCTTTCCCTTTTTTCAACCATCACCAACAACCTTCGCTATGTCATACAGCATTTATATATCCACCATTTGTCGTGGTTCAAACTACCTTTTGAGCTTATCGCAGATGATTCTGAAATCATTCATATTTCCCAATCCAGGCAAGATACGAATATAATGTATTACTACTACTTCTCCTACTGTGTGGGAAAGCTAGAGAAAAAAAAGAACTACATCATCGATGAAATATGACAAATTTGCAGAGGATTTCCTCCATGAGCAATCTGCAATGGACAAAGGATGCATGGCATAAACTTCCAAAATTAGAAGACAAATTGGGCATCGGCCTATTGAAGGCAGCCAATGAGGCTGATCTATTGCAAAAAGGGCCATCTGACGCTTTGAGAGATTCTCTTCGTCGACTGCGATCAATTTCTTTGGCTTCAATAGCCGCTTGGCATCCTCAGGAATATGCCTTGGCATCTTATTTCGAGCAACCTGAGACGACCTATCATTCTATATGTAATTCATATGCACTATTTCAAGTAGAATTGTACCGCGTATATTTCAGCTACCTCATATTATCTACTTTTAATATACTCTCTTCGTTTTAACGCAATGTGACATGACTTTATCTACTGTACATAGTCGTCTTCATTTCTTCAAAAACAGGTCATTCACGAGAGCGAGCGAAGCGAGAGAGCTTCATCAGTTACTTATACAATGATTGTCTTTCATCTTAGTCCGTATATAGGCCAGAGGATATTTCTCCTATGCCGCCAGGCTCAATGACCTAAAGTGTGCCCATGCTAAATTCTTGGCTCCTTCTAATAACTAGTGTGGCTTACATCAGTATGAAATGGACTTTGAGATGAATCAATATGAAGGTCAGCATCTAGAAACAGAAAAGAGAAGGGTTCTCCGAGATGGCTATGTCTAAGTCACATCTCTGTGAATGACCAAACGTGACGGGTCAGACGATAATGGTCCTTGGTCCAAAAATGCCACAGGATTGGGTCGAATTATTACCTCGAATGTAATGTTCTCCTATAAAATGCCTCCAAGTCCAACATTATAAGATTTAAAAGGACCAGGTCGCAAACAAATTTCTGGAGTATCTCGGTAAGCCGTATCTATAGGACAGAAGGAAATGTAAGCCAAAATCATACTTTGCCTTCGTTGCCTTCCTAGCAGAAGGCATAGAGCTAAAAGGGTGGGGTCCTCACTTTTATTCCAAGCAGATTTTCAAGAAATATTCAACTTTTCACCAAGATGTACTACATTTTTGTATCCTCAGTCAAGTATGATGGATCGTTCCTATTTGATCTCATCACAGATGACTCTTGTGGGGATAAATCAGTTATTCAGATATTTCAAAATGATTGTGATAGAAATGAGAAACGCCTCGTAACGAATAGAGAACAAGGCCGGTTTTCCTACTTCGTGGGCTCGTTAGATGAAGAAAACAAGGACTACTTTATCGACGAGATTAATAAAGTTGACAAAAAAAACCCTGATATGAGCAATTTACAATGGGCACAAGAAGCATGGCACATACTCCCTAAAACGAAGGCTAATTTGACAAGGTTTTGTTCTTGGGAAGAGGCTGCCTCCAGGCTAAAAGTAGCACAAGCAGAGTATTCAAGATTTGGAATTTCCGACCAATATAGGCTTTTTAAAGAAGACATGATTAGGTTTAATGCGCTGGTGAAAAATTGTACGCCGAAAGATCATGCAAAGGCTTTGGCCAAAATTATGAAAAATGATAAAGCTATCAAAGCTATTGCATTTCTAGTGGAAAATTTGAACAATGTATATTTTAATGACAGCATTGAAAAGTTTATTCGCCCTATTGAAGGTGAGGAGGAAAAGGAAATGTGCAAGGAAATTGATGAAGCGATTCGTTGCATGATGGGGTATAATGCCGAGGCGTACGAGATATATACACGTGAGACGCTTTCTGCCAAGATAAAAAGAGTTATCAAGAGTTTCTTTTGATGTTATCTACCTACCTACCTCCTAGTTAGACCAGCAATAAATTATTCTGCTTTCTATTTATTGTTACTACATAAGTGCAGGCTAGCCGTCTCCACTCTTGTGTCCATCTTTTACTAGACAGAGGCGACATGTACCGCTGGGTTTATAAGAATGGGAGAGGTCATAGAAGGAGGACATTATTGATAGGCCTTTTCTTACATACCTAGTTAAGAGCCTACAGTATTTTGTAGTTAAATTGATTGTTTGATCGTACCTTCGCCACTAGATATCGACGGCTTAGGCCCTTTGGCTTGAGCAACAAACCAAGCATAGGCCACCACTGCTTTCTCCTACGCCTCATTTCCGCTCACGCTTGTTTTATGCTTGGCTAGCTTGGTCGATGATTACATAGTTCTGTGGTGTGATCCATGCGAGGCTCAGGCAACAGAGGTCATTCTACCCTACCTGCTCTCACTATAGTATTATATACCGAATAAGTGAAAAAGTCAGTGCCATATTGGCTGTAGTTCCACACATTAAAGGCTATCTTTTGAATCTTGGTTGATTCATTCCAAGGCCTAAAAATATCATTCTGTGAATAAAAGTGTGGGCGGTGGGCGGACCCAGTACTCTCTTTGGTAGAGAGGTACCATGGCACGCACCGATGAGGCATATGAGGAGCACGGACGTAGGGATGCGAAGGGGGGAGGAGGGGACTTCCAGCACTGGTGGTGTGGAGTTGTTGGTTTGTTTAGGCGCTGGGTTGGGCTGGGCCCAGCGGGGTTCAGAGCATGGGGGTCAGTGCCAAACTGCCAGAACGAAAGGCTGAATTGCAAAGGCGCACACCGTCCCGTGCCTTGCAAGGCTTATGCCGTGAGGAGCGACGTAGCTTTTGCAATGTCAACTCCCAGTAATCAATCGATACAAAATAGTCTTCGTCCCAGAGACAGGCCAAGCCAGAGGGGAAGAAACATGCAGGGACATAATGGACGTTGCGATAGAATGATAGATAAATGATTACACGCTTTTCTTTCTTTATTAGCCTACATAGACCCTGGTGTGCGCAGATGCAGACGCCTTTGCAAGACTAGTTCTTGAGCTCAGCGAGAATCTTCTCGCCCTTGGCCTGGGCCGACGTGAAGTTGCCGACCATGTAGAAGGCGTTCTCGGGCAGGTTGTCGCCGTCGCCGTTGAGGATGGCCTTGAAGGAGGCAATGGTGTCCTTGAGGTCAACCAGGGCGCCCTCAATGCCGGTGAAGACCTGGGCCACGGTGAAGGGCTGGCTCAGGAAACGCTGGATCTTGCGGGCGCGCTCGACGGTCAGCTTGTCGGCCTCGGACAGCTCGTCCATGCCGAGAATGGCAATGATGTCCTGCAGCGACTTGTACTCCTGCAGGATCTGCTGGACACGCGTGGCCGTCTGGTAGTGCTCCTCGCCGACAATGCGGGGGTCCAGCATGCGCGACTTGGAGTCCAGGGGGTCCACGGCCGGGTAGATGCCCAGCTCGGAGATGCTACGCGACAGGACCGTCGTGGCGTCCAGATGAGCAAAGGTGGTGGCTGGCGCCGGGTCCGTCAAGTCGTCAGCAGGCACGTAGACGGCCTGCACGGACGTGATGGAGCCCTTCTTGGTCGTGGTGATACGCTCCTGCATACCGCCCATGTCGACGGCCAGCGTGGGCTGGTAGCCGACAGCCGACGGGATACGGCCCAGCAGCGCCGACACCTCGGAGCCGGCCTGCGTGAAGCGGAAGATGTTGTCGATGAAGAGCAGCACGTCCTGGCCCTCGTCGTCACGGAAGTACTCTGCCACCGTCAGGCCCGTCAGGGCCACACGGGCACGGGCTCCAGGGGGCTCGTTCATCTGGCCAAAGACCAGCGCCACCTTGGACTCGCCGTCGAGCTGGATGACCGACGTCTCCTGCATTTCGTGGTACAGGTCGTTGCCCTCACGGGTACGCTCTCCGACGCCGGTGAACACCGAATAGCCACCGTGGGCCTTGGCAATGTTGTTGATCAGTTCCTGGATAAACACCGTCTTTCCGACGCCAGCACCGCCAAACAGGCCGATCTTGCCGCCTCGCGCGTACGGCGCCAGCAGGTCGACCACCTTGATGCCCGTCACAAGCACCTCGGCCGTCGTCGACTGGTCCGTGAACTCTGGCGCCTCCGTGTGGATGGGCCGGAATTTGTCCGTCTTGATGGGCCCACGCTCGTCAATCGGGTCGCCCGTGACGTTCATGATGCGTCCCAGCGTCGCCGGACCCACAGGGATCGTGATTGGCGCGCCCGTGTCGACGGCTTTAGCGCCACGAACAAGACCCTCCGTGCCGTCCATGGAAATGCAGCGCACCGTGTGCTCTCCCAGGTGTTGCTACTCGTCAGCACGCTCCCGCTCATGTTCCGCACTTACAGCCACCTCCAGGACCAGCTTCTGTCCATTGTTCTGCGTCTCCAGGGCGTTCAGAATAGCCGGCAGCTTCTCTGTGTCAAACTTCACTGCCCCCGTTAGTACGATCGCTCTTTCCGCCTTTTGCTTGCTTGTTTATTTACCGTCGACAACGGCACCAATCACCTGTCGCGGTTAGTAGTCTATTCTGTTGCCAGGACGATTGATCGGGAAGGTGCGTACCTGGTGGATCTTGCCGTCTCCCACACCAGCGCTGCTGGCAAAGCGGCTGCCGGCCATGAGGGAAGGTGCGATGAAGCCAGCATTCGGCCGGGCCGTGCGAGGCGTGACAAACGTCGAGCGGGCGACCCGTGCTGCTCTGACCAAGTTTGCGCTGCATCCCAGAAAAAAAACGTGTCAATTTTGTGTCATTTCTGCCGCAAAACGGCAATTGCCGCGCCTACCTCTTGAACATCTTTGCGGTCGTGAACGCTTCGCAAATCTGGTTGGGGGAAAAGTCAAGAGTTGTTCCTGCGGAGGAGGTCGGGTAAAAAAAAAAAACTGCACAGCAAAACGAGAAGCTCTTTCCCGCACTGTCATTGGTGCTTTTTTTCGCAATTAGCGCCTCAGGCACCAAGGCCTGCGCTGTTCCACACTGCCAAAACAGCCCTGAAGCCCCTTTCCTCCAGCGTCTTGGACCCTTTCTCCCGAGGGTTCCCGCGCCCCACCTTCCCAATCGGAGCTTCCACTTTTCGTGCATAATTTATGCGCAGCATAATAAGAACAAATTAAGTTGATTTGAATGGAATAAATTGTGCTCTATTCTAATGCAAAGACCTGTCTGTTAGTGCTATTGCCTCGTGCCATCACCACCTACTAGGGCTGTCCGCGTGGGGAGGTACACGTGCATGCAATTGCGTCGTCCGTTCCATCCCAAACTAAAGTAAAGCGTTAGCACCCACACCATCCCAGCATCGTAACCTACTCGGTCGTAATGTATCGCGCACTGTAATCAATTCGCTGGTAGCCCCCAAACTCCTTGGCATCACTGTCGAGCACTACCTTGTATGTGCCCGCCTGCTCAACGCCAATGCGGTAGTCCTCAAACGATTTGCCTCCATGGAAATTAAAGACAAACACAAGCCCTGCCCTCTCAAACACGACCACCTTGTCGCTCTCATTCTTCAGAGAAATATACGCCTGTGGTGCACTCAGCCAGCCATATCTCTCCTCCAGCTTGTTCATCTGGGAATCAAACAAGTTGAGGAACTTGTACCGTAAAAGATCATCCTCAATGAGGTTAAACTGTCTCCGGGCATACAAAAACGAGTTCTTGTTCCCTTCCCGAGGGAAATCAAGCCACTCTGGATGCCCAAACTCGTTCCCTTCAAAGTTGAGATACCCTTCTCCGCCAAGACTATGCGTCAAGAAACGAATCATCTTGTGGAGTGCAATGCCCCGAGAAATAACCAGCGTCTCCTCTGTCAACGTCGACATGTTAGTATACAGCTCGGCATCACAGAGATGCATCATCAAGCTCTTGTCACCGACAAGTCTGTCCCGTTAGCAATTATTTCCCCATATACCCTTACATACGCTTGGTCATGACTCTCACAATAGGCAATGGCCTTTTCTCCGTGCCGGCGGTTCGTCAATGTCCAGCAAATATTGGCCATGTCCCAATTCTCATCCTTGACCTCCTTCAAGATCTTAATCCACATATCCGGAATCGCCATGGCGAGTCGGTAGTCAAAACCAACACCCCCCACCTTCATCGGGAGACAAAGCGCCGGCATTCCCGACACATCTTCTGCAATCGTAATGCACTCTGGATAAATGCTGTGCAGCATCTCATTCGCAACCATGAGGTACACAAGAGCCTCTTCATCGACATCGTTGCCAAAGTACTCGTGGTAATCGCCCGAAAAGCCACTGCCATGTTAATACATTCACGCTCCGAATAAAGTACGTACGTCCCATTGCCATGGTGGATGTAAAGCATGCTCGTCACGCCATCAAATCGAAACCCGTCAAAGCCATAGTCCTCCATCCAAAATCGGAGGTTACTGAGGAGAAATCGCATCACCTCATGGTGGTTGTAGTTAAACAAACGGCTGCCCCATAGGTCATGGTTGCCCTTGCCGCCCTCATGGAAGTACTGGTGATCAGAGCCGTCAAACTGGTTAATTCCATCCTCAACGTTCTTGGAAGCATGACTGTGCACAATGTCAAGAAGAACAACAATGCCAAGACCGTGAGCCGTGTCCACAAGCTCGCGAAGGTCATCGGGCGTACCGTACCGGCTGCTAGCGGCAAAGAAGCTGTTGACCTGATAGCCAAAACTGGCATAGTATGCATGCTCCATAATGGCCATGAGCTGGATCGTATTGTAGCCAAGCATGTGAATCCGTGGAAGCATGTCTCTTGTAAACTCCTTGTATGTGGTAATGCCTTCCCTAGGCGACGAAATGCCCACGTGGGCCTCGTAGATACGGACGCTCTTCGGCTTCACGGGACGGGGGTGCTTGAGCGTGTACCGCTCCGAAGGAGGAGGGTTCCAGAAGCGGGACTCGTACACTGGCGAGACTGAGAGGTCCTGCGTAGTGTACTTTATCCAAGCTGGAAGCCTGTACACCCGCTTTCCACTGGGCAAAACAAGACTGATCTACCGTTTTGTTAGTCTTTTCTTCTTCTTTTTTATGGAATTCATACCTTGACCTTGGAATTATGAGCAATTGCTGGCTGGCCATCTTTGGCCGGCACTTCAATTTCAAATACGCCAAACTCATTCTTCTTCATCACATGAGACTCCGCGTTCCAGTCGTCTTATTTGTTAGTATTCTATTGCCTGTTTCGATAGGACATACTGAAATCTCCCACAAAGGAGGCCTGCGTAGCATTCGGCGCCCATTCTCGGTATGTAATGTTGTTGTTCTTGTCAACATTGATGCCAAACTTCTCGAATCCCTACAAATGAGTATATAGCACACACTCGGGGCAGTAACGCACCTTTGAAAAGCTGTCAAGACCGCCTTCGGTGTCATTAATCTTCTTGATCCATTCGGAAGCCTTGCTGTAGCGTCTCTTGAAAACGTCTTTAAAGGGAGATAGATACGAGTCTATCTTGACAACAGCTTTCCCATTAGCTTTTATAGTAAAGGAGAGCTTCTACCTACCCGTGCCGTCCGTGGGCATTTCGGTTGCTTCAGCTTGGACTGTTGATTCTTTTGCCGTCATTTTTACGTTTTGTTGTCAATAGAATCGTTCGAAAAGAGAGGAGTTTTTAAGGTCAAAAGTAGCGCCCAACGTCCTCTTTCGATGCACTGCTGGAAAATTCGCACGCGAGGGGTGATGTGCATTCTATTTATGTAAAGCCTAGACTACCTCTTTTATGGGGCGTGGTATCACGCTGTTCGAGCTCAGCTAGCCAAAAGAAAAAAAGTAAAAAAAAAACATAAGCTGTCTCTGACCATCTGACAATGATGAGAGTGAAAATAAAAAACTCTTTATTTCTCGAGAAACAACTGGTCTCGTCACCGTCCCATCCATGGTTCAGAAGAGACATCGACTCGACGCCTAAATGACGTCGTTTTTTTTGCTCAAGCAAATTGCATGAGATCATGTCCCGTCTCATGTACCACGCCCCGAATTACCTAATACTAGCTCGCTGCCCGTTTCGGCAGCTGCAAGAGATCAGAGCCGTCAGGGTTTCCTTGCCGTCGCTGCACTTTCCATAGTTTGGACGAAGCAAGGGGATGCTCAGGCCTGTGCCCACGCCAGCCATCTGCATGACGTACTGCATTCCAATGACATCAGCTCAGGTTCCTTCCCGGAAAGTGCCCACTATTGGTGCTGCGGCGGGGTATGTCTGTTATTACGACAAGTTCCATAAATATTATGCTTGCCAATGGCCGATTCAAGGTGATCATACAAGGTAATATGTTACAATTCCATATGAGGTATTATGTAGCCATTCCACTTCACAGTCCCAAAAGTACAGCCATAAACAGTTTATTGAATACAAATGCAGTTTCAGGTACATAAAAGACGACTTAACCGCTCTTGGGTGGCGATTGAATCTGGCCCTTGCCAGTGTAGCCCTCGGAGCTGATACCGGTAAAGGGGTTGGCCTTTTGCTGCAGAAGTCTCTCGTTGGCAGCCTCTTGCCACTCGCGGTTCATCGTGTCAGGCCCGGGCTTGGCAAACATTCGCATCGTGCAAAAGATGACAAAAGACGCACCAACCCCAATAAGGGTGTACAGCGTAACCTTCTTGCCCTCACCGGGTGGGGGCAGCGAACGAGGACCGTGTGGCCCAAACGAGATCCAGTAGGCTTTGCCATTAGCTCCCAGCCGCCGTCTCTATGTAAATACACTTACCAGCCTTCTTCTCTTGCGCCGTGAGTTCCTTCCAGTTGCCCTTCATGCGGTCGCGCAACGCCATCCACAAATCGGCCTGCTCCTGCAAGGGAAGTCCTTCCCAGCGCTTTTCAATGTTGGCGAGCGTGGGGTTGGAGATGGTCTGTGTCGTGGCCGCACGGCGAGCAGCAGGCTGCACGGCGCGCATTAATGCGGAAGGGCGAATGCGGTTCATTGTGTTTTTTTTGGTGAAACAGAATTTGATTTTTTATTTTTACTTTTTGTTTCCAAAATCCGCTGCGTCGATTGTTGGAAAAGGCGAATTCTCTTAGTATCGGCTGTTGCTAGAGAGAGGAGAGGTGACCAATTGTCAAAGTCGAGCTCAATTCGAACGGAATCGGCGGTTGCTGAAGAGGCTCGGGATGAGGAGGAAGAGAAAAGGCGAGGAAATTTTAGTGGCCTGAGGGCTCTGGCAGCACCAATTTCGCAAAGATCGAACGATATTATGTAATACAAGACCCACTCTCATTTTGTGCCAAAACGTCAAAAGTCGTCCAAAATCTTTGCATCGTTTCTATGGGAAGGCTTTATGAATGTCTATTCCATTATATATTTTCCTATTCGTAGATGAATTTATACGATTGAAATAATTAATCTTTCACGTATGGGGAAATCGCTAGAATCTACTGTATAGGGCCCGAAGCACCCGTTATCCACTGCCAATGGTCACTGGCCTTGACTCGGAGTTATCACCCAAGAATTTCCATAATATACTCTGCACTTAAAAATTGTAGGCGACCATATGCCCCTGTATGATATCATACTTCTGTGACATGTCTACTCGCTCTTTCCGTTTTGGTCTGGTTGCTGTGACATGGTTTCCTCTTGCTCCTTTTTGAGTTCAGCTCTTTTCTCCAAAATAGTTGTTGTTCTGGGCAATTAGCATCTCGTGCACTATATCTCAGTGGCCAATGGCACCTACAGAGGGTCTTTGAAGTCCTTGTCCTCAAGATATGGTTGAAAGACATAGAGCCCTGTTACTGTCAGCACCTTTGTACTTTCATAAATATACATACCATTGACAACACCAGCGATGATTGCAAAGCTAGCAGGGACCACCCGCTGAAGAAATAACGACATTCCTTTGCTAAAACGATGGATGAAATTCATCTCTCTGGTGTTTTCATTATCTAATCCATGTACACTTTGATGTATCTTTTCGATTTACGCGTTACGCGATCAAGGTCCGTGAATTTCCCTATTGGCAAGAAGAGCACTTGAAATCTGCCAGGTATGCGTGTATGGAAATAAAAGGAGTCTTCTAATGTGTCTGTAAGTCTTTCTAAAAAAATAAACGAAGCCATTTCTTGTGATTAATTGCCGATAATGCAGCGATAGACCCAATGGTTAATAAATGGGATCTTTTGGGAGAGGTCCCTGACTCTGATGAAGATGGATACGACAGCCAAGACTCATACAGCAACTTTCCACCACTTCCTACAGCTGATCCTAATCAAGATAACGATGGAGAATTGGCATCTACTCGGGGGCTCTTGGGCCGAGTGCAGAACGAAGCTGCAACGGCAGATGCCCCACTGTCTGGCAATGTGACGACCACGGGGGGAAATAAAGAGGCTGTGGGGCAGTCAATTTCTGGAAATATACCACAGGAAGACCCTGTATTGCCAGGCTCTCCATTGTCTGTTTTTTCCAGAACGCCGTCACCGCTGCCGATGCATACAGAGGCCCCATCACTTGTAAATATCCCTGTAGAAGAGCCTTTCCCCGTGCTTCCGGATTCTCCCTTTCGGCTGGGTGCTGTTCGATCATTGCGGCCACGAAAGCCGATCCAACAGCATCCATATGCATTGGAGAATGCACAGTACTCCTTGGCGATGAAGCGGCATGGCGTGAAGCCAGTGAGGACGGCGTATGTGGATTCTGCCGATAAAAATGCAACAGAGGACTCGCAAGAGCAGGAATTCACAGAGTCAAATTCACAGTTGGAATCTGCTAGCCAGCAATCCTTCCACCAAGCCTCCTTTACGCAGCCAAACGTGGGCGACCCTATGGATCTCTACGATGTTCCTGCGAGCCCAGCGCATCGTTCAAGTAGTGGCCTTCCACTGGGAAGATCCCTATCGAGGCGGCCACAAAAGGAGAAAAAAAATACACTAGCAAATAGTAGGTTTAACCAGCTCTTTTACAGTTCGGACGACGAGCTTGCCAGGCTTCCCGCGATTACTGGGAAAAGAGACAGCTCCCCAAAGTCTTCGTCAACTGTCAAGAAAGCGCGTCTTGGAGGGGCACCAAGCCTGCAGACACCATTGAAACGGGCCCCAAGCGGTCTAGAATCGTCACCAGATCCACAGCCCCGTACTTCTGGGCGTTCTAGGATAATGCCACTCGCTTCATCACCGCCTCCCATACCGTCGTCATTACGACGAAGGTTCCGAACAGGTCTTCAAATGTCTGACGAAAGCGAGGACGATATTCAGATAACAGGAGAGAACAAGGTTTCTGAGGCTGAGCAGAGTGAAGAAAGCCCCGAGGGCAGTGAAGAGGACTCTGAGAGTAATTCTTCTCTCAGTGAGTCTGAAATTGTACGCCAATTCGGCAAAAAGATTCGTGGTGTCCTTCCAGCGTCATGGCTTCGGCTTGACCAGCAGAGGCCAGCACCCAAACAGATTGATCGAATACGTCGTCCGGCCTTGCAGGATGGAGAAACACCGAGACGGGGTGTGGCTTTACCAAAACAGGGCAACTCTACAACGTCAGTAGCTGCCCTTGCAGCCCTGATGGGCGAATTTAGCGATGAAGAGGATTCTATAGATGCAATTGGAAGCACTGTCAGGCCCGACATAGAAAGAAGGAGCATAAATGACGCGATGGAAGTCCATGAAATTGTTAGTGATGATGACATTGGGTCTGTCATGGAAATGGATGTGGTGGACCGAATGCTATCAAATCCTACTAAAAGGAAGGCTGGCATTGGTACTGGCAACAGGAAGAAGCGTCAGACAAAAATTACCAGTATGCTGGAACGCCATTCTGAGCGGAGGCCTCGAACGCGCAAGAAAAATGCAAGAAAAAAGGCATCTCGCCGGAAAGCAGTGCCTCCCCCAATGCTAAGTATTTTGGATTTTATGGAAGAGGAGCCTTCTCCATCTACTGAAGAGGGTGTCTTTTCTGTACAACGACGAAAAAAAAAACAAATGGTGCCAAACTTTATTCGTATAGCAGCTCGGACATCCAAGTCAAGGCAGAATAAGGGCAGATCAAGCCCGACACAAAAGGTCATCAACTTAGGCAATCGCTGTGATAATATAGACGCCTTGTCTGTTCTTCAAGATTGGAGAGCAGGCAGAATTCCAGCACGGGCGCCAGAAGAAGAGTTGGGGGGGCGGGCTATACAGGTGACGGCCAAGAAGAAGGTGCCCAAGAAAAGAAGTCCCTGGACAGTCGTAGCCCCCGTGTCTGGGGTAGTTCCACAAAGAAGCAGGCCTATGGTGAGGCAAGCATACGAAGAGGCCATTGTGCGTGGACGGCAAGGGCTTGCTGGGTTTGAGGTGTCGAAACGAAGGCTTGACAATGCATTTAGACAGTCAGATGTTGGAGACCATATGCGATTGGAGGCGTATGTTGAAGAACAGTCCCGGATGCATAACCAAAGGGATAACTCCATTTTGGAGGCGTCTTTCATTGACCCGGTTGAAGATTATTCTATAGGGGATGTAAAAATGTCTGATATTCAACAGCCAACAGAGGTAGTGTCTCCAATGGTACCCCCACAAAGACAAAAAAGACGTGTTCGGAAGAGATATACGCCTCGGCAGATTGACACGAGTGCACCTCGGTTTGCTCATGCGTTGGATCCGATCCCAGAGACGATTGAGCCAGCTTTGTTCGTGGAAGTATCGGAGGGAGAGAATGCTTTGCAAGTGGAAGCTGATGTACCAAAGCTGCATGGATTGGCGCCGTTTGGGTCCATGTATACGCTTGATTTTACCATCTTCCCACTGGACAATGACGTTTTTTTTCACAAGGAGACTCTAATTGGCAGTGGACGTTTGTGTCGGCTGCTAGGGGAAGAGAGTGGCGTGGCAGTAGAGCGTGTGGATCGGTTTGATCTGGATGGACGGATGCTTACATGGGAAGACTGGAACGAAACGGTGTCATCTGAGCTGGGTATTTTGGTAGACTGGCTGGCAGATGCATTGCTATGTGGGACAGTATCAGAGGAAATGTCACAGCAGGCACGGTCCTTTTTGTATTTTCTGCTTGATTATTGCGAAAAGATGATGGTGGCAGACACTGTGACGGAGCCATTTATTCAGCGCCTTCTGTTTGTGTTGAATAGCTTCTTTGAACGGGCACAAACCGTTTCGGATCCGATGAGTGGCCAAATAGAAGCTGCCACTGGGCTTCATGCTCTTGCATACTCGGTTCTTCGATATTGCAGAACGAACCCGAGCTGTGTGACGTATATAATGGAGTCCGAGAAGGCCGTGGAACAGACTGCTAACATTCTGATGGGGTGGCTTCTGAGGGTCGGGCTTGACGGGGTCCGAGCCCTTTATAAAAGACTACAAGAGCCGAACAGGGGGCATATGAGTATTGGCTCTGGGCAGCAAGCTATGCAATCGTGGGTGACATTGATGCTTGTTCTAAATGCGTCTCGTATGCCGAGGAATGGGTTCTGGGATCATCTGTACAAGGCTTTAATGTGGCCACGGCCAGCAGCATTTTTGTCATCGTGCACGAATGCTATTCAGCTGGAAGAGATTTGGCAGAGTGTATTTTCGCTTCTTCCACTGGTTGAAGTGGATGCACAGGGGCGTGTACAGCCGGGTACTCGGTTTGACAGCTCCGTGGATGGATGGGAGTTTCCTCGACGAGCATTGGAGAGAATATTTGCCCTGTACAGACAGAATACGCGCCAAGCGGCGAGTTTCAACGCATACTGTCGAGCGTCCATTGGGAGGTGTCACCGCCTAGTGTATGAATGGGGATGGCGACGGTGCCAGCCTGTTCTCGGGGTGATTTTTGATTTTTTCGGCTCGCAGGGCTTTATGCATTTGCGGAATGAAGAAGTGTACCAATCGCCAGCCTTTTTAGAAGCATTGGATGGGGAGCCGTCTTTGATGGTGGATATGTCGGACAAGTGTTTCCATATATTTCTCAAGATGGTGGCTCTCGTGGTTCAAAAGTTGCGTCTATTGAAGAAGAACCATGAATTGGCGAATCTGATTGCACGTATTCTACCCAATCATGACCGACAGTACTACCGCGAGAACAATGTGCACCAGCGAGATCTGGCGGCGTTGCGGAACCACCACGACCTTCTTTGCACCATGTTCTGGGCGTCAACGCCATCACTGCGGCCGTCTATACGGCTGCTAGAGAAGCTGGTGCTGCCAGAACGGTCACATGCAGAGGCGATTACGATTAGTATCCGTGCTTGGCGACAATTAGCACGGTTTGTAGTGGCCAAGAATGAGGGCTTCTCAGTGTATCGTCCGTTGGCGCAATGGTTGCGGAGTATCAGCGAGCAGGCCGTGCAGCAGTATCTTGAGGTGGAAATGGATGTGCAGCGACAGTATCCGTCGGATGTGGTGCATAAACATGCGCAATTGAACCGGACTTCGTTGATGGAACTTTTACGGGCGTGTCTGGTGTCGTCGCTGGATGTTTTGAAGACGGCGAGATGTCTATCGGTGGCTACGTATTGTTTTCCGTCGGAGATGATGCATGCAATTTTGACGCGAATTGATCTTGTATCGCAAGAGTCGGAGGCGTGGGGTGCCTTTTCGGTGGCATTGGATGCATTTGAATACTATTTGCAGCGGATTGAGGCAGAGATGAAAACAGAGCCAAAGGCGGATGTGATGGGAGGGGGTAGCTTTGATGACATTGGCCAGACGGATGCAGATGAAGCGATTATGGTGCTTGATCATCGTCTAGCGAAGCCCTTTTTCCGTCTAACTAAGATGCTATCACAGAAGGATTGGTCGGAACTGAGCTTGGCACAGAGTGGGAAGCGCAGGGAGACGACGGAGCGGTGTATCGCGATGGCGTCGAGGCTGGTGTGCCATTTTGTGGTGGCAGGAATGTATTCTCTGCCTATATTTTTCGGGACAGGGGACTATGCAGTTCTTGGGAATCTTCCTTTATCGGTGGATTCGCAGCAGAGAAGGGTCCTCCCTCTGTTTCTGGCGGGTCTTGTGGATTCCGGGATTACAGACTGGTCAAAGATGGGGACTTCCGTTTTGGGAGAGTGGATGCTTGCGCTGGTGAAGCCGCATTCACAGTATTGCCACGAGCTGCGTTTTGGTGAAGCGATGCGAAGGCAGGGGATGGTGTATGTGCGTGGGTGCCAGTTTGTAAAGAAGAAGCATGGAGAGAAAGAAGAGTTGTGTCGGCCGTCCTATGCGATGCATGTGGAGCTATTTTGCAGTGCTATGAAGGGGATGCGACGGCAATTGCTAGAGGCGGAGAAGGGGATGAAACAGCGTCTTCGAGGCGAGTTTTCGCAAGTTCTTTTGGGCGTAATGAAGCAAATTAAAGAGGATTTGCATGGGATGGTGGGAGTGGATGGGAGCGGAGGATACATGGCGTTTATTCGGTCGATTGTGGCGTTGATCAAGTCGCATGGAGGCGAGATGTGCCTATTGGATGCATTCTTCTATACGCAGAGTGCAGATTATTCACCGTCTCCAGAGGACCCGCAGTTAATCACGTCGAGTATAGTGGCGTTTGGGTTGCGGTTGATGGAAGGGGAGAGCGGAGCGTCGTCGCAGCTGTTTTACTGTATGCATAACAGCTTCAATATTGCTTTGGAGAACAATACGATGGAGCAGGAGAGGGGGATTATAGAGAGGGGCATGGTGAACCCAGGGGTGGTATCGTTTCTGTTGCGTCGAATGTTACCGGCAGTGTTGATGGCGGTGACGAGGGCAGAGGCGGCATGGCCATTGCTGAATGTGTATTGCAGTGCCTTTGAGAGGTTTATGACGCGGTCGTTTATACCACCGGGGCTGGCGGATGGGGATGCATCGCTTGTGGTTCGATTGATGGAGATGATCGTGGCATGGTTGCGGTGGAGTGTGGTGATGGATGACGAAGAGGAGGAGTTGGTGTATGTGGCACATTTATTTTCTGTGTCGAGGGTGCTTTTGCTGGCGAATCTGTTGCAACCATGGCTGCGGATGGTGATGGTAGCGCCAGGGGACCCGTTGGGGGATCGGTTGGAGGCTGTCATGAAGGAGATGGATGAACTTGTGGGGAGATTTGCGCAGGGGAAGGGGGGGCGGAGGGAGATGTTCGAGGTGGAGGGAAAAGTGGGGGAAGAGGAGGAGGTAGGAGAGGTGCGTGAGTTTGCGGAGAGGATATGGGTGTATGTGAGGCAGACGTGGACGATGAGGGAAGGGTTTATAGCGTCGAGGCGGACGCCGACGCGACTTGGAGGGTTACAGGAGCCGGGGGTAGCGTTCGGGCCGTGGACAAGGGAGGGGATGATGGAGGTGATAGAGGAGCAATTAGGGCAATGGAGGGGGGTACCAAAGCGAGATTTGGAGGAGGATTTATGGGGCGATCTATTAGGTTTATAATGGGAATGAAAATTAATTTCTAACGAGGGCATCTTGTGTGCCGGGGGTGTCAGTGGCGATGTCGAAGCCGATGGATCTTCGCTTCGACTTCCGTTGGCGTAGATTATCGCCATAGCGTTCGTCGAAGCGACGGATGGCTTGGAGTGAGGACATATCTTCGCTGATGCTGGCGCCGATTTCGAGGAGGGCCTGGTCAAAGTGCCGTTTAGCGAGAATACGGCGATGGGAAAAGACAAAGGGGTCAGGGCCCGTATGCTTCTCCTTAGCCAGAACCTCTTCACGCACAGCGTTCATGGCAGCGGAGACGCAAAGGTTTTTCAAGTCGGAGCCAGAATAGAGCTCCGTTGTGGTCGCTAATGTCTCCAAGGAGACGCCCTCGTCGAGGGTTTCGTCGCGGAGGAGGATCTTCAGGATGGCGAGACGGGCGTCGCGCATGGGGAGGTCGACGAGGATCCGACGGGGCAGACGACGGAGGATGGCTTCGTCGAGGTCAAAGGGCCGGTTTGTGGCAACCATGATGAAAGCCTTCATGTCTGAGGCGACACCATCCCATTCGCGGAGGAATTGGTTAATGGTTTCACGCTGACCGCCACGGGAGGGCCGAGAGCTGCGGGCGCCGAGGAGAGCGTCGGCCTCATCGATGAAGACGACGACGGGGGCGATTTTCCGGGCGAGGGAGAAGAGAGCCTGGACGTTCTTTTCGCTATTGCCCACCCACATGTCGTTGATGCTGGCAGCGCTGATTTCGAGCATGCTGGCGCCGCTCTGCTTGGCCACGGCCTTGGCCAGGAGGGTTTTCCCCGTGCCGGGGGGTCCATAGAGAAGGCAACCGGGGATGCGTTCTGAGGCGAGGATGCCGTATAGAAAGGCTTCTGGGCGTATGAGGGAGAGGGAGGTCATTGTGGTGAGGGAGTCTTTTGTCTCGGCTGGACAGACAATGTCGTCAAAGGTAATCTTGAGCTTCTTTGCGTCAATGAGGTCCGTCAGAAACTTCTTTTCATTATCCGTGTACGCCGCCTTTCCAGGTTTGTTAGAATGACCACGGGCCTTG
The DNA here is from genome assembly GCA_020002325.1 of Chrysosphaeria jannelii. Lineage (NCBI taxonomy): Eukaryota > Fungi > Ascomycota > Sordariomycetes > Ophiostomatales > Ophiostomataceae > Chrysosphaeria > Chrysosphaeria jannelii. The sequence continues at coordinate 110,171 of JAGKRY010000002.1, read as the reverse complement.
GTATCTCCTGGCACATCCGCCTCGTCCTCCTCTTCGGCGTCCTCCTTTTCGGCGACGGCAAAGGGGGAGTAGTAAGGCGCCTCGGCACCGGTGGCGTCTGCCCATAGGGAGCCTTGTGTTTGGATATCCTCAAGGGCGTCTGTGAGGAGTGATGGCGTAAAGACGGCAGCGTCTCGGGATATGCTAGCAACGAGTCTGGTAGTGACGCGGTAGACCCAGTACATGTCGTAGACGCAGTCGGAGAGAAGCTGGCTGAGACGGTCTGTGCTGCCCTGGAAGACGACCTTTTCGCGTATAAAGTTCCTCGGGAGGGCATCCCCGATGATGGAGGCAGCCATGGTCTGGATGTTGCCAATATTTTCATCAAAGATGTCCCGTCGTTCCGTCTCCTTCATGGCGTTGGTCATATTTACTTGGTAGGGGATGATATGGCAGTCGTCTTGGCGAAGGTCCTCTAATTTCTCCTTCAGCGTGGGATTCTTGTCCATATCAGCAGATGTCGAGCCCACCAAAACGATGCGGCACCCCTTTTGCCACAACTTATCTACAGACGTACGCAGCTTCGCCATGATATGGGTACCTTCGGTCAGCAAGGACAGTTCCAAGCAGTGGTGCAAATGGACCACGAGGGGCCGGACAGCCTCGGGCGATGCCAAAACAGCTTCCTTGGGGGTGGCCGCGTAGAGAAGCGAGTCGAGGACATGGTTGACCTTGATTTCCTCCCATCGGTCTTCTGGCTCGGGGGATAGTGTTTTGATGGCAGACCGGTTGAGGAGCCCAGCTTTGACGAGCCGTGTAAGTGGGACGGTTGGGTCTGGTGCCTCGGTCTCAGGCTCTTCGTAGCGCTGTGCAGCCATGCCGTTTTTTTGTGCCACAGCGTAGCCAAGCATGGCATAATTTCCACGCGATGTATGGGTAGAATGGCCCAAATACGGGCCTAACATGTCGGCCAAGGCCCATGCATCCAAATGGACCACATCGGCACCGAGTGTCTGGGCTACATCGTCCACCATGGCCCGAGCCATACTTGGACCCCGGTAGTTTGTCACGGCCAGCACGGACATGGGCCTCTTGAGGTCCTTTGTCATTTTCGGCGGTGGCGAAGCATGCAGCTCTGTCGACAAAGCATCTAGTAGATCCCTCTTTACGTACTTTTCAAAGGGATCTCCAATACTCGCCCCATCCTCCACCGCCGCTTTTGCCAGCGACGCCACCCCAAACGACGACGACGACGCCACCAGTGCACTCATCCTTTCTAACAATACGCTGTCGAGAGGCACCACCGGCATGCAGAGCACCCCTGTAGGATCCCACTGCCTTCGCAACGCATCCAGTGCCTCCACCGAAAACCCCTGCACCCTCCGCATGGCAACATACTGCTCTGCAAATGCCTTGTAGCTCATGGCTGCCGCTAACACCGCCCCCCGTCGCCCGACCATGGCAACATCCGTGTCGCTTAATCCCTCCTGCATCCTCGCCTTCATCGCCTCCACCGTCCCTTCGTCCCACCCACTCTCCTCCACCCACACATCCAAGTACCCCGTCAATGTCTCCATGTTCTTGTCCGAGTGCAGCAGCTCCACCGTCGCTGCGGTCCTCTCCGCCGGAAGACGCTCCTCCACCCACGGCACCATCGACCTCCGTGCCGCCTCCAGATCCCGGTCATACACATCCGCCCCTTCCTCTCGTACACTCCACAATCGCACGTGCTTCCGCAAAAACCATCCTGGCATCGCAAACTCTGGAAGCCCCTCCGGACTCCGGGTCCGGCCTTGTCGGCTCCGGCCGAAACGGCCCCGGCCTTCTCGTGGTACACTTGTCCCTTCTCCTTCCGAGGTCGCCTCTTCTGTCACCTCCGGCAATTCCGGTGCCTCCGGGGACTCCGTCGTCGCCGTCGGCGTCTCTTTCTCGGGCTCCGGGTGTGGGGCCCACCTCCGAAATGATGTACCAAAGTATCGTGGACGCAGGTTGCACCTTCCAAACGACGGCCGTATGTGTGGTGTTACGAGACGCCCCGGCGTCCGTGCCGCAGCATACTTTACAGCGGGACTCGTCCACATGGCAGTCCTCTCGTGCTATTGCTCCAGCACATTGGCGTGCTCTTTGCAATCTCGTTCTCCACACTCTCCAGCTTTTTTTTACGATTATGTAATGCTTTGTCATCTATCAAATCGATTATCTATCGACGCAAGTCCCTATAGCTGTTGTAGCCCCCGCGGTTCTGTGGAGCAGCCTGGTAGTGGCTCTGGCCATGACCCCGGGCACCGCCTCGCTGGGAAGGATGGTTGTAGCGGTTCGAATGTCCTTGTTGGGGGCCATCACGGCGTCCACCACGTCCGCCATCATGATGGTGGCCTCCATGTCCATTATAGCCCTCGCTATAACCTCCACGGCCCCCACTGTAGCCTCCACGGCCTCCACCATGGCCGCCATTATAGCCACCATTATAACCACCATTGTGGCCACCATTGTGGCCACCATTGTGGCCTCCATTATGGCCTCTGTTGTGACCACCACTGTAGCCACCATTATAACCCCCGTTGTGGCCACTATAACCATTCTGGTCGCCATAGCCCCCGCCTCCATTATAACTCTCCCGTGGTCTGTACTCTTGACGCTGGTAGCTACCCGGAGGTCGTCCATCATAGCCACCACGACCACGTCCATTTCCACGTCCATTCCCACGCCCATTACCATTTCCACGGCCGCGGCCACGTCCACCGCCATAACCACCACGGTCAGAATGGCCACGCTCCAAAAGTGTCTCTTTGTCTTTACGGTCAAGGACAGGAGCAGGCAGTTCCACTCCGCGGAGAAGCATCGACTTGTGCTCATTCTGCTCGTCTGGTAGTTCGTAGTGCACGCTATCCATTGTGTTAGTTTCTTCCCCTCTCAAACAACACCAGCTCTTGTAAATACATACTACTACCGATCCCAGAATGCTTTACGGTGAATTGCATCATGCTATTTATTGGATAACATGATGGCAATTTACCGTGAAGGATCCTGGGATCGGTAGGCGAAGATATTTGGGGGCCACGAAGAAATCACTGCATAACTCATAAAAAACTTACGTCAAAGAATGGTCGAGATCCAAATCGGGAAGAGACTTGCGCCCCAATGGGTACTCCAACGATCCATGCGGAATATATCCCTCTACCTTGTGAAGAACTCCAGAAATGCCACCACTAACAGCAGGCTCGAGAGTATACACGTCAGATGCTTGGCGTTTCGAATAAAACGTGCTCCTAATCGCATCGTACATTCCTGTGTTAGCATCCGACATTAAGAGGCACACCTTGCCGAGCCCGTTTCGGATCCGATCCTCTGGACTCAGGTTCGGATAGCACTCTTCCACTGCCGTCAAAAGACGATTCATATCAATAAACGGCAGCAAGGCTACGCCCTGCCACGCAAACTTTTTGCCATTTAAGTCAAGTTCGAAATCCTCTGGGTAAAAGTCGATAATTTGGCTGTCCTCATCCGTCATGAGATGGTGAAAAACAGAAGGAATTGCATGGCGAGATGCTGCTGGCAGCACACTCATGAGCTGCTCAAAAGGCTTAGAGATACGCCCCTTGGTAAAGTTGAGCTCCAGCTCTGCCACATCCACAAAATCGGCCGCAAATGGTGCGTAGTGGTAGGGATAGTACCATTCCCAGGAAGGACAGCCCTGGAAATAATACAAAAGAACCCATGCCAAACCTTCGACATACGCCTGTGCAACACTACGACGAAATTTGAAGTCTGTAGGCTCCACGTGGAATTTTTGCTCGTAGTAACGGTCAGCATAGCCATCCTCCCACATACGGACAGTGTCCACAGGCATCTCTATCGTTTTACTGCCAGGTTTATCCTCTACCTCTTTGGATACATCCTCCGGGCCATCTTCCGTGATCAAATCTGCCTTGCGCTTGGATCCGATCCCTACAGGTGGCTCAGGGTGCTGCACAAGCTGGGCTTCTTCCTCGCGGGACTGCATCAACGACTTTAAAACACTCGCAGCACTCTTATTCGCTGCATTGGCTACCGAGACCGACATGGGCGCCGGCGTCGTTTTATCCGGAAAAGTGGCAATGGGACGCAGAATTAGGCCTGCCGTAGTCTCTGCAAAGCCATTATCACCACCTAGAGGGTTCTTCACGCGCTTAGCGCTTCGATGGGCATCACGGGCCTCATTTTCAAGACGTCGTCTTTTGGCGGACTCTTCCCGTCGATCTTCCACTTCCTTTCGCTTTCGGAAGATGCCATCTTCAAGCTTCGCAAGACCAGACATGATTGTCTGAGCCCTTTCCAAGTTGACATGACCGTCTTTGGTAATGTAGCCATTCATGGTGCCCAGATTCTCCTTCCACAATGCCGTAAGCGTGTTAATTCCGTTCTCGCGGATCTCTAGGGCTGGCAAATGAGGCAAAAAGTCATTACCAACAAAACAACAGAGGAAAATCCAGTCATCAATGGCACGTTCCAAGTCCCAACGAAAAGGAAGATGAGGCACGGCGAGCTCAACGGCCAGATATTCACGAAGAACTGCAACATGCAGCCAGATAAAGGGTTTCTCCGTCTGCACCTTATCCTTTTCGTCAAACTCGCCCTCTTTTTGACGGGCTTCGCCACGACAAACGGCTGCCTCGTGGCCTTTTTGGCCGCAAATCTTGCATAGGCGAGCCTTGCTGTCCTGGAAAAAGACATCTTCACGAAGCACACGGAAATGGGGCTCGTGAGTGGCCAAACTGAGCATAATTAAGTCAGCATCTAGTCCGTAGATAACGTGACGCGTGTTTGGGTCATGTTCTGGTGATGCACGCTGTGCACGCACGAAATCCATGATTTTGTGCTCTCCTTCGCCAGGAACACTGGCATCAGAGATGATAATCTTCAAATTGGCCCAGCCAGGATCAGTATTGAGCTTGTACGCACACCAATATCGAAGACTGGCTGCTAGAATATCCATAAATGGCGTTCCTGGCGTGATTGAGTTTGAATCAAACGCCTTTTTGGCCGCCTCCTCAACCGTTCCGGGAGGAAGCGTGCCGCCATTTTGCTCCTTTAAAGCATCTAGCATCATCTCCTTTTCTTCGGCCTTCTCTTTAGCCTCCTGTGCAGCACGGAATCGTCGCGAACGCTGCTGATTCATCTTGGCACGAGGTGCAACGCCATCTTCACGTTAATAAAAGCTAAAGAATCGATTATCACATACCAACAGCGATCATAAGGAGTTTTCGTGGACGAACCATGTTCACGACACGGTCTGTGTACTTGAAAACCTCCAGCATCATTTCTTCTTCATCGGCAGGCGGTGGACGGTCTTCTGGATGCGAACAGGGATGTACAATGCCATTCATATCAAGATACAGGTTGTCAAACTCTTCTCCATTGGGATTTCTCCCCGTCGTATCCACTGGAACGACTGTCTCATCCTCCAGCTTCAGCGGTGTTTCTTCAATAACAGGGCTGATGATTTTGGGGTATTTGCTCGAAAGCCAACGGAAGGCGGCCGGGATACCCATATTTATACTCTACTTCCTAGTTTCGGGTAGCTCCTGCTATATTCTTTTCGTTTTCTTATTAGCAGCAAATTGAGGAAACCACTAGTGAGCACGAAACTTGGGAAAGAGCAAAACTGTCGCGTTCCAAGAAATTAGAGAATATGTACCAGATAAGATAAGATAAGATAAGATAAGATAAGACAAAACTTAGTAGTCAGTACTGTCAGGTGTACCCGATTCATCATCACATGATATGTACATCACTAGGTACCCTAAGGCGTACCAATTATAGGAGTCAGGCATTTTGTGAACCACAAAAGGCTCGCTCTAGTGGTCGCATTTTCATCGTGAATTGTTTGGAAGCGGATATTTTTAACGTCGCTTGTGATCAAAGCTACAACTTGATGATGATAGCCAAACCCAAGAAATTATGTTCTCATCGCCATCTTTGTGATGACTCATCGGAAGATGGTGAGCATATCATAGCGACGGATGTGGTTGACGAGGTATCGGTAGGAGCAGGAACGATGTATATCAGAGGAAAGGTATATAAGGTAGCCGGAGGGGACAATACGCCTCTTCTTCATTAAGAATAATACTTGTTTCTCACTACGTTCTCGATTGTTGAAAGAACTCCCCTTACCTGTTCCTGTGACGTTCCCTTTTATAGGAGGACATTGCAATCTTTTCCTTGAAAATGCTAAAATTTCTTCTCATACATAGCCTCAATGCTGTGATGACCCCATGGAAGAAACGCTTTTTACTTTGTCTTACTATAATATAATTAAAAATCATTTACAGTGCCTCCATGGCGCAAACAACCAGTAAAATCTTACCCTTACTTGTAAACAGCCACAAAAGTTCTAACTTTTCTTAAGAACCTACACCTTGAATCGATAGAGACATCTAGTAGTGCATGGAAGAAATGCGGGACGTCAATTGAAAGTTTACCTAGACTAGAGAGTCTCGTCTTTTGTGACATGAAGGGAGTCACAAATGACTTCTTTTTTTCCTTGCTGCCAGACAAAATAGAGACAAGTCCGTTGACGATAAGTTTTTCCATCTTCTATTCTCTACAAAGACGACATTTGGCCCACTATATCCCTTCCTTAAGCGAATTTATCTTTCCTTTCCCGAGATGTCGAATGATACAATACGAAGCTTGACCGGGAATATTCCCAATGTTGAGGACCTGGCTATTCTTTATGTCAAAACCACATTAGAGGCCATTCCTAAACTTCTATCCAGCCTCAGTTATCTTCGAAAGGCGCAGTTCTCATTTCCAGACAAATATTCCAATAATATATACTATAAAATGCTGATGAGTGTTCCTCTATCGTCGGCGAGCAGAATGTAATTTTTTTCTATCCCAAACACGAAGACCACACATATTGACGTTGTCAAATACTACTCTAAAAGATCCCCTAATATAGACTCGGGGCTCTGTAGCTTCAAGTTGGATAATATCATTACAGATAAAGATATTAAGAAACTACACAACGCCAATGTTCTTTAAAAGTCTAGATTAGGGAGCTTAGCACCTTGGGCTCATCAACGAAAGGCCAAATTTCGTAAAATTTTTTCTCATTAAATATACAACTTTACCCACATGTCTATATATTTTACAACGTAGATACGCATCTGTGAGCTCAGACAGCCCGTCCTGCAAGCTAGTGAGTATAAATGATGCATCGTAGTAAGTGCCGCATTCTAAGCCTCACTAAAAAAATTAAATATCATTATTCGTCATAGAAATCCATGAGCAAAGCCATCTTATATATTACTTTCTATAATTTCTTGATAGCGAATAGACATTATTTTCATGTTTCTAAGATCTTACCATAAAATACCTACAAATACCTACCTCGGGTTTTCATTTATTTCACTAAAAGATAACCATGAAAGCGTTAAATTATTTCAATATTGATGGCGAAGCTTTTTGGTTCAAGTTACTAGCAAGAGAATGGAATTTGAAAACCCTTTTAAGTGCTTCTTTTCTTCGTAAGGGCGCCTACTATATTCTTCAACATGCGTCTAAAGCGGTCGTCCAAATGCCCAAGGCGGAGATTTAAAATGAATCCACGAAATATCATCGAAAGTTTGGCGAGTTTTTTGATGCTTTGGAGTTTTCTCCCTTTAAATCAATGTCTCCTGGTGAAATGTATGCAAACTATGAAAGAATCACAAATTTGCGCTCCTTGACTATAAACATGATGGCTTGCAATGACCCTAGATGGGAGCCTCTCATCCAAAAATTATTTGAGAGAAACAAAATGATTCAGCATATTCAGATTTGTGATATTGATCAGCCAAGAATAATCAACACGATTATTCACAGTGGATTGCCTCTCAAAAAATTAGAGATTTCGCGCGTCTCGATCATCTACGTAACGAGGATTATACGGGCATATCCAAATATAACAGAGCTCGTCGTATCCAGAAATTTTGATAATTCAACGGTAAAGGAATGGGCAGACTTGGGAAAGGCCATTGGTGGTCTTGGCAGCCTTGAGCGTCTCTCTTTTGCTTTATTGTGTCAGGTCAGTGACCAACTCTTCCAAAACCTAATTCCCATAGAAAGCAACAGCCCAGCACTCCCTTTTCTCAAACATCTCCATTTTGATTCCATTCAGATAAGCGAAAATTCGTGGTCACAATGCGGAAAGGCAATGAGAAAGCTTCGTGGTCTAGAAAGTCTTGTCTTTGTTGAAATGGTGGATATCGGCAACGAGTTTTTCGGCTGTTTCTTACCAAATGAAGAAGAACCTGGCCCGGTATTTCCACGTTTGAAATCACTAACAATGAAATATTTAGAGCTGTCTGAGCAAGAATGGAGAGAAGCTGGAAAGTTTATTGGTGGTCTATCACACTTGCGGACACTCATTTTAAAGCAAGTAGAAGGAATCACAGAAACATTTACTTCGAAAATTAAATCTAGCTCTGTAACGACTACACCTCTTCCCATGCTGGAGGAATTAAAATTGAGTAACATTTCTATGACAACAGAAGGATGGATTCAGTTTAAGACAATTATCAGAACATTGCCCCGTATCAAGAAGTTTGTTTTGAAGGTCCCTGAAGAAAATATTCCTGATGACTTTTTGCATACTATATTTTATCGCGACGTCGAGAAGAGCATCCCACTTCAGCATTTAACCCTACATAGGATTCCTATATCGGAGAAGGCATTGAGAAACTTTTCTGTAGCCTTAAGAGGGTTTTCTGGCCTAAGAGTTTTCAAGATTCAAGGATTGAAGATTTTAGACGGTACTTTTAGCCCATTTTTTGATGGCCTCATGCCAAGTGATAACATGGAACCAAAATCTCTTTTTCCATGTCTTTCATACATTAGGCTCCAAACGGTAGACTTGAGTGATCGGTCAAATACAAAAAAATTGAGGGTGATGCTGAGGAGCTGTCGTCAGCTACAGAATCTAACTATGGGCTCTATAAAAGGGGTCGATGATGCATTTTTTAGAAGCTTATTTTTGACAAAGAAGGGCTCTGGTCCATTATATCCTTTACTCAAGTCGCTTGATCTTTCCTTTCGTGAACTGTCTGATAATGCACTACAATATGTTTCTGGGAACGTCCCTAATTTGGAAGAGCTAAAAATTTACTCGCCAAATATGAAGCTTCAAGCCATGCCGAAGCTTCTGGCTGGTCTCAACTACCTCAAATCGGTTCTATTTTTATTATCCAAAAATTGTGCGAATGATATATACCACAAAATTTTGATGAGTATTCCTAAATCGTCCGCCGAAAGACTAGAGATGATTACAATTCCAAATACAAAGGACACGCATCAAGCCGTTGTAGACTTTCTCTATGAAAGGTTCCCCAATATAAGTACGGGGTATTGTGAGTTTGACACTGACCTTATTGTTACCGATCATGATGTGATAAGAGTAGGTAACGCGAACGTTCTTGCAAAGAAAAATACGGACAGTCTTTCGAATTGGGTCCGTCATAAAACGAGTAATATTCTGAAAATTTTTCGTACTTGAGGGCTGTGTGTGGGCTCATTCTTTCGTTATAGCCATGGAATCTCTACCCGAACTGCTGAGCGGTGTCTTGTACCTACAGAGATTGATTTTTTGCCCTCCAAGAGCCACTCAAGAGGATGTACATACTACATGACAGAGCTCTAAAAAGTATTTCTGAAGTACATATGTGCAAGGAAGATGAAGAATATTTCTTTTGAGAAAAAATGCACGCGGATAACCGATAAATTCTTTCGATTATCATCTCGAATGGTCTCATTGGTGGACGAGTTTTTTTTCTAATTTTTTTTCAAACGTTTTGTATTTTATGCTCCTGTTATGCCTTTACCAAATTTTACGCGATTACAAGAAATAAAAACATGAAAATAATAGATGACGCCAACTCCACACAGACAGAGCTCGATGCTTTGAGAAAAACGTGTGCAGAACAGGCTACAGCCCTGAAAATAGCAGAGGCAAGGCTGCAGCAAAAGGGAACGCTTTATGAGCAGCTTCTGAAGCTTCTCCAGGAAAAAGACGAGAAGCTTCGGCAACAGGAAGACCTCTGCCAACAACTGCAGCAGATGGTACGGCGTCTTCGAGAAAAAAATGAATAGTAGAATATACTCATAATTCAAATGTTCTGAAAAGGCGCAATATTACAGGAATAAAGACGTCACGTGCATCCAGGACGACACGTCCAAGAGGCCACGAAATTTGATAACAACAGATGTTTTCGATTGCAGCGGCACCAGCAAAGCAGTCCGCGGGCGAGACGATATCGATTCTGAGCGAGCGACTCGTCTCATCCACACTCCTGGAAGATAGACGGGCTGCAATTCTCGGGCTGCGGAGTTTTGCCAAGGAATTTCCGGCATCTGTGTCATCTGGAGCGTTGCGGGGGCTTATTACGAGCCTCAGCAGGGATGGGGAAGATGTAGACACGGTTAAAGTTGTTCTAGAGACTCTTCTGATGCTGTTCCATCCACTCGAAGATAGCCCTGAGGCCTCTGAAGAGATTACATTATGGTTGGCAGATGAATTCACGCAGCACGCCGAGAATATTGCCATTTTACTGGCCTTTCTGGAGGCTGACGACTTCTACTCTCGCCTGTACTCGCTCCAGCTGTTGGCAGCCATTCTCTCGGCACGGACAGAACGTACAGAAGAGTGTATTTTAACGGCTCCTTTGGGAATTTCTCGTCTTGTGGCCATCCTCGACGACACCCGTGAACCTGTCCGTAACGAGGCCCTGACGTTGCTTTCGTACCTCACGCCGTCGTCTCTTGAGCTGCAGAAGCTGGTGGCCTTTGAAAACGCGTTTGACCGCGTTTTTCGCATTATAAAAAGCGAGCAATCCGTCGTCAATGGTGGACAGATTGTTGAGGACTGTCTTGTCTTTCTTGCTAACCTTTTACGCCATAATTCCCACAACCAGACACTCTTCCGGGAGTCCATGTGTATCCATAGACTAGCAGAACTGCTCGCCGAGGCCATTACGCTTTCCGAAGAAGATTTGGACGTGGCTGACTGGGCCCTGGCCCAGCGGAACCGCAATCTCTATGCCCTTTTTGTTGTCATTCGTCTCTTTCTCGTTCCCGGAGCCTCTGGGACTTCTATGAGCCAGACTGACTTTTGGCGCTATCATGTACTCGAAAATGCCCTCCAATTATCCTTTCATTCGAGGTTTGAGCCACAAATTCGTGCAGAGGTATGCGCTTCCCCACCCCCAGTAGACTTGAATACATTTCATCCATCCATCCATCCATGAACAACCCCCATCGCCATGGTGTCTTCTAACAGCTAGGCGTTGACCACGTGTGCCTCCATTATCCATGGCAACAGTGTTCTCCAGGAGAACTTTGCACAGCTCCAAGTGCTGTCCCAACAAGACCATGAAGCCGTCTATGTGATTGACGGACTCTTGGATCTCACTTTGGGCATTAACGGCACTCCTTTTTTTGACATTAGAATGGCCGCTTGTGCGTGTCTCAAGGCATACTTTCATGGCCATGAGGGTGTTCGTTTACACTTTCTGCAACGTGCCATTGAGGGACATGTCTCTGGGGACAATGAAGCCTCAAATGTCCTGACCACTCTCATGCAGCCTCTGCCAAACATTACCAAATCAGACCCTTATAGAAGCTGGTTTGCCTCGGTCATCATGTGCCATTTGGTTGAGAAAAGCACCCGTGCCAAGGACCTCCTCCGGGCTGTCACAGAAGGCGACGAGGCGAATGGAGAAGAAGTCATTACGAGTATTCAGACCCTTGGAGCTCATCTTATTAGCTCCATACACCAAAGCGAAGATGACCGAGTGATCATTGGCAATCTAATGCTTCTCATTTGCTGGCTATTTGAAGACTTGGCTGCCGTTAATGACTTTTTGTCTGAGAATAGCAATGTACAAGGCCTCATCACAACGGTAAAGAATGTGCATGCTAGTGCCGTAGTACAAGGCCTTTCTGCCCTTCTTTTGGGGGTTCTTTACGAGTTTTCCACCAAAGACTCGCCTATTACAAGATTCAAGCTGCATGAGATTCTCATGGCCCAAATGGGAAGTGATTTGTATACGCTACGAATGACTACGCTTCGATCATTGCCTTTGCTTCGAGAGTTTGAAGTGATTCCACAGAAAATTGACCCTCTGTCAGATGAAAAACTGCCGAGTGTATTCTTTGATGACGCTTTTGTCGATTTCTTCAAAGATCGCTATAACCGTCTGCTACGTGCGATGGATCGCGAGCCAGGCCTTGAAATCTCTGTAGTATCAAATGGCGTGGAGCAGGGCATATCTCGCGAGCTTGTCGATACCCTCCGAGCTGAAGTACGAGCAAGAGAGGCAGCACAAAGGGAAGCAGAGGAGAGAATGGAGCGATTGGAAGAGATGATACGACAGGAGCGTGAAGAGCATAAACATCTTCTGGGTAAACTGAACAATGATGCAGCCAAAAGCAAATCGGTGCTTGATTCTCTCGTGGAGAAACATACAACTGAACTAGAGTGGGTTTTTTTTAAAAAAAAGAAAAGGAAAGAAAAAAAGGCTAATAGATGTAGGCGCATACAAGGGGAGAATCGATCAAGGCAAGATACATTACAGAGGAAAATAGTAGAGGAACAGCAGAAGGCCCAAAAGGGAATGGATGTGATGAAGGAAAGCTTCCAAAGAAAAATGGCAGAGGATCTGGGAGAGTCCAAAGTGGAGCTTGAGGAAATGAGGGAGCGTATGCAGAGACAAGTAGACGAAACTCAGAAAAAGGCAAGTGAGGACATAGAAAGGACGAAGAAAGAGGGCCAACGGGAGTTAGAAACTGCAAGGAATGAGCTGGCCTATGTCAAGAAGAGCAGCGAGAATGAGCTTCTACGCGTTCGAAGGACTCTGGAGGGTCAATTGACCGATGCCAAGGCAACAAATAGCCGCTTTGAGGTGGTAGTAGAGTCTCTGAAGCTGTCCCATGAACGAGAAATTAAGACCATGGAGAAAAAGCATGCAGAGAAAGTAAAGGCGGCAGAGAAGGAACTATCCGAGACAAAGACACTCTTAAAGGACATGCGAGGTACGTATGAAACTAAAAAGAAGGAAGCCGAGGACCTTGAAAAGTCGTGGATGGAGGCCAAGGGGGATGTATTTATATTCAAGGAGAAGCTGGACGCAGCAGAGGCGGTGGTAAAAGAGAGGGAAGAACTTATTGCACAGCTTCAGGAGGATCTACAGATGGCCGAGACAAAACAAAAGGAAACGCAGACAGAGCTGGACGACACTCTGCTTGTATACACAACACTTGAAGAGAAGCTCGAGGCGTGCAAGGTATGTTTTTTTTTATTCGTTTTCTTTGGTGCAAAATGGAGATACTGACAGATATAGGACCGTCTACGAGAGCTCAATGAACCCGTCTCCGACGACGATGATTAGTAATAAATTTATCTTATGTAATCAATTTTCATGGAGCATAATTTTCAGAGGGACAAAGAAAAGTTGAAAAAAATAGACATTTCTAGGAAACATGGATGCTGTTTCGAATAGTTCGGATGAGGAGGGATGGATGGATGCCAATGCCGAGGATGATGAAATTCCTCAGAGCGTCCAATCGTTGGTGGATGGCCGTATATTTGCGGATATATCCTTGATGTTGGCGTATTGCCGTGAAGAGGGGCATTTTGACTTTATGGCAGAATATTCACGTCTTAGCTTGGATGGGGATTTTTACCGTGGTGTAAAATTTGTCAACTATTGTACGTTGGCTCCTGTAATAAGGGTATTACATAGGAATAATAATTAATATTGAAATAGTACGAAAAAAGGTAAAGGACGGAGAGGGCATCCCAAAGGCCATTTCTCCACAAGACTTTGAAAGCGACGACTTCCTTAAGCCTGTTCTCGAAGATGATGCGCTCTTGGTAGGACTTGATGGGCTTTCGGACATGGTGAAAAAGGCAGCGCCGTCGCCGGAAAAGACGCTAGTAGAAGAAAATAAAGCCATCAAGGCAGAAATGGAGGCATTGCGACAGCAATTTGCAAACTACCGCCTGGATGTGCAAAAGACACTTGACAACCGATGGGGCATCTCTGGGTCTCAAGAGCTAGAAAAATCTGATAATGCAGCCACGGAGGAGAAGAAAGGCGATGATGGTGACTATTACTTCAAGTCCTACGCCAACCATGGTATGTACTTCTTTATTTTCTTCTTTTTTCCACACAGAAATTAATTTATCATAGATATCCACGAGACTATGCTCAAGGATACGATCCGGACAGACGCGTACCGGGATTTCATTTACGCCAATAAGCATCTCTTTCAAGGAAAAACTGTCCTTGATATTGGGTGTGGTACAGGTAGGGTTTACCCATTTTTACAAATCTTTTGTGCTAATGACAAGGTATATTGAGCATGTTTTGTGCTAGAGCTGGTGCGAAACAAGTCATTGCCGTGGATGGCTCTGACATCTTGGACAAGGCAAGAGAAACCATTATTGTCAATGGACTTGCCGACACGATTACATGTATAAAAGGCCGCATGGAAGATGTCGTTTTGCCTGTCGAGTCCGTAGACATTATTGTAAGCGAGTGGATGGGCTATGCCCTTCTCTATGAAGCCATGCTGCCAAGTGTCTTATTTGCTCGTGACAAGTACCTAGCCCCAGACGGCCTCTTGGTGCCCAGTCACGCTTCGCTCTTTATGGCACCCGTCTCTGACGAGGACTATATCACGGACAACATTACTTTCTGGCGTGATGTCTATGGATTTGACATGAAGGCCATGCAGTCGGGCATCTACAACGACGCAAGAATGCTCTCCCTCGCGGAAAACGCCGTCGCAGGCACGGCTCCCATGGTGAAACACTTTAATCTACACACTGTTAGCATAAACGACTTGGTTTTTACAGTGCCCTGGTCATCTACTCTCGCAACGGAAACTGAAACATTGGATGGATTTGTTGTCTGGTTTGATATCTTCTTTGGCGATGCCCGCTCTTCCGCCATTGAACCTGTCGATGCGACATGGGCATCTTGGATGGCCAAGGGGAATGACCGTACGGCATTTACGACAGGTCCTTTCAACAAAGCCACTCATTGGATGCAGTGCTTCTTGTTGAATGAGCACCACTCGGAGCCTGTTGAGAGTAGACATATCCATGGTACATTGGCTTTTAAGACGGCCACCGACAACGATCGTGCGTTAACCTTTCACGTCCGATGGGAGCAAGATGGAAAGACGTGCGAACAGTCATGGTCATTAAAATAGATTCTATGTACAGTTTACCATGAAAAAATGAAAGACGGTTTAAAAGTGTGGCACGCCTGCTGTTTGCAAGCATAAATTTACGACACTGAGGAAGCCCTCTCCCAAAATAAACCCCTACACGATCAGTATTAGTCTGTAGTATAAAGAAAGAAAAACGCACCGATGCGAGGATAATTCCATGCGTCTCATCGTATCCCATCCGCTTCCATACAAGGGAAAGCAGTCCTCCTAACGCTCGAGCGAGCGTAAAAGAAGGGACATTGTACATGCCTTGTTTATTAGATTTTCCTTTGACAGTACTTCACGCACCAATGGCCACAGCAATGCCCCCGGGGATATATGCATGCCATGATTGTCCTGCTGTCTGAATACGCATCATGGTAATAGTAGAAAATAGAGCAGCTGCGCCTATTGCCCATTCAGCTGCCATGGGAGGCAGTCCTTTGCCTGTGACAAGACGGGCTGTGAAGATCCAGACATAGCCCGTTGGGATTTGAAAGAGATCCGACGGGATTTCATAGGCCCTAATTAACGTTAACATGCAATAAAACAAATGAAATACATACGCTTGGTAAAGTTTGTATAAAAGCGCACTGGCAATGGCTCCTACCGTCGTGCCTATCACTTGGCCCCAAAATTGTGCACTTGGTGCAGCGCCAATGAGATGACCTGTTTTCAGGTCTTGCATTAGCTCGCCTGCTTGGAGGGCTCCCTTTTTTTCATCAGTATACTTTGTTTAAATTATGGTTGGAAAACATACGGCTTCAGAAACAGCACCGGCGACGAGATTGACGAGAACGCTGTTTTTGTGGGAAGCGGGCACAATGAGGGAAAAAAAGAGTTGTGTAAGTTTGGAAATTCCAGATACCGGGTTAAGATCTGTCTCGCCTAGGGCACGGACGCCCATAATGCTCAAGAGGAGAGCAATCAAAATGGATACAACGGTAGCATAAAGGGGCACAAGATGGCCAAATGTAAACCGGATGCAAAATATGCAGAATAAAATAGACAGAGCAAGACCAATGGTGACCGTCCCCGAGCTAATTTGCTGCTTTTCTGGGGCATCCTTGCTTTCTTCAGTGGAGTCTGCCCCATCAGATGTACGGAGAGTTGTGTAGCCACGACGATCACCGGATAAGTAGGACCCAAGCCAGGGAATACGGTTTACGAGGGGGTACATGTTGTCTGGATAGGTCTGCAAAATGGTGCGGAAAGTGACGTGGGCAAGGCTTACAATACCATCCGAAAGCATAATAGCAATGGAGATCCATACAATCCACCCTTTGCTTCCAGTTTCCCAGTTTTCAATGGGTCCTGGTGCCCATCCACGGTGTTTGGCAAGGGGAGAGAGGACAGCCCATCCTAGGATGGCACCAAGAAGCATGTGTAGAGTGGTGGCAGGGCCCATGATAATGCCCTGGCCGATATAAGCAAGGCTAGGATTGAAAGACCAGAGCCATAGGGAGGCTGCAGTAGATCCAAAAAGAGGGATATTGCGTAAAAAGGGGAGGAAATAGGTGGATAGGGTGAAAAAGCCAGAAATGGAAAAGCATCCAAGGAGCAGACGGATGCCAGAGGACCATTCTTCACGGCGTCTTGTCTCTTCTTCTGGTGCAAGAGTGACCTGCAGAGGGTCTTCTCCAGCAAGACTGGCAAATTCCGAAGGAAGCGTGCCAGAATTGGGTGCCTTTTTACGGCCATGGAGTATGCCAATGAGAACAGCAGCCCCAAAACCGCTGGGGAACTTTAGCTTCTCACGAATGATCACCTGCCGCCGCAGAGGGACCGCAAACAAGACACCAAAGTAACAAAGACCCAAAGACCACACAATGGACTGGAAAAGAGACAGCTGGAGAGGCCCAAGCTCGTCTTTATTCATTAAATAATTCATTGATGGGATCACACCGACGAATCCTGAGCCCAGGGGCGCAATGGCCATGCTCCCAGCCACGCTCTGCACTAAAACATTCTCCACGGGTGAGAACGGGTACGCCAGCCTCTTGGACAGCGCCTTGAAGATGCCAAAACCGAGAAGACTGGCCGGCATGGACATTGTGCTGACAAATCCAGTTTGCAGACCAAAATACATATTGGAGCAACAGATGACGAGCCCGACGGCAATTCCAACAGCAAGCCCTCGGACAGAGAAATGCCGCTCCACGGGGGGCATCTGTGCTGGCGTCATGATCAATGGTGCTCTGTGTGAGCACGATTCTGACGTAATGACAGTGTCGAGGACGGTCACGTGCATTTTTATTTCTTTTTCGGCTAAGCCTGTTGGAGCTAGCGTCGATGCCAGGAAGATAAGCCGAGGCAAAAAAAGAAAAAATAGAAATAGTGCCGTTACGTAACGCTTCGATTTTAACATCACCTGACGCAATGATCGCCCAAAATCTTCACACACTTTAAGGGACATGATAAGGTTTCCGATCGGTGGCAGCTGCCAGTTTCTCCCATGTACATGGCTGGTACAAAACTACACAAGCTTCGGAGACAGCTGAAGGCGCTTCTGGTTGGTTGAAAAACTAGCTCTTATCAAATGGGCGTGTTGCTGGTAGGTGTGGCAGAGCTTAAGCGCGCCTCTGAGGCTCTTTCCGATGCTTTTTTTAGTTCTCCATTGATCTTTGATCACGCCTATACAAACAGCATGCACTGTGTTTATCTTCCTTTTTATCTCCCACAAACGTAATTTTTTTACCTTTTCTTTTTTTCTCTGTAAACCGAAGTATATAATAAAACATACTCTATTCCAAGCTGGATTATAATAGTTGTATTACACTTTTTGGCGTAGGACATATAGCAATTATGCAAGTCATCAAGACGGAGCTTTTTGGGTCAAAGGTTGACAAGGAACAAAACGGCTCCTTGGAACAATCACCTCATGAAGAAACGCTAGATAATAGTGAGCACGAACCTAGATCGGTTCCTTGTGAGCCTAGCATGAGGGAGGACATTGCAGAAAACTTTTCAGATGAATCTGCATCAGACGAATACCCAGAAGATATACAAAAGTCGTTTCTTTTCCCACCATCAGATTTCGAGCCACGAGATCGAAATGATTTCCGAATATACTCGCTCAATCCTTGTCAAGTGGATATGGCAGTGGATTTTTCCCTGAAACAGCCATTGCCTTCTTGTAGAAGCATGTTTCCATGGCTGCATGGCATCTCCCGAGACAATTTTGTGCAGAGACAGTGTCTCGAGCCAGACTTGTACATTGTCACGCCACCGCCCGTATTTCTGCGTGGGGTCACTCTTGTCAAGGCGGATGGAGATTTGTACAGAGAATGTCTCAAAGGTTCCATGGCGCCGAATGAGTTTGTCTCAAGGGAAGGAATGCCAGAATTTAAACCCATAGACCCCATATCCGGTCTGTCAGTGCGGAATTTCTCCATCCAAGCACCCAAATTAGCAGCTCTTTCCGACATTATTGTCTATGGAAAGGACAGAAACATTGTTGAATGTATTGCATTTGACATTGCAGAAGCCCAAAAAGTTAACCAGCGGGACCGAAGAGAGACGATGGATAAGAATGTAGACGACCGGGAAGCCCCCCTGTACAACACGTTTATCTGCGTGTCTGACTTTTCTGTCTTTGAAGAAGAATTCCCCCATCTCGTTCTCATTAAGAAAAAGGGGGATCTCAATCCAAAAGTGCCCAATCTTTTTATCCAAGAACGAGTGGATATGAATGTTATGAGTGCGCCCACCGAGATTGCGCACAATGTGTATTTAGGGACGACAGAGCTCAGTGCGACTGATAAGTCTTTTGACATCCTAGTGCACTGTCACAACCGCGGCCTTGTGCGGCCAGCAGCACTGCAGACGATTGTGGAGCGAAATATGTCCGAGTTGAAGCAGATCCACATGGATTTTCCTGCGTCAGGGAGCATAGCAGTCGACAAATTGACGGAGAAGAACGTGGAGGATATTCTCAAGGTGTGCATGTGGATATATTATGCGGCACATGGAAAGTTGCCTACCAACAGGGGAGGGTTTTTCAAAAAAACACAGAGGCCCAAGAAGGTGCTGATCTACTGTGCCGATGGATACACTGAGACTTCGCTTTTGGGGCTGATTTACTACTCTTATACCACAGGACATCCGATAGATAAAGCATGGACACATCTTCATGTGGAAAAGAAGAGGAATTTCTTTGCTTATCCTGTAGACAAGAAGATCCTTGAGGCCATGGAGACGCGAATTCTGGAGGCATCACCAGCACATCCAGGAACGACAGTGGTGGAGAGAAACTGCCTGGACTGGTTTTATAGCTTCTCCGGGTCACTTCCAAACCGAATACGAAGTCATTTGTATTTGGGAGACTGTAAACATGCAGAGGACCCAGAGCTTCTTCTGAGACTGGGGATTACGCAAATACTGAGCATTGGCGAGGCCTTTTCGTGGATACCAGAAAGGTTTGGGTTCAAGGAAGAGCAAATATTTTATGTGCAGGATATACGAGATAATGGAATTGACGAGCTGGGAGACTTTGGTCCATTTTTGCGATTTATTGGTATGTGAAAGAAGGCGAAAGAGAAAACTTGGTGTGAACTGACAGAGGGGCAGACAGGGGACGGAAGATGGGAGGGGCAACGCTTGTGCATTGCCGAGTGGGTGTTTCGCGTAGCGCAAGTATATGCATTGCTTATTTGATGGCGTCCGAGGGGATGAGTCTCTACCAGGCGTATTCATTTGTGCGGACACATCGATTGAATGTGATCATCCAGCCAAATCTTTTATTTATGTACGAGTTATTTTTATGGGAGGAAACATTAAAGAGGCGGTCCGGTGGCGAGGTGCGGCGGGCGTTTGGATGGGCAGAATTTTGTCGTGATCTGTCTTTTCTAAACGAGGCATACATACAGCGGTGATTCTATTGACTATAGTTTCTCTTTTATTTTTGACTTTTTATGCCATTGCTCCCATAGATGGGCTATGCACATTGTCTTCGAGACTATTTTTTTCATGGTTAGCCATTGACGAATGATGATGCAAAGGTACATACAGTGTTTGTGAGACAAGGGTGCATTCGCCCCCTGTCACCATGTCGATTTCAAAAATATAAAACATGCCATCGCTCGTGGCCACCATGACCTTGGGGCTGTTTGTGCCCATAGCCACTACGCTACGTAAAGTCCCTGAATTGCCCAGCGATGGTGGGCCACTCCCGTCGCCCTTTGAAGACGAAGCGTTTCGGGGGATTCTTAAAAAGGCAAAATCACGCTGGGGCTCCCACATGCCCGTGACAGTCTGGGGTAGATACGAGCCCACAACGCCAACGACGCCACGACCCATCATTTGCGAGGAGCGCCGAAGGATATTGCCAAAGGAGCCGCTATGCCGTCTCCAGCCCGTCTGCGCAGCGTCTCGTATCTGGATGCTACTGGCGAGACTGGCTTCGTGCGACGATGCCACACTGCTGGACAGGTAGGCACTGTCTGATGGAGGCGGTGTGGTGGCGGCATCCTGAGGGGGTGTTTGGGGACTGAGACGGAAGATGTGGACGGTATCGGAAGTGGACGATACGCAGAGGAGGGAGGCGTCGTGGTTGAAGGACATGCTATAAATGGTGGATGGATACGTACCTCGGCGGAACTGGAAGAGCTTCTCACCCTTGGGAATGCTAAACACACGGATAATGGTGCCTGTGGCCGAGGCTGTAGCCAGAAGAGTGCCGTCACTGCTTATGGTGGTGCAGGAAAGGGGCGAACGGTGGGCCTCCACGACGTTGACAGCCTTGCAGGCGAGAGTGTCAAAGAGGAGTACTTCTCCAGAGGTGGAGGGGGCATAGGCAGATTTGGCGGGTGCATGGGGGGCCCTCTTGTCGTCGAGGTCGTCACGGGGTTTGGGCAGAGGATAAACAATGTAGCAGTTCTCTGAGGAGGGAGAGAGGGCGCAGATGGCGCTTGGATTCGGGGATGTGGCAATGGTGTGCAGCAGCGTCATGTTGGCAATGTCGTAAATGTAAATTTCGTCTTCCAAGACAACGACGAGACGTTTCCGGTTGAGCCGAACCGCAAGAATCGCCGAGGGAAAGGTCAGCTCACATATAATCGACGCACGCTGTGGTTAGCAAGCATCCCCGCTGCGCCATGGACACCAACCTTTGTGTTTTGGATCACCAGGTGGCGCGGAGACAGCACCATCGCCACGAGAGACGTCGAGAAAAGCATCTCTACAAGCGAAACATTGCCGTCATCGCTGCCGAAAATGCGCTCCAGAGGCGCTGTGTGGTAGATTCGGAAGCCCCGTGACGTTCCCACCGCCAGACACGACTGGTCCTGGTTGAACGTGACAAAATTCAGAGTCGCCATCAATGATCATGGACGCTCCCCTCGGGCACTCGTCTGACGTAATTTTATTCGCGACCGACGTCATCGGGATTATGTAACAGCACTTCGGTGCCCCACGTGATGGTCCGGCGCCACACTAGAAATGCGCACCGCCACACCCGCGCCTACAGCCCGTAGTCCTCGCCGCCGCCCCGGCTCTGCCGCTCCAGCACCACCTTGAAGAAATTGACAATCTCCGACAACTGCGTGCAGTGCTGCTCTGCGCTTCCCAATAGCCGCAGCAGGCTCTGCGCATCAATCAGCTGCCGCGCAATCGCCGGGTCCGGCTGGCAAAACGTCCGCACCCCGATGCCACGCGCACTCTCCCGCATCGCCGCAAGCACTGCTATAGCGGAACCGGGGTCACGTGGCCTCTCACCCGCAAACCGGAACTCTGTCGCGTGCAGCAGGACGAGCCCCAGCTGCGTCTCGAGGTCGTACCGGAACCCGACCACCTTGGGCCGGCCCCTCTGCAGCCAGCCGTCCACCACCCGCCGGTACTTATCGGCATCTAAACGTCCCGCTCCGTATTGCCCCGCTATAAACGCCTCTACTGCTGACGTCAGCAGGAACTCGAGCTCGCAGTACAGGACGCTCTGCTCACGTGGGTCCAGCGAGATGCGCGCTCGCACGGCCTTTTCCTTAGACCGAACAGCCTGAACGGGCCGTGGCGGCGTATCCGTCTGTCATTAGCTCCTATAAATCTGTAGTATATAAAAGAAACGCACCACCTCCCGCGCTATGCGGCGAATGGCGTCGAAAATCCGCGTTTTCCGCGGCGTTTCCTTGTCCATCGGCCGTGCGTCGTCTGTCCGCTGGAGCCATCCATTGCGGCCGACCATCTCCTTGTGCCCAAATGTAATCTCCATACCGTCAGACGACGCCGAAGACCCCCCGACAGGCAGAGACGCCTGAAAACGGCTCTTTTGCTGCACGCACGGGGAGTCTTCGGGGCCTCCTCCGTCGGAGACAGCCACGGGCGACACTGCCTCCTAAGCAGCTCGTTCCCGGTCCGTCTCTGGACGCTGAGGCGTCTTGCCCTCGCGACGGTTGATGGAGAGCGGCAGCACAACGGGCACGTCCTCCATCGAGTACCTCGACGAAGCATTATCTGCAGCCATTGCTGAACAAAGGCCTGCAGATATTGTCAGAGGTATCTCCCCCTCGACGTCTGCCTCGTTGGCACTCTCGTCTAGGCCCTTGACAATGGACCCCAGCGTCCGTGTCGTCGACCGGAAGAGACGACGACGCAGTGCCGACGCATGCCCCGTCTTGACGGCAGGACGATGCACCTGCGAGTCGGTGAGACTCGTGGGCAGACGCACACCCTGCTCGCGCGGCGGGACACGGCGATGAGATAGGGATCTCCCTGGAGAGTCTCGCGGGGAAGCAAGATCGGGGCTCTCCAGGGAGATGAAATTGCCATGGATGGCTGCATAGCTCTCGTCATCTCTCGATGGTGAGTCGAGGAGACTGCCGTAATAATCGCTTCCAGAGGACATCTTAATAGTAGAGTAGATGACCACTTGAATGTAAAAGGGATGAAAAAACAAACTTTGGAGATTTGTTTACATGTACGTTTGCATTTGTTTACGTTCAGGACTAATCTATACATTTCCATCTTACCAAGAGTTTGGAACTCTCCGGCTCGTATCAAGAATATTTGTGTCAATTAAAGCCTGCTGGTATCTGCGCATTGACCCTTCAACCTCTAATGACAGCATATACTCGTCAATGGAAGCATATACATACGTAACTGTGTCTTTGTGGCCATCCGTTTCTTCAATTACTATTGCCCTTGAATTGGCCAAATTTAAAGCCCTCCCGTACTCCCCTCGTCTACATCGAATATCAATGGCAGTCGATAGCACCATCACTTTAACATAGTCAATCTCCGTTTTCTTATGCTTGTAGTCCTTCAAAACTTTGCTGAGACCCTTGATATAAAGTTCATCCATAGTTTGTTTCGCCCACGGTATAAGATCTTTCATCATGGTCTCGGCATACATAAATTTTCGTATGCTATCCTTAGGCAAGGATAATTTAGTATTATTTTTGATGTTTCTGTACATGCTACAGAGACAACTCGAAATTTGGCCCATATCATTCACGTCAAAAGATACTTCAGTGACTCCAATTTCCACCTTGGCAGACTTTATTATCTCTCTTTCTTTTATGATTGTGGCTCTGTCCAAATAAAATAGAAACTCAAGAGCTTCTTCATATGCCTCACCTTTGCTTCCTGTGATCTTTTGCTCCAAGACATTAACAATGTCATAAAAGGCACTTCTTTTATGCTTTTCAAAACGGCTCCTAATCCGTCGAAGGACTTCACAAGTCTTCTCACCACCCGACCCAATGGCTGCAAAAGCCTCAGAGGCACAAATATAACGCAGTGCTACACATGTTCGATAAATTGTGTCTATTCTTCCTTCATTAGCAACCATATCAACAAGCAACAAAGCTCTTTCGAAATAACGATTTGCTAATTCAAAGTCCTTTGTCATGACCATGATAAAGTTACCAATTCGACAGAGGCCACAGAAATCCATGCTATCGCTGTGTTTATTGCACAGTTGGTCCTTGTTTTCTAGGCTATCTTGTACCGATTTGACACTACTCACAACGTATTGGTTCCCTCGCTTGGGGCAATACCACTTTTTTATAAAAGCATAAACCCAGTCACGGTCTGCTTCTGTAAACAAATCCTTTTTTGGGTTATAAGAGGGCGAGCCATTCCCAGTTCTACTTCTCAGTCCCCATTGACGTGTATTATTTATAAAATCATACAGACTATTTCGAATTAGTATGTAACTCAATTCTGGTGAAAACCTACCTACCTAGCTACAAATCCATACTTCAAAAAGAGATGAGTCAGTGTGCTTCCCATACTAACTGCAAGCCGATCATGCGCTTCCGTTATAATGGACTCCCACTCCCCCCATTCATCTTTTGTTGTTGGCTTGTTGTTGACTGGACGAGTTACCATTTTTCCTAAAACTTATCAAAAGAAATCTTGGATAAAACGGAAAAAAATTCAGGATATATCAGCCTTAAAGTAGGATCTAGCAATTCAGATAAGCGCTAATAACACCACGTTTAATATCCCTCTATCTACAAACAGCTTCAAACAGTGATATTTATTGGCGCGTGAATTTTCATTTCCTTGCACGAAACATGCAATAAGGGGTTCTCTTACCGTCAGTACAGGTTTTTGTAAGAACTTTTACGTATCAGCATTTTAGGTACACCATCAGGCAATTTTCCTATAGGCTAGCAGCTCGGGGCTGTATAGCCGATGTCGTAGTGCTGCCATTATCCCTTTTCCACAAAAAATCATCATCTATAGCTCACTGTAAACGTGACACTTTCAAAAAATCTAAAATCTTGCGGTCGCACTAGTGGAAAATCATGAGGCAATGTACTTGATTGGGAAACTACCTAGGTAGGGTCTCATTGGCATATATAAAAATATCTGCATAAAATAAAATATCCGTCTATCAATACTGATGTCTTCTAATTTATCCCTCCCTATGACTCCCATACAATAGATAGCACCTTTCTTCACTCTAATTCCCAAAACATCCCGTGTTCTCTTATCTCCTACTTCTTCGATGTGTCCCGTCTTTGTGGTGGCTCTTGCTTCCTCTACTTGAGTGTCTATTACTGTGCCCAGAGCCACTGTTTCCTCCCCAAGAATTATAAAGACCCAAACTAGGATTAACAATTTCCTCGGTGATGGAAAAGTGCGGAAATTGGTAGTCTGGGCTCATTGTACTTGCAATCTTCATATTGATATACCCATCAATAGCAGTATTAATATATGCAAGGCTTATTTTGTGGCCATCTCCCGCTTCAATAATGCTCATTCTAAGGCGGCTTGCACCAAAAACCTTGAGGAATTCTCCTCTTCGGCGCGCTGACTGTATCAAAGACGAGCATAGAACCATTTTTGCATATCTAATAGCCCACATTCTATCCAGTGCATCCTGGATACCTGCCACAACCGTTTCATTTTGAAAAAGATTATTTGCAATCTCCTCAGGGCCGTGACTATACTCAATTTTTTCACTCAATGTAAATCTATCCAGATCAACTTCACAAAAAATAAAATATGGTAGGAAATGTTTCTCTTCCTTTCGATTCCCTCTTTTCATTTCGTAATAGTATATGGAGAGGTACGCCATGATACTGTATAAATCAAGGTCAATAAATTGCCCTTCTTGGGCTATGTATTTATCAGTCAAGGTTTCTGTGTGCGTGCCGACTTTCATACCATATTGAATGGAAATTTTTGAAAAAAGATAGAAAGAAAGTTCAAGAGCTCGCTCATATATCGTGTCTTCATATCCCTCTTTTGTCCCATTCACCCTCTTTTCTAGATCAACGGCACCGGAAAGAAGTTCGTTCATTGCGTAAATGGGACCAGCTTCTTTCTTGTTAATTAATATGCTTTTTATTTTTTCAGAAACTTTGTATGCTTTGAGGCGGCCACTACCAAACTGTTTTGCAGAAAAGGCTTCAGATGCATAAATATGGCGCAATGCAAGGCAGGCATTGGAGATAGTATACGACTTTTTTTCTTTGAGAACTTCTTCGACAATTGATGAAGCCCTTTCAAAGTAGATATTTGCAAGATCTAACTCATGTCTTGTGACAAGAATAAAGTAGGCTATGCGGCAAATATTTTTCAAGTCCATGCTTGCACTACCACTTCTGTTGAGTATATCTTTACCATCGAGGCTTTCCATCACAATTTTTTCACTTGCATGGTTGAAATATGGACTCGACTTATTGTCAAAATATAGTTTTATAAAACCGTCAATAAATTTACGGTCATATTCACTTAGAACTCCTTCCTTTGGTGAATAAAATACGGATCTTCCATCCTCCGTTGTGTTATAAACAGGTCCCCATTTATACAGATGTTCCCTAAATTCAGTACAACTTTCCATGTTAGCATTCAACTATTTCCTTCTTTTATTCTCACCTTTCTACTACGAGTCCATATCTAGCAAATAGGTGGCCAATGGTGTTTTCTATGTTCATTGAAAATCGGCCATATACATCCTTAACAATGTGCTCCCACTCTCCCCATTCTTGACTTGTTTGTGGCCGATTGATCAGTGGTCTGGATGTCATTTTACTTTAAACAGTTTAAAGAAACTTGAGTAAAAGCAAAGGATTGGCAGTGAGGTATTTTACCTCGAAAATCTGTAGGCAGAACTCTTCTTTATACAGTAAATTGAAAAGAATTTGAACCGAAATGTATCACTGTCATCTTTTACATATGCCTTCTCTTGTATTATCACCTTAAACTATTTGTTAAAAAAAATGCCTTCCCAATATCAATTCGGAAAGCTTACAGTAGGTAATACCCTACTATTTTACATGCTGTGTTTCTCTGATGTGGAAGCCTAGGACTAAAAATATCACGGCCAAAAATCTTGACCCGATCTCTAGCTTCTAGCCTCAATGAGAATTTCTTTCTTCTTCCATTTAAATGGTACAAAATATCAAATTCAGATTTAAAAGGTATGCTAGTTCAAAAACCTATGACTATGATCGATTATTTCAACTTCTTTCTTCCCCCTCCCACTTACTACGAAGACCTTCACAGGGCTGGTTGATTTTTTTATCAAATTCAAATGCTCCCTCCGACGATTGTCGATCATTCAACCTTTTAAACAGCCAAATACCATACTCATCTATAGATGCATTAACATAAGCAGCGGTGCTTTTCGTATTGCTAAACTGATCGAGAATATCTCTCTTTATACTCGAATATTCAAGGGCCTTTTCATGGTTATTGGCATGCATAGCTAAATTCGAAAAAGTTGAGCAAACCAACAGTGCCGAAAATTGAACAACCCGACCAATGTTTTTGTGGCCGAGTTTGGCTTTAAGATCTTCGCAGCGGATCAGTTTGTTTACAATTCTGATGAGCTCACATTGTTCCAACTCCCAACCTTTTTGAACTAGGTTTCCCAAGGCCACCTCTGCTAGTAAAAAATTTTTAATATGACGGATACCATATTTCTTCTCAGAGTCTTCCATTCCATAATATGAAATGCAAATACGTCTCATAACATCTTGAGCGTTTTTGCTTGAGGCTTTGTCATACGTCATAAGTTGACCATAATCAAGCTGGATGTTCTTTGTGGCGTTCTCAGCTACTTT
This sequence comes from Chrysosphaeria jannelii, assembly GCA_020002325.1. NCBI lineage: Eukaryota > Fungi > Ascomycota > Sordariomycetes > Ophiostomatales > Ophiostomataceae > Chrysosphaeria > Chrysosphaeria jannelii. Next base: position 82,440 of record JAGKRY010000002.1, on the reverse strand, counting down.
TAAACTATCTTTCAAAAGTTTATCGTAAAGAAGGAACAAAAATTCAATAACTCGCTCGTATACAATATCTGGAGAATTGGCCACGACCATGCCTTCACTCTGAAGATCTAATATGTCACCTAAAGCATTGGTTAATTCGTATATAGGGCCATCACCCGAAGTCTCCTTCAGTGCATTGATAACTTGAATGGAAAAGGATTTTCCCAGACCAAATTTCTTTGATGAAAATGCTTCAGAGACGTATAGAAGACGTAATGCGTAAGAGACATGGAGAAGCGTATTGAAATTTGTTTCTTTCACTACTTTAGGAATCATACTCTTGGCTTTTGTGAAAAAAGCATCAGCGAGCTCCGGGTTCTTTCTCAATACGAGGCAAAAATAACCCGCTCGACACACACCAACAAAATTCGAACTTGCTGTTCCAAAACCGAAAATTTGGCTTCTTCCTCTTAGACAGACTCTAACGATTTTAGAGACATTACTTGAAATATATGGATTTGAATTTCGTTCAGTATTCCACTTCTTCCTGTAGTTGTGAATCCATTTTAAATCCTCCTTGGTTAGTACATCCTTTTTGGGGGTGTAGTCCATAGCAGAGTCACTATTGCTCCTAGCTTCGAGTAGGTTCCATTCCCTAAGTTTACGATAAAACATATACCCACTATTGTCATTAGCAATTACTACTCCGTATTCAATAGATTCAAAACGTACTCTACGAGAAGTCCGAACCTGGATAAAAGGTGGTTTAAGGTTCTTTCTAGACTGAAAGAAAACCGCTCGTAGACATCTATAATAATGGGTTTCCACTCATCCCAATCCTCGCTTGACTCGGGCCGGCTGTTCATAGGTCGGGTTGTCATTGTATCTGTACTATAAAAGCCTATTTCTTTTCCTGTTTTCTAGATGAAAAGAAGGGTCGTAGCATTGCTTTATACTCATTGGCTTCTAAGCGTCAAGTAGGAGGCACTGACGTAATCTTCGATCGTCACTGTAAAACGCAGCATTTATGAAAGCCCATCATAGCCAATAGGAGTAAGAATCGTTCCTTTAGGTGTGGTATATTGTTTCATAGGTAATTAAAGGTAAGACTGGATGGAAGGTAGGTAGGTACCTACCTAAGTAGTAAAGTTCATATTAGTGGAAATATTTTAAAAAAGTTTGAAATGAAAAAAAAAAAAAAATAGTGAAAGAGAGCTCTTGTCGTTGATGGAAGTTCAATTTTGGATCCCATTATTCCTTAACAAACTAAAATCAATGTTTTCAAGGAGTAAAGAGAAAAAGGCAAAGTTATCTGGCAACCTAGGGCCTTGGGTCCATGACGTATGCTATTTCTTACCATAATGACTATCTGCAGTATGATTTGAAGGGACGTTTTCAAGGCAAAATCCTTTGCTGACTTTATGAGACGAAAACAAAATAATACTAGTAGGTAGGTAGCTACATCCCCCAACTCTGACAGATATCTTCACAAGGCGTAACGAAGTGACCTACGATAGAAAAGTCCGTTTCATGATTGCTATTCACCGTTTTTGAAAATTGAATACTGAGGTAGTGATTGATAGACGCATTGAGGTATGATGTAGATATAGTTCCCTCTCTAAACTTTCTCGAAAGGAATCGCTTCTTTACTGAGCTCACATTAGAAGCAGTAACGTAGTCTTTTCCTATTACAGCACAGTTAAAGGCAGCTGACAAAACCAGCAAAAGGACGCATCTGGTGTTCCAGCTATCTTCTAACGAGCCAATCAAGGCATCGATGAAGGAATATGTCACGACCAATTCATTTTTTAGCAAATCGTAGATGACAGCTTTTGACGTAATGAAATAGTCCATCATATCCTTCTTAGCATCTCTGCCATAGACCGATAAGGTGTTGTATGTTTCCACAAGAGATGATGTTTCATTGGTTGCCATGGCAGGAAAATCTTCATTTGCGTCGTTTGATTTGAATGGCTTCACAAATTTCTCCATGGCCTTTATAATATTGTTAGTGTGTGCAGCGTATATTTCGGAGTATAGGAAAAATAAAAGCCCGAGAACTTTCTCATACGCTGTGTCTGCAGAATCACTTGCAATTTGTGCTGCATTTGGTGCGACAAAGGCATTAAAGAAGGCGTTTGATGCATCGAATAGTAGCCAATTTTCACTTAACTTGGATCTTTCCCTTATTTTTTCACGGGCTTTTTGAAAGTGTTTCACATGCGAATAACCAAATGACTTGGCAACAAATGCTTTAGAGGCGTAAAGGAAGCGTAGTGCAAGGCAAGCGTTTAAAATGGTACATATCTGGATTTCTCTCTCGGGACACTCTACCAATAAGCTCAGTAGCTTTGGGAACATAAATGTTTGCTAGATCTAGACTGTTTGTAAGGATGAGGATATATGTAGTAGGCAATTCGGCAAAGCTTAGCAAGTTCTAGACTGTCTTCGTCACTGCTAACACTGTCTCTACCAAAGAATGTATACTCTTTGTCCAAGCTATAACGTGTAATTGCAGCATCTTTTGGCAAATACTTTAGCCATTCTTTTTCGAATTTTGAAACAAATATTTATCGCCTCTCGAGAGGATACTTTCCTTTGGGATATACTTGTGGATTGGGTTGCGGGTTATGATTTGGCGCATCTTTCATGTTTCTAATTTTGCAGAAAACGAGGCACCTCTTTTCATATTAGCATTAAACTTCTATTTCGTGTAAAGCATACCCTGCCACGAGTCCATATCTCGATTGAAGATGATGAAAGGTATTTACTGTTTCGAGTAAAAAACCACCCATGCACTGTCACGGGCCGAGGCACCGCGTGACTATTGAGGTTACACATACAGCTATCCCTTTGCTTTCTCGTCACATCGTCCAATATTCTCGTCACAATTTTGGACCAGGCCTACACGGCTTGTAATAAGCACAATCTGTCCGTCTCTGTTCTCTTTCTCTCCTCATAGAAATCTCGTTCAGAGAACTAGACTAATTGTGTTTATTAGTCCTCTCAGCTTTAGTAGATGTTCCGTCACATGCACCTCTTCAATAATTGGCTTCCACTCCTTCCATTCTTCTTCACTGGCTCTTCGGACGGCTCGTCATTGTGCTTTTAGATGGTTTGAATGATGTTAGTCTAAAAGAGAGAAATAACTCAAAATGACGTTGATAGAGAAGGAACACTTTAATGTCACGCTTATTATATTTGCCTACAAAAAAGTAGGCGTATAGTTGGTCATAAGGTAGAAATGAAACAGCAGTGCAATCCTTCTAATAAGATACCTAGGTAGGTATTGAGTTGCGGTATTGGGACCGTACGAATACCTTACTTTTTAGGTTGCTGGATCTGTGGTTGGTTCAGTTAGTTGCATCACACATGCGGTTATGCATCTAAAGGATTACCGGAAGGATATAGTTTGGACATAGTATATTGTAGACTAGATAATCGCGCCCTCACATTCGTTTATATTCGTATCCCCGCCGCCTCCCCAGGTTTCCCGACCTTGGGGAGGATCTCTCTACAGATACGTTCTGTATCGCCGAGAGAGACCTCAGATGACCTCGGTCACGCCCGCTGGCTTCGACCCCAGTGGCGGGTGCCGCTTCCCTTACGTGACCTAAGGCACTCGGCCATTCCCTTCTCTACGAGTGCACACCTTTATGTCTCTAGTGGTTGGGTTTGGTGTTGGTTGTTTGCTGTCTCTGTCCTGTGCCATGCCCGTCGCATGCACGTGACCAGGAGGAACGTTTCCTCCTCTCAGTATATAGTGATATCCTTTTTAATTTACATGTTTCTAATATTTAAATGGCGAGCATGTTATCTACATGCATGGAAAGTTTGACAGCCTGGCTGATGCTAGGAGAGTTAATAAGCGCATTCCGATTGGCTATTATAAGACTTCCTCACTCTTATCTCATTGGCTGAAAGTATGCCTACGTGACGCCAATCAAACGCCGAGTATGGACCCACAAAACTTGTAGGCTGGTACAGTTGCCGATACTTGGATTGCATGAGAGAGAATGAATCTTTATGACCAGCCTTTCCACGGCAAACCGGGCGCTGTATGAGAGGACGGCTGTTTTCTGTGTAGATGGAAATAGTGTCATTGATTGAGAGGGCATTGCGAGCAGTAGGGATCATTGAAAAGACGTCAGATTGGCAAATTTCGCGCCGAAAAGAAGAAGAAGAAAAAGACGAAGAGTTCAGGCTATTACGCCCTCTTTGGAGAATCAAGGCATATTTGGGTGTTTTCCAAGGACGAGCGTATATCTGGAGGAAAATGGACAGAACGGGGCCCTTTTTGAGTGGGCTTTTACGCCATGGTATATCACTTTTATCAGGATCTCTTTTAGGACCAGTGGACGAAAAGACGGAGGAAGCGACGTACAAATGGGACATGCTGCGGGTGGAGAGGGTCAAGACGGCGTCTGGGTTTGTAGCTGCTGCAGAGGGCTTCCCAGAAAGCTGGCGTGTGAGCCCAGACTATGAAATGGCATGGCGCAAGAATGGCTATGGATACATCACGGTTGAAGGGTTTGAGGCCGTAGCGTCGCTTCTGGCGGCATGGAAGGCTGACCTGGAGGCCGGCGACGTGACGAGGACGCCACATGCAGAGCCTATTGTCCGGAGATGCGTGGATGAAAACCGCGACGAGACGCGATTGTCTGCTGTTGTTCATAACTACATGATGGAAACGAAGCGGCAAAACACGGACGACAACTGGAAGGCCTCTATGAAGGCGTTTTCGCAGGCACTGCAGTCTCTTGAGGGGTACATTGAGTTTTTCTACGACTCGGACAATTTTGAGACGATGAAGACGACAAAGACGGTGCCTGAACGGGAACTACGGTCGTTATTGCAAAAAAAATGGGACACAAGCTGCGGATTGTGCCATTTGGGTGACTTTTTGGCGTTTATCATTGTGCAGATGCAGCAATGGGGCCATTCTGGTATGGAAACGCTGCAAATAGCGCTGATGAAGCTGCTGGTGGACGTGGAGGCAGTCCATCGACAGCAGCCTGTTCTGAGTCTTGTTTCTGTAAGGAAAAAGAGCAGGCCACCAGGGTATTTTTTCGGTGAAAAGGACGAGATGGTGCATAGTGTTTCTGCAGAAGACCTCGAGGCTTTGTGGAAGGGCAAGACGACGAGCAGCTGGCAAAAGGAGACGTGCAAAATGTACAATATTGACCTGTCTCGTTCACGGGCAGAGTCGCCAGACGCATCGTCGAGATTGCGACGAGCAGCAGCAGCTTCTCTGCGTCTAGCGAGACGGTCAAGAATGGGCATGGGGGATGTGATGCTGCCTCTTACGCGACCTCTGTTGGTGGAAAAGTTTCGTAGCAAGCCAATGGCGACAGCCTTTAAATTCACGGAACTAGATGGCTTTCATCGGCATTCGGCCAAGCGAAAAGTAGACGCCGACGACGGGCTTGCCATGGAAAGACGAAAATGCAAAAAGAACCGAGTGCAAAGTACGGAAGATGCTATTCGCAGAGCGAAACTAGAGGCAGAGTATGCATTGGCTGCATCGCTTGCAGCGGCAGCCTCGGTGCCGCTGCCATTGTCGCCACGGAGCTCTGATACGGAAACGGATGATGACTCGGAAGGGGTGTCACGTCTTTCAAGCACGTCGTATTTTGGTGAAGACGGACTAGGGCTGCGAATCAGTAAGGCCAAGTCTGTAGAGCTGCAAAAGTTGCTGGAAACACGGAGAGCCGCAAAGAAGGAGGCACGACGGAAGCGCCAAGAAGAGCTCCGACGAAAGGAGGAGGCGGCTCTGATGAAGAGCAGTGGCCTGCGCAAGCCGTATAAAAATGCGTTTCCGGAGCTTTCGTCGATATGGGTGGGCCGTGTAAAGGCAGCAGTGCGTGCCAAACCGAATGTGACGGTGGCCACTTCGCCCGAGGGCAGTGGCTTGACAAGCCGAGACTTTTTACGGGTGGTGCCCAAGTCAGAGTGGCTGAATGATGAGATTGTGAATGGCGTCCTCTTGCATTTGGCCAAGGCAATCAATGCAAGAGCCGGCATTATGGATGCGAAAAAGGAAACACCAAAGTGCCATGTCTTTACGTCGTTTTTCTGGGGCTTTATCTCGACGGCGGAACCCGCCGCGGTGGAGAGAAGGATGAAAAGATTTGGCGTCCGAAGGGATAATTTCATGCAGATTGAAACGATCATGGTCCCTATTTGCGAGGGGAGTCATTGGACACTAGCCGTGGTACGGCCGAAGCGAAGGACAGTGACGCATATGGACTCGCTGCGGTCAGATGGGAGTGGCAATCCACGGGTCACAAAGACCGCCATGGGATGGGTGAGGGGACTGTTGGGAGAGGACTACGAGACGTCATGGCGGACGGTGAGCATCCGGTCGCCGCGGCAGACGAATGGATGGGACTGTGGAGTGCATACGATTACGAATGCCATGTTTGTGTCGCTGGGGCTCGATCCGCAGTGCTATTCGGCCGGGGATATGCCAAGACAACGGGACCGGATGGCGGCGGTGCTTTTAAATGGAGGGTTTACGGGAGATTTTGATTTAGGGGGGCTATAGCATATCTCATTTTTTCTTCTTGTCATTTTTTTCACGGAGAAGCACAATCTGCTCATGGTGAAACAAAAGCCTGCTGCTGGCTGCGCTGGCGCCCGTGTAGGCGCTGTAGCCTCCAGGCCTGGGCTTGCATTACGTAAGCGACTGTCAGACGGAGCAGGCGATCCGGCGAATACCCGCTAGCCGACTGCCGGGTACAGCGGGTACGCACGGGAGGTACATAAAGGCTTTTTGCGAGGTCAAGTTGAAGCAACAGACAACACCAGAGAAAAGCAGCACAACGGACGGCGAGCATGCTGAGATCTCTTTGCAAGACGGGCCTGGCGGGTGCGAGGCTGCCGGCGCGCAGAATAGCCCTGGGCGCCCGTAGATTGACGACAACAACCGCCGCAAAAGCAGCGATGAGCAACGACAGTTTTCTGTCGGGGAACGCGGCGAACTACATTGACGAGATGTATGTGCAGTGGAAGAAGGACCCCCAGAGCGTGCACGTGTCGTGGCAGGTGTATTTCAAGAACGTGGAGAGCGGGAAAATGCCCGTTTCACAGGCGTTTGTGCCGCCGCCTTCGCTTGTTTCGGCGACGGACGGGATCACGGCCATGACGGCGGGCTCGGGCGTGGGCCTGGCCGAGGGCTCGGACATTGACAAGCATCTCAAGGTGCAGCTGCTGGTGCGTGCGTACCAGGCACGTGGCCATTTGAAGGCAAAAATCGACCCGCTGCAGATCCGCAGCGGTGCCACGACGGCCACGCCCAAGGAGCTCACGCTGGAGTACTACCAGTTCAGCGAGCGTGACCTGGACACCGAGTACACGCTGGGACCAGGCATCCTGCCACGGTTCCGGCGCCCGGGGCGCGAAAAAATGACGCTGCGGGAGATTGTAGCAGCGTGTGAACAGGTGTACTGTGGCTCCTACGGCGTGGAATTTATCCATATTCCCGACCGTGAAAAGTGCGACTGGCTGCGGGAACGCATCGAGGTGCCGCGGCCCTTTTCGTTCAGCATCGACGAGAAGCGGAGGATCCTCGACCGGCTGATGTGGAGCTCCAGTTTCGAGTCGTTTCTGTCCGCTAAATACCCCAATGACAAGCGGTTCGGCCTCGAGGGCTGCGAGACGCTGGTGCCCGGCATGAAGGCCCTGATTGACCGCAGCGTCGACCACGGCGTGCGGGACATTGTCATTGGCATGCCCCATCGTGGCCGTCTGAATGTGTTGAGCAACGTCGTCCGCAAGCCGAACGAGAGCATCTTCAGCGAGTTTGCCGGCACGGCACACGCCACAGACGAGGGCTCGGGCGACGTAAAGTACCATCTGGGCATGAACTTTGAGCGGCCCACGCCCTCGGGTAAACGCGTGCAGCTCTCCCTTGTCGCCAACCCGTCCCATCTCGAGGCCGAGGACCCTGTGGTCCTGGGCAAGACCCGTGCCATCCAGCACTACAACAACGACGAGGCCACGCACACCAGCGCCATGTCGGTCCTGCTGCACGGCGACGCGGCATTTGCCGCCCAGGGCGTGGTCTACGAGTGTCTCGGCTTCCACTCGCTGCCGGCCTTTTCCACGGGCGGTACCATCCACCTGGTCGTCAACAACCAGATTGGCTTCACCACAGACCCCCGGTTTGCCCGCTCGACGCCCTACTGCACGGACATTGCCAAGGCCATCGACGCGCCCGTGTTCCACGTCAATGCGGACGACGTCGAGGCCGTCAACTACGTGTGCCAAATGGCCTCTGACTGGCGCGCCGAGTTCAAGCAGGACGTCATCATTGACCTGGTGTGCTACCGCAAGCACGGCCACAACGAGACGGACCAGCCGGCCTTTACGCAGCCCCTCATGTACAAGCGTATTGATGCGCACAAGCCGCAGATTGACATCTACGTGCAGAAACTGCTCGACGAGGGCACCTTTACCAAGGAAGACGTCGAGGAGCACCGCCAATGGGTCTGGGGCATGCTCGAAGACAGCTTCTCCAAGTCGCGGGACTACCAGCCCACCTCCAAGGAATGGACAACGTCTGCCTGGAACGGCTTCAAGTCGCCCAAGGAGCTGGCCACCGAGATCCTGGCCCATGCCCCCACCGGCGTCGACCAGCGTACCCTCGAGCACATTGGCCAGACGATTGGCTCCACGCCAGAGGGCTTCTCCGTGCACCGCAACCTCAAGCGTATCCTCAGTGCGCGCACAAAATCGGTCGTCGAGGGCCGAAACATTGACTGGTCCACGGCCGAGGCACTGGCCTTTGGTTCGCTGGCCATCGAGGGCCACCATGTGCGCGTGTCAGGCCAGGACGTCGAGCGCGGCACCTTTTCCCAGCGCCATGCCGTCTTCCATGACCAGGACACCGAGGCCACCTACACGCCGCTGCAGCACCTCAGCAAGGACCAGGGCAAGTTTGTCATTTCCAACTCGTCGCTGAGCGAGTTTGGCGCCCTCGGCTTTGAGTACGGCTACTCCCTGACCTCGCCCAACGCCCTTGTCATGTGGGAGGCCCAGTTTGGCGACTTCGCCAACAACGCCCAGTGCATCATTGACCAGTTCCTGGCGTCTGGCGAGGCCAAGTGGATGCAGCGCACTGGTCTTGTCATGTCACTGCCCCATGGCTACGACGGCCAGGGCCCCGAGCACTCCTCGGGCCGTCTGGAGCGCTACCTGCAGCTTTGCAACGAGGACCCCCGCGTCTTCCCCTCTGCCAGCAAGCTAGAGCGGCAGCACCAGGACTGCAACATGCAGATTGCCTACATGACAACGCCTGCCAATCTCTTCCACGTCCTTCGGCGTCAAATGAACCGTCAATTCCGAAAGCGTATGTTTTTTTCTTTTTCGTTTTCTTTCCATTCGTTTCTTAAATGCTAACGTCTAGCCTTGGTTATCTTCTTTTCCAAGTCGCTGTTGCGACACCCCGTGGCTCGGTCGGACATTGCCGATTTCACGGGGGACTCGCAGTTCCGCTGGATCATTGAGGACCCTGCGCATGCAGACGGCACCATCCGCCCGCACGCAGAGATTGACCGTGTGATTCTGTGCTCCGGCCAGGTGTATGCAGCCCTGCAGAAGCACCGGCTGGAGAACAAGATTGACAATGTAGCTATTACGCGTGTTGAGCAGCTGCACCCCTTCCCGTGGCAGCAGCTGCGCGACAACCTCGACGCCTACCCCAATGCCAAGACCATTGTGTGGGCACAGGAGGAGCCGCTGAACGCGGGTGCATGGACATTTACGCAGCCGCGTATCGAGACCATGCTTAACCAGACCAAGCACCACGACCGCAAGCACGTCATGTATGCAGGCCGCAACCCGAGTGCCTCTGTCGCGACAGGCACCAAGTCGACCCATGCCAAGGAGGAGCAGGCCCTGTTGGAGATGGCCTTTACCGTCAAGCAGGACAAGCTGCGTGGTGAATAGTTGTGTCATTACATGCTCTCTTTCTCTTTATCTCAGATACGTTGTCATTTCTATGTTGTATGTATGCGCCATGGCCGCACGACGCCATCGTCGCCCGTAGTAAGGAGGACCTCCTCTCCGTTCCGCTGGCACCATGCCACGTGGTTAATCTCGTAGGGTCCATGGGCGTTTTCTGTCTCATCCACAATACTCCATGTACCCGTTTCTGTCTCTGCGTAGATGGCAACCTTGCCATCGCTGCCCGTGCTGGCCACGAGGCCCGTCGAGGCACTCCACGCAGCCGCATAAATGTCACGCGAGTGTGTCTGTGGGAGGACGGCCGTGCACGTCCACGTCTCCTGGAGAGACCGCCGCATAGTGTTCGGCACCATGCCCAGACCGCCCCCCTCTGCCTCTTCCACCGGCGGTGCCTCCTCGCGTGTCCATATGCGCAGCGTCTTGTCGGCAGACCACGAGAGCAGCCGTGGATAAGCTTCCCGGCGGGGGTTGGCCTCCCACTGTACGCCCCATACGGTTCCCTCGTGGCCCTCCAGGACGGCCACGCATACCCACTCACCATCGGCATCCTCCCGCCACACCCTCACAGTGTCATCGTAGCTAGCACTGGCCAGGGAATCATAGCCATACTTTCCACGGCTGCCCATCCCTCGGCCGGGCACATCCGGGCACCAGGCTACGCATTTTACATCGCCATCATGCTCGCCCAGGACGGCGACGGTTTCCCAGTCGTCTTCGCCCATGCTGGCGTCTTCCCAAATCCACACGGATTTGTCGCGACTGCAGGTGGCCAAAAATTGGCCCGATGGTGAAAAAGCCACACTCTTGATTTCATTTTCCTGGCCCTCCAAAACCAGCGTAAACTCCCACTGGTCATCCCCAGCCGCCTCTTCGTTTTCCTTTTCCTTTTCCAGTCGCCACAGCCCAGCCGTGGCATCAAAGCTCCCCGTCACAAGACACAGCGCATTGTCCGTCATATTAGGCCGCCAAGCTGCCGTCCGGACCGAACGGCTGTGCCCCCCCGTGAGTGCACTATGCTCTGACGAGGACGAAAGGGAGTAAACGACGACGGATGTGCTGTAGCACGTGGCCACCAGGGGCAGCGAGGGGTGTGGAATGGACGACCATGCCCTTTTATAGAGCTCGGGTTGAAATGCCGGCAATGGTTGCATCCTTTTTTTCTTTTACGAGTCTTTTAATTTTACTTTTTTTCTTTTTTTTTTCTCTTTACATTTTTTTTCTTCTTCGTCCATGACCCCCTCGGCGATCACATAATCTTTCATGACGTCATCGGGGGCGAATTATAAGGTACCTAGGTATGTATACCATATAGCTCGCCTTATTAAGAAGCGTTATTATGAGAATGGCAGCGCCATGGAAAAAGAAGCTGGTGCATTTTCGCTACCCATTGTCAAATGAGTTTCTTCATAGACTAGCCAGAGATTGGGATATGGAAACCATTTATCGAGCGTCTTTTTTATGCAAAGAAGCATTCCCTACACTCGAGACGGCCTCTCAGGGGCTCATAACCATTCCGGATGACCTATGTCACAGTAGTGTAGAGTCTTTGAACGGCCGGTATCCCCTTGGGGTATTTATAAAACATGTAAAAATCCAACCATGTGTCCGTCTTTCACAGCGAGAGGCCTGCCTTGGCAGTCTCGACATTGTCAATGCAGAGTCTTTGAGCATTATCATGGGGTTCTACCATGAGGCCGACGAGGCATGGGGCCGCTGCGCCATGAAACTGCTGCAGAGAAATCAAAAAATAAAGAGCCTTTCTCTGAATAATATATACCAGCCAAACATTATCAACATTGTCGTCCACAACTGTCCACGGCTGCAAATCCTCAAGCTGTCAAACATTCCCGTCAAACACATGATGGCTATTATAGTATATCACCCACATGTGTCTGAGCTTGTCATGGCAGAAAACGTGGAAACACAACTTTCATGGGCAGAGCTTGCAAGGTCCATGCGTGGCCTCCATAAACTACGGCGTCTGTCCTTGCTTGGACTCAAAGGCATCAACAGTCTATTTTTCCAAAATCTACAGCCCAGCCATGGAAAGGCTATATATTCCCACCTCCAATTCTTGCAATTAACGTATATTTCCCTCATAGACCACAGTTCATGGGTGCAGTGTGCAAATTTTATAAATGGCCTCGGCAGGCTGGAGACTCTCCTGGTCACCAAAAGTAAGCAGATCCACGGCGATTTCTTTGCAAACTTGCTACCACTCCCCTTGTTGAAAGAACTGCAGTTAGATTCGTTTTGGTTGGAAAGGGGCGGCTGGAGAAATGTAGGAAAGTTTGTCAGAGGGCTTGCACAACTGCGGCATCTCACCCTCAGCAGTCTTGGGGGGTTTTTCCATGAATTCATGACTGAGTTGCTCTCATCTGACTCAGAATCTGGTCCGGTATTCCCCTTGCTCGAATCCGTAAAGATTCACAATCTTGACATGGTGGATGCAGATTTTGCACGTCTCGGTACGGTCTTGGGAGGCTCCTTGAAATTGCAAGAGCTCAATTTTGTTAACATAAAAGGCAACGTGACGGGGTTCTTTCAGAATCTCGTGCCGACCATCACCTCGCTCAAAATCATAGACCTCAAGTTTTTGGAAATGAAAGACAGCAACTGGAAGCAAATGGTGGAAACCATCCAAAAATCACCTCGCCTACATACCCTCAATCTATCTGTTATTGGGGGGATGAAGAATGAGTTTTTCCGCGACATTTTTCCTTTACATATGCCGCCTGGCTTCATTCTCCCCTCCCTCCAACATTTGCATCTCAACGCGCTATCCATAACAGACGTGGCCATGCAGTGTCTCATAGGAAACATCCCTCATGTAAAAGACTTGTCGCTCAAATGCGCCATGATACCTCCTCTCTCGCTGTGTCAACTCTTGCCCTGTCTTGACAATCTCGAAAGTGTGTGCTTCTCTCTCGCAAAAAACTTTCCTACCAATCAATATTATCAAATCATGCAAAGTGTCACGGATGTATCCGCGCAGCGGATGCTCGTTTTCTCAAAGCACAAAGATATGGACATGGATCGCAATCTATTCCGTGCCTACCACGAAAAGTTTCCATTGATACAACCAAACTGTCGGAAGCCACTCTAGCTCAGTTTTTACTGAGAACAGACAGAGTGGCATGGCCACTGTGTTCCGAACCCCGCGTGAATGCCATCCTACACTCAGTATCTACCTAATGTATAATGTCTTGAACAATGTATTCTATTCAAATCATACATAGCATCGTTACGTCAAATTCAAAAACTAATCACGGGCACACTCCTTCGTGGCTGATCTTCTCCCTTACTGAGATCATACATATAGCCCATGTTCCTTTATATAATCAATCACCTGTTTTTGTTAGCCATCATCTCCTATCATATTATAAAAGACAAAAAAATCCATACCTGAGTATGCACCAGGCATTCTAGACTCATGTTCTTAGAAAGGAACAGACGCATCTTGGTGGACGAAAAGTCTATCGTCACCAGCTGAGGCACAACATATATATTGCTGGCCCATCGCCCAAGGGCCTCTTTTGCGCCTTGGATATCCGTTCCATCGCGCCCTTTCACATACATACCACCGCCAATAATCTCGTCAATGTCCTCTTGGCTCCAGAGCCCTGGCGTGCTCATCGACTCCATCAAATCAGCACCGCACACGAGCGACACTCGCGCAGGTTTTTTAGCTATCTTTCCGTCGCTGTCTAGGTACCGAATGCCACCCATTTTGGTGTTGATCTCCTCACGGAAATGGCGGAGAACCCTGGCCGTTGGAACATATTCAGACTGTCGTGCTTCCCACGAGTCGACCATAATGAACTCCTTGGAATCCTCTATCGCGAGCTCACACATGCGAATGCGGTGGTGTGCCTCGACGAGATTAGGCTTTTTATATGCATCAGAAACAGGCGAAATGTAAGTGCCCACAACCTCGTAGTTGTTCTCAGACAACCGGATCCAGTCACTTGTCGAAATGCACATTCTCAGATCTGCCGGTTAGTGTTTTAAATCTTGCATCAAACAGGCACATACGCGTAAAAGTAATGGGGCTAAACGAGCCGCAGACAATCAGCACCAGGGGCGTTTTCGATGGGTCAGAGAGCTCTTTGAGCCTGTACGTTGGGAACAAATACTGTTCGGAAATTTGGCCGAACGGCACTGGAACAACTGGCGATGACGGCTGTGATACAGGGGACTTTGTCATTTTTCCAATGTTGGTTTGCAGTCGTTTGAATTGTAGATTTGGATGTATTTGTTTGGCACTATAAGTAGACAGTATCCCCAATATTTGGATCAAAAAAAAAAAAACCCTTGAAAACTCCTTGCTCTTTGAAAAGGAATGGTGACTTTTTTTGTATCTAGAGCTTTATGCCTACAGAACACGCAACAGATGATACAATACCAAGGGCTTAAATAACTAGGAAAAACAAGTATCTATATAAGTTCTAGACTTCCATAAAAAATCTACAGAACTTAACAATCCCTAGAGCTCATCATCCATGAAATAGAAGCGAGATAAGAAACCAAAAATAGCTTACTAGAGCGCCTTCCTCCATGGCAATGCCATCTTACTAAGATGCCTCTTCTTACAATACGTTGGCTTCTTATAAAGTAACTTGAGTATTACTATTATTGATATATAGATGTATTTTTATTGTCTGTTATGCTTCCCTAATGTTGGTAGCTTTAGTCTAAGTTATACACATGATTTACGATATTAAAAAGACTAGCCAAAAGTCTTGCCCTTCGACCCCCAATCACAATGGGGCCTTCTTCTTCAGTTAATACCTCATCTATTCAAGTGGCTTATTATTGTTATTGTTATTATGATTACAATGATTAATTGTTGTGATTGTCCTTTTGGTGTACCTATTATGATTATGATGATGGTGATGATGTTGACCTACCTATTTATAATGTTGTACCTAAGCGCTGTCAGGCCGATCTCCGATGAGGAAGTCGCTAGGTGCTGTCAGGCTTATTGTTTTCAAGTGTAAAGTACTGGAATTTAAGTGTAAGCTAGGAGGAAGCCTCTCTTATAACTATGGGGGGAACTGGGGGCATTTGTGGGTAAGGAGGATGTTGAGGATAGCGTGGGTTGACCCCACTTTTGGTTTGGGCAAACAAAACACTTTGTTCGTTTTCTTGTTTCCAGTTTTAGTTCTTCCAATACAACATATGAGTTCATAGTTCAGAACCTGCTATTAGAGGATCATTCGAGCCCATGGTGCATAAGCAGCATCAATTCTGCCATGCACTATGAATCATTGAGACCACACGAATGTTGCAGACTATTAACAGATTTTCCGCAGCTTAGATTATAGGTTTGGGGTATCGTTTTTTTGTCCTGTTTGAATTGTAGGGGTTTTTTTGAGATGCCAAATTGTTAACTTTACTCGAGAGTAAGACGTTGATAATGTTTCCAAATTCACATAGTATAGAGCACCAGAAACCAATAATTTACTTATACTTGGATACAAAAGGTACTGAGTGTAGGATAGCAGTTTCCACCGTTGGGGCTTTTCCGTACGTTTTATAGCTGAGACAATAGGTGGTAAGCATGTTTTGGGTCTACACATATAAAGAGGAGGTCATAGGAGAAGGGGAGGACATCATCATGATCTTACGAGATCGAGAGGGTTTTTTTATAGTACATGTTGACTTCAATGGTTGATATTGATTTTCTGTTCGCACCTTCGCTACTAGACATCGACGGCTCAGGCCTACCACCACGGCTATTTGTTTTCCGTATTATACCACGCATGGCCCACCACTGCTCTTTCCTGCGCTCCCTATGTAAGGCATATTACCCGTTGTGGCCCGAGCCATCAGGAGTGAGGAATAGTAGACTATGGGGATAAAGAGAGAAAGCACATAGTCGACACAGTACAGCACTCTATTTGCGGTTCCGGTTGACAGATCAGGATCTATTTCGTGCTTACCACGAAAAGTTTCCATTGATACAACAAGACTATCGGAAGCCATTCAAGTGCAATTTTGGATCTACGTGTATTATTACTTTGCAAATATATTTCATTCTCATCTCATACCATCGTTACGTCGAATTTAAACACTACTCACGGCACACTCCTTGGTGGCTGATCTTCGCTCTTACTGAGATCGTATAACCCATTTTCCTTTATATAGTCAATAACCTGTTTTTGTTAGCCATTTGTCTCCTATCAAATCATAAAAGAAAAACAAACAAACCCGAGTATGCACCAGGTATTCTGGACTCATGTTCTTAGAAAGGAGCAAGCGCACTTTGGTGGACGACAAGTCTGTCGGCACCACCTGCGGCACAACATATATATTGCTGGCCCATCGCCCAAGGGCCTCTTTTGCGCTTTGGATATCCGTTCCATTGCGCTCAATCACATACATACCACCTCCAATAATCTCGTCAATGTCCTCTTGGCTCCAGAGCCCTGGCGTGCTCATCGATTCCATCAAATCAGCACCGCACACGAGCGACACTCGCGCAGGTTTTTTAGCCATCTTTCCGTCGCTGTCTAGGTACCGAATGCCACCCATTTTGGTGTTGATCTCCTCACGGAAATGGCGGAGAACCCTGGCCGTTGGAACATATTCAGACTGTCGTGCTTCCCACGAGTCGACCATAATGAACTCCTTGGAGTCCTCTATCGCGAGCTCACACATGCGAATGCGGTGGTGTGCCTCGACGAGATTAGGCTTTTTATATGCATCAGAAACAGGCGAAATGTAAGTGCCCACAACCTCGTAGTTGTTCTCAGACGACCGGATCCAGTCGTTTGTGACAACGCACATTCTCAAATCTGCCGGTTAGTGTTTTAAATCTTGCATGAAACAGGCACATACGCATAAAAGTAATGGGGCTAAACGAGCCGCAGACAACCAGCACCAGGGGCGTTTTCGATGGGTCAGAGAGCTCTTTGAGCCTGTACGTTGGGAACAAATACTGTTCGGAAATTTGGCCGAACGGCACTGGAACAACTGGCGATGACGGCTGTGATACAGGGGACTTTGTCATTTTTCCAATGTTGGTTTGCAGTCGTTTGAATTGTGGATTTGGATGTATTTTGGCACAATAGGTAGACAGTGAGGGGTATCTCTGGTATTTGGACCAAAAAGAAAGCCCCCGAAANCAGGCACATACGCATAAAAGTAATGGGGCTAAACGAGCCGCAGACAACCAGCACCAGGGGCGTTTTCGATGGGTCAGAGAGCTCTTTGAGCCTGTACGTTGGGAACAAATACTGTTCGGAAATTTGGCCGAACGGCACTGGAACAACTGGCGATGACGGCTGTGATACAGGGGACTTTGTCATTTTTCCAATGTTGGTTTGCAGTCGTTTGAATTGTGGATTTGGATGTATTTTGGCACAATAGGTAGACAGTGAGGGGTATCTCTGGTATTTGGACCAAAAAGAAAGCCCCCGAAAAATCCTCGCTCTTTGAAAAGAAATGATGGTCTTTTTCTGTCTTCTGGAGCTTTTTTCCTACAGAACACGCAACAGATGACGGAATAAGGGCTCAATGACTAGGCAAAAAAACCGTAGTTAAAAGTTCCCACGTCCATAAAAAATCCACAGCACTTTACGACAATGACGCACACTAAACGATCCCTGCAGCCAATCATCTATCAAGTAACAGCGAAAAAGGAAAGAAGGACAACGCTTAGTAATCCGTCCTCTCGCACATATGGAAGTCACCATAAGAGCTGACTAGGGCGCCTGCCTTCGTGGCAACGCCATCTTACTGAGATGTCTTTTCTTATCATACGTCGGCTTCTTATAAAGTGACACGAGTATTATTATCGTTATTATTATGGCTTCCATAGACCCCCACCAGCGCGCAAAAAAGAGCCCATTGGCGGCCAAAGCGCGCTATACCACTCAATCTATCATCACTCCTGGGCTAGATATCCTCATTGAAAGACGTAATTTGCATCATTTCTTACACACCTATCCTAATATCCCCCATCTACAAAATGTTCCCATCATAACACCCCGATGTCCCCTGTTTAGTCCGCTCCGCCGACTGCCAACACCCCCTGGCGTGCTCCCCTTTGAAGACGCTCAGAGACATCTCCTCGATAGGCAGTTATTGCCCACCTCCCATAATCACCACCGACGAAGAAGGACTCGCTCTGACTCGACCCTCTGTCGGCGCTTCCGTCGTCCATTGCATGACTGCATCCCCTCTGACATTACTCTTTCTAACACCGGGGCGCTTCAAAGGGTCATCACAACCCAGCCACCAGTAGAGCACATGGCCACAGCCCCTAGAAGTGCCGTCTTGCCTGTGGAAGACTAGTGGAATTCCTGCAATTGTTTCTCTTTCAAATGCTTTGCTTGTAGAAAATAAAACTTTTTATTGCATCATGTCTCAGCCGGCGGCGTCACATCTTCTACCTCCAACGCCGCCTTGTATCGTCTCTGCGCGAGGGTAAGACTCTGCAGAGTCGAGCCCAGCAAAATCATCACGGCCTTCCGGCCACCCCCAATCGCGTCGAGACGCAGTCTTGGCCTCTTCTTGGAATGCATATACTTTATGCGCATTTCCTCCGTCTTGTCACTAATCACCTTGTCTCGCGCCACCTCTGCCTCCTCCGCAATCGCCTCTATTCGCACCACGGCCTTTGCTAGAGAATCCACGTGGTACGCCAGCTCCTGTGCCCGGTCGGGATTGCCTGATAGAAAAGCGTTCCAAAACTGTTTGAGAAACTCTGTCGACGTCGCATTCGTGATGCTTGCCCTCTGTGCAATGTCAGCGGGCAACCCCATCGGTGTTTGCTCGCCCGAATTTTGTCCGTACAACTTGGACCTCTTGCTCGCAATCGACCTCATAATTTGCTTCTGCGTGGCCCTCCTTGCCGCCCGTGAGCCAACATGGCCACTGCGCACGCCTGTCCCAGCGTCATCGCTGTCGCTCTCATCATTAATGCCAAGCCCAACACGTAGATTCAGTCCGCCCGAGCCATCGCCCTCCAGCGTGGCCATGTCTGCTTGCACTTCAAAGAGAACATCTTCCGGCACCTGCTGCTCAAACACCCTCTCGTTCTCTGCCATGGCTGCATTTTTCCCCGAGAAAAACTCGGCATTCTCCTGCATAGCCAGCACAATCCGTTTCGGCTCACTACTTCCACGCAGGTCCTTGAGGACCATTTCCTCTTGTATTCTCGACACGGACCCGTCGTCTGCGGACGAGCCAAGGTCTGACGGCTTCGCAGACGCCATAATCTTCCCGCTGAGTATGTTGAGCGTTTTGATAATGGGCACATCGGATCTCGGCCGCATTTCAATGTCTTTTTGGTTGCCTGACCTAACACCGCCCTGGTTCTCTTCATTGGCCTCCAGATCAATCAAGTGAGACACCTGAGACGATGTGGCAAGGCTCGACGCCATCATGTCGTCCTCCACGCCGAAGCGGTCGAACAATGGGTCTGACTTTTCATTGTCAGACACGCGCTCTCCGCGAAGACGCTTGCAAAGTTTGCTGAGAAAAAACTTGGTAAAGAACTGATCCTCGCGGATTCGCGGCACATTCTCATTGTACAGACGCTTGATCAGGGGGTGCTGGCTGAGGATCATCTGCACCTGTTCCGTGCTCATATTCAGCTTGAACTCGCCCTCGACCGACCGCGGCTTCACAACAGACAGCACATTGTAGGCGCCTTTCTTTTGGTTCATCTCGATGGCGTGGGCTCGCAGGAGGGCTGTACGCGACGACCAAAACTGAGCATTAAAGGCCGCATCCGACACCGACTCCGGCTTGGACTTTTGTGCGTCCATGTAGACCTGGTGGAGCGAGCGGTCCTTCTTCATCAATGACTGCTGCGTCATGATATCAGCCTTGAGGAGGCCGTCGTTAAACCATGGCGCCTCTGTCGGAGAGTCTGTTGTTTTTCCTGTCTGCTGTGATCCCTGCTTCTCGCTCCTAGGCTCGGCAGCACGCGCACTGGCTACGATTTTCGACAGCAAGTCCTTGATTTTGTTGGCTTCTTCTCGCGGATCGAGGGAAGAGTTGAAGTGGAACAAATACGACGTCGGGTCGCCCTCAGTCCCCGGCGCCTTTTCGAAAATCTTGAGCATGACCTTTTGGGCCGTATCTGGCGTCTGCTGCAGGTCTATCCGTGTCAGCACCGCATCCGAAAGACGCAAAGGACGCAAACATACTGGTGATGTGCTCTGTGGCAATGTAGACGGCCTGTCCCGGCGAGATGGGCGTCCATACCACCTGTGCCTGGTCGCGTGTGACCGACAGAATGCCCTCCTTCTTTTTGTACGATGCTTTTCCCTGCAGAAGCGACATGGCGGCGCCCAGCTCGCAATGCCTCCCAGAGCCACAGACCGCGATGGCGATACGGTACATCCAGCGGTACGCCCGAAGATACACGCACGGGTACATGCCTCTCCGCCGTGGGCAGGCAGCTTGCAGCGCTGGCCCGATGCGATCTGCGACAGCCTGCTGACACTCTACTCGTACTGCTGGCACTGCTGGTCTCGGAAACGCCCAACTCCTGCCAACGCAAAGCCTGTGCCATGAGCAGCGACGCGGTCCTTGTCGCCAGCCTGATCAGGCGCTTGTCATCGCGCCTTCCCCACGTGTCTGGCACGAATGGGGACTTGCTGGCAACGGATGATATTGCCACGGCAACGCGAAAGACCCTCATCAAGATTAGCCCCGCGGCCATCTCCCCGATTTTGTCGTCCCTGGTGTCCCTCCTGGAAGAGCTCAGCCGCCCGTACCACGCCTCTGCCTCCACGCACCCTCCAAAGGTCCTCTTGTCGGAGCTCTACGTGCTGTCCCTGCTGTCTGAGTGCTGCACGAGCCACTGGAAAGCTTCTCTCGTGAAAGACGACGTCTCTGAAGACGACGATGACGACGACCACTTTCTGCCAAAACAACCTCCGTCCGTCACTATTGACGGATCTGTTGTGCACCGTCTTTTAGACGCCATCTGTCTCTTTATACCGCCCATCACTGACGGCCACAATCTCTCGGCTCGGGTGATTCTGAACAGCTATGTGTCCGATCCAGCCCCTACTCCTACCAGTCCTGTGGAGTCTCCTAGTAATGCCATGCCCCTGCGCTATGACGAAGGGGACGACGGTCCTTTTTCCCTCTACTCCAAAATGCCAGACGTGGAGAGCCACATCAAAAAGGTTGTCGAGTTTGTCACGGCGTCCAATTGGCAGTCGTCAGTGGACTATCTCAAAGCCATCATGTACAAGATCCGCACTACATTTTCCAATCAAATCCCCCAGCAGGCCAGTGTCATGTATGCAGACGAAGAAAAGCTATCTCTCATCAACCTGCAGCTCATCTCCTTCTTCTGGGTTACCCGCCGCACCCTTGGTCATGTCCTCCAGGAAATCGGCACAAATCTTCTTCATTTCCGGAAGCAGTTCCAGAACATGGTGGCCATTGCCTTGCCAATTCTCATCACAAAATGGATCGAGCAGTTCCCTGAAGAATTCATAGAGCTCCATCTCTCAAATATCCGCGTGGATGGCACTCCTGATACCATCTTTGACATGGCCCAGACCATTGGCGATAATACTCGGAGAAAAAACCTCCTGTTGCCCCTGCAGGTTTCTCTTCTCTTTCTTCTCCCTGAAGTCTTTGAGGTAGCCTGCGGTCTGCGTGAATCTAAGAGTAGCCACATGATCAAAAAGGTTGCTTTCCTCGAGAGTCTCCGAAAGATGCTCCAGAATAAAAACGAGCAAGCCACATTTTGTCTTGTGACTCTCCTCCGTGTCTCTCGTCACTTCGACATCGATGGAGAGGCCGGAATCGTAAGCTTTGCCCTCGACTTTCGCTCAGAAGTGCGCGATGTCGTCTTTCACAAGACAGAACCACCTGCCTTCCATCAAGATCTCGTCACAGCCGCATTCATTTGCCTGTCCCACTTTGACTTTGACCTCTGTAAAAGCTCTTTAATCCCCATGTGTCTCTCTCCCTCCACTCCCGCCATCTACCAGGTTGCTGTCATTCAGGCATGCGCCCACTATGCACTTTTAGAGTCCCCAGAGCACTACGACCAGCTCTTTAGCATTGTTTCAAGCTTTATCCAGCAGCAGATGAAGGTGGGCTCTTCCATATGGCTTTTTTTTACTGACTTTGTTAGATGTTAGCATACAATCTCTACCAAAACGTTGCCGATACCAATCTACAGCAAGTTGCATGCAACGAGGCATCGTCCAAACTCATCTGCAGCATATTGGATCTACTCTACATCTACCCAAACGCCCTCTTTCATGATGAGCCGGTGGGATCTGGGGAAAAAGACTCCTTCTTCCAAGACAATCTTGAATCCTTCATGGCTTGCATGATTGTCTCCAACGAAACCGTCCGAGAATTTGCATCAAAAGTAGCACCAAGGGTGCTGACAGATGCCCACACCTTTCGATATAGCAAAATATCAGAAACTGCTCCCGGTGGATTTAAAATTATTTTCTGGAAACTAACATCTACCATATTTACGTCTATATGTGAGCGTATGAACTCGTATCAGCTAGGGACCGGATTCAAAACAATCCGTGGATACTTGGAGTCTCGACTTCATCTCCTGCAATGTGTCAATGAACTTGCTCGTCTTCGGGAAGATGTGACCGATTGGAGTGCGTGTTCTACCAATCTGGAGACGCTGCTTCTCGTATCCCTCTGCTCCACTGATATTGATACTTGCCAGCTCGTCACATCGTGCATTGCCCTCTTTGTCGATGAGTGTCGAATTGTCGGTATGGCCTCCAACAATGGACGGAACACTGCTATAATTCTTCGCAACGAGGATGTGTTCAACAGTCTTGGATCAAAAGAATTTTTTGTGACCGGGCTTGCTGCTTTCCAGAGACGAACAGATAGCCTGTTAAAGGAGATGCAGCTTCCAAGTAGCGGCATCATCAATGCATGGGAAATTGCATTCAAAAAGTGGCTTCACTTATCCAATAACGTGTCTTCTTATGCGGCAGAGCTGCTACCAGAAAAGATATTGGTCGAATGGCGAAACTACTCTGGATTCCTTCTCTCGCTCGGTGGTATCTGCATTGCTAACCAAGCATCTTTGCTAGACGATACATCTAGTGCTGACTTGAGGTGGATTGACAAGGTCAAGTTCGAGGACTCGGCTGATACTACGCTCTCTCATTTCTTAAAGATCTCGGTGCGTCTTTTAGCTTCAAGCAATGTAAAGGTGCGTGAGACCATGCGGAAAGTTCTTTCGACCGAGATATCGCCTGCTTTATACCAAGCACTCTTTGAGACTCTCGGGTCTGAGCTTGATGCTTTGTTTACCAACATGGTCGAGCAGCCTTCAACTAACTCGGACACTGAGCTCATCTTTGTCGAGCAATGTATTTCTCTTCTACTGGTTCTTATTGCACGTCTTGATTCTGCGTCCAACCTTGGTGCTGCTTCCTCTGTGCCACTAGCTGCTCTCACTCTCAACTTTGCCAAATTCCTCGACACAAAGGAAGATTTGCCGACTACACGACTAGTCAAAATCAAGACGTGCCAGCTGTGTGAGTCTGTAAATAAGAAGAGAGAACATCTCAATCTACGAGATGATGTCCGGATCCGCAATAAGCTTTTGGAGATTATTTTCCGATGGATTACGAGGCTTGATTCGTCATACGCATATGTCTATGCTAACACAACGGGTGGACGGGTAGATGAAAACATCAAGATACAAAGAAGCCTTGACAAGGCATGCTTGCGTTGTCTCACGGAACTAACATATCGACTGCCGCTCCAACCTGCCGATGTACAATCAGATGTGAATACGAGCGAGATGAAGTCACAGATGTTTCACACATACTTTAACCGATTCTTTTCTCTACTGAATGCAGAGCATGCCGAGCTGGCAAAGGTAAATCTTGGAAGCATGATAAAAGACGACGATGTGACCCCTCCCGAATTAGCGATTCGAATTCTGTCAAATATCTTGAGCTCCAACTTGGACGTTGGTCTCAAACGTTCGTTGAGTATTGGATACCACGAAAATGTCGAGATTCGCACGGCCTTTGTACGCGTGCTATACAACATTCTCGTGCAGGGCATAGAATTTAGCAATTTGTCAGATAAGGCCACAAGCGAAAAGTACGAGGGCCTCATTACGATTTTGACTAATGATACGACCTTGGTGACTACAATGGCAAGTATTTGCCCAAGTTCAGATGTGGATGAACTCACAATTTCCTTACTAAATGCATTTGAGAGCCGGGGTCTAGGCTTTAAATTGTTGGAGGCCGTGATTCAATATGAGGTGGATGTTACCGAGAACGAGACGGAAATACTGAGAAGAGCATCCGTTGCATCAAAAATGCTGACAGTGTATGCAAAATGGAAGGGCTCCGAGTATCTCAAGTCTACTTTGCAAAAGGTGGAGAGGGTGATTATGGCTGCGAGCGACTTGGACTTTGAGCTTGATCCTGAGCGGGTAAAATCCGTTGAGAAATTGAGGCAGAATGCCCTTCAGTTACAAATTGTGGCAAAAGTGTTTATTGATGATATATGCGACTCAGCATCCAAAATTCCTACGGCCTTCCGGAGGATATGCAATATTATTTCTTCTGTGGTCACAACAAGGTTTCCTGAGGCAAAATATACGGCGGTCGGTGCTTTTATATTCTTGCGATTCTTTTGCCCGGCTATTGTTGCTCCAGAGGCCGAAGGCCTTGTATCAGTTGCACCTTCAAGGGAGGTTCGACGTGTTCTCTTGCTTATTACCAAGATTATCCAAAATCTAGCGAACAATGTGCTTTTTGGAGCCAAAGAACCGTATATGCTTTTGTTAAACAAATTTCTTTCGCAAAATATTTACCAGGTCACAACGTTTCTCCGAGAGATTTCGGCAGCGCCCAAGACGGTTGAGTCTTTACGGAAAGGCGATGCTTCAGACTTTGGAGCGTCCGTTTCAGTGCATAGATTTTTGTACGAGTACTCTGATCAAGTGATTCAGGCACTCTCTTCCACCGGAAAACAACGGCAGCAGGGTCGAACAGACAGCTTGACGAATTCATCAGCGCTTGTCGAGTCAGTAAAGACAATTGTAGCGAATCTTGGGCCTCCACCGCTAGCAATTACATGGAACAGGCCGCATATTATATGGAATAGCCCACCCGTATATTCCCGCTTTCAGAATTTCATGTTACGGAATGCTCTGCAAAGCAATGAATCATATGCCACAGCTCGGGCTATTTATGATGGTGGTGAGAGTCTTGTATGCATCCCTATAACCTTATTGAGACTAACTGTATAGGATGGACTATCGATGATTTGCATCATTCTTCGGCACATTGAGCTAGAAACAGTAGACTATGAGACACTTCTTTATTGTTTCTTTAAGGTACGTCAAGGCGCTTTAAGTGGAACAGTGAAGTGTAACATGTAGATTGCGAGTCGTCTGTGGCATAAACCTTTTGGTGTTTTTATTGATGCTACATGTTATAATGGGCAGAATGAGCCACCAGAGGAGTTATTCCAAAAAATGGAGACATTGATCCCCGTGGAACTGTCCAGTAAACTGGCACGGGTATACGTTTATAATATGAACAGCGCCTTTAGGTATGCTTATAGCGAATTCTCAAGACCCTAACAGCAGAAAATGTTTCCGGCGTGTACTGAAGACGTCGTCGAAAAATGATCACCTTATGTTCAGTCCAAACAATGTGGAGTATCATTTCCCGTGCAATATTCAAGATTTACAGGCACATTTCCACATGAGCCGAATACATTTACCAAAGGAGACGCTGAGTATTGCCAGTGACACGAAACATGTTTTCCATAAGACGACGAGACTATCACGATCCCGTGGGAAAATTGATGTGTCGATTAAGCTAGGAAATCAGTTTTTGCAAATTACAACGGCAAAAAAGCAAGAGATTCATCAATCATATGGTCTGAGCTCATATTTTAATGATATATTCCGTCTTGGTGAAATTGACCAGGTGACGGGGAATATGGAGCCTGAAGATGAGCACTCCTTTGGTCTTCGAGCAGACAATGGCAAGATTATCATGTACTTTTCCTGTACATCGAAACTGGAGATTTTGCAAAAAATCAAGATGATGAAGACAAAGTATTTAAAAGATCCACGGATGCACAAATCTGTTGATCGATTTGTTCGGCCTCAGGATGTGCCAGGGACGCTGTTGAATCTATCATTTGCGAATCTGAGCAGCACGGATCATGTCCTTCGACTGTCGTCGTATAACCTCTTATCGGCGTTGTGTCGAGCTTTCAAGTTTTCAACGGCGTCTAGTTTATTAAGCTCCAAAGGTATGTCTGTCTCATGTCACGATACAAAAAAGGGGGGGAAACTTACTTTAGATATATCTCTGCCTCTTGATCCATCTCAGTTTATAGTGAATGTCAGCAAAAGTCTGTCGGAAACGGAGCCCCAGTTGACAGCCGATTTCCTAACAGAATTTTTTGTTGGGTGGGACAGTCTTTCGGAGGATCAGAAGCCGTTGAGCATTGCGTACATGGCGCCATGGCTAGCAGGGCTGCGAACATATTTAGTATCAGATATGGAGAGCGACAAGGCGCGGGATAAGATTTCTAGCTTCTTTAGAAGGCTGGTGGAGATTACGGTGTCGGACCCTTCGTTGAATTATATCCTTGAGCAGGTGGTATGGCCCAAGATTTACCAGGATGAGACGCTATTGGATATATTCCTGGAAGAAATTGTCAAGAATGGTCTGACGGTCGGGATCCAAATCGACCAGATTGAGGTTCTTTCGTCCATTATGGCGCGCATAGGGACAATTACGCTTCGGGGAAAGGTGATCTCTCGTCTACGAAAGGCGCTGAATCGGTCATCATTGCGGCCGACCAAGTATCTTCCGGACAATAGTGTGTGGGTTGAGATTTGCGTGCTACTTCATTTGTGTGTGTCTTTGTCGTTCAATAATGGGATCCAGGCGCAGATGTATCTTCCTGAAATATTCCATATTGTAACAATGTTGGCAAACATTGGTGAGCAAGATGTGCGAGACCTCGTCCGCCGCCTTCTTGCAAACTCGCTACACTCTATTTGCACGACATTTTTGCTTGATGAGATGCGTCTGGCAAAAGTGCGCGAGGCTCTTGAGCTTCTTTCTGATAGCAAGTGCTCGTACTTCACTAACGCATCACTGAATCAGGACGTGGGACCGTCACTAGTGGCTACAGATCAACTAGCAGCACTTCTTTTTGAGCTGTCAAGCATAGCAGCACCGACGTGTGAAGTGTCGAATGTGTGGCGATCGCGATGGATGAGTTTGGTGGCGAGCACGGCGTTCCAGAACAACCCAGCGATTCAGCCTAGGGCCTTCACAGTGATGGGGTGCTTGGCGAGAGAAGAGGTGGACGATGATATTCTCTACCAGGTGCTAGTGTCTCTTCGGGCAAGTATGAAGAAATTCGGGGACGATCATAATGACATGGTGGTGTCAATTGTGGCGTCTCTCTCGAAGATGATGGCAAAACTGCAGACAGCGTCGCGATATGGATACCAGTTATTCTGGTTGGCGATGTCGTTGTTGCGGATTATACCTCGAGGGCTGTTTAACTGTGCAGCACAGTTTCTCGAGTCAGTGGTTGTGAATATTAGTCTGTCGAGTGAGTTGCATGGTGAGAACCAGGTTGGCTATTTGATGCATGGCAAGGCGTCACTGGAGACAGCTGCAAATGCGCTCGACGATATGTATGGCATTCATTTTGAGGATAAGAATTTCCATTATGCGGTGTGCTGCACTCTTATCCGTGGCCTGACAGATGTTTCGACGCGAGAGATGGCGATGCGTGTGTTGACGAGGATGTATACGCTGACGCAACGGTTGTCTCTAGACAGTGAGGAGCGAAAAAGGGAAGTGATGCTTGCGGGCTTCCCGTATCTTGCGCTTATACTGATGCGTACGGACGAAGAGACGACACATTTTAATAGCGGGCTATGGCCAGAGGATGTGTCGCCGGACATGTTGGAGGATGTTTTGGAGGAGTGTCTGGGGGTTGCGAACGAGAACGATGTGCTGGTGTTGTCGGCGATGAAGATTGTGGATTTCCAGTTCCTGGACGACCATGCGCAGTACAAGGAGCTGGTGTGGTTGAACAAGTTGGCCAAGTCGAATCCCGGTGCCATGTCGCTGTTGTATACGCCGATTGTGAACATTCTGGATTCGATTTTGGATGGGTGTCAGAATGCCATGACGATTGAGGTGGCACAGGAGGTGTTGCAGACGCTTCTTTCAACGCCCAAATTCCATCAGGATATTGATTCAACGGCGGCATTGAAGGGAATTTTGCACACGCTTGGCTTTAGTGGTTTATGGCGATCGTGTTCATTTCATAACAGCATGGGCCAGGATGAGGAGAGTATTGCTCTGACGGAGAAGTTGATTGAGGTGAGTCTTTTACTTTTTACTTTTTATTATTATTTTTTCATGCATCTAACAAACAGCTTATTATTATCTGATTTTTTTTTAAAAAAGAAAGAGTATTATTACATATTCGATTGAAAAAAAGTGAGGCTCAAAATGGTGTTGTGGATCCTAGAATTTGTGATGCGGTTTCTAGTGACTGATTGTGATAAGAAAGTGTATTTTTCTTAAACGCATACCACATATGGCACTTGAAGAGGGCTTCTTGGCGTGGAGTTTTAAAAAAAACAATGCAATATATTTTGATACTACTTAATAATTTATTTAAAGGGTGGAATGGATGGAATCGATGAAAATGACGAGATAATGAAAGTTGAAAGATGATTTGGTGGTGATTGGATGGTTTTTATGGTGAGACGTATAAGTGCATATATGTACTTCCCCACTTTGCCTGAAGCTTCGAGTCATCGAGATGAGAATTTTTGATGGATTAGTAGATGTCTAGGATATTTACTTACATAAAAAAAAAGAAAAGAGTTGATGGCGACAATATCTGCAGATGGGCCTACACGGCTCTCTATTCTCGGAAAAGACAGCATAATTGTTGACCATGGCATTTGGCAAAATTTTGTACCAAAGGACTTACTGGAAAATATCCCCTCGTCGACGTATGTTCTCATTACCGACACCAATCTATACCCTCTCTATGGAGATGCCTTTTGCACGGCGTTTTCCGAGGCACAAAGCAGCCGAAAGGGACCCAAAGCACGGCTTTTAACGTATGCCATCCCGCCGGGCGAGGCGTCCAAGAGCCGCGAAACAAAGGCAGAAATCGAAGACTGGATGCTTTCAAACACTTGCACTCGTGATACAGTCATTATTGCCTTGGGAGGCGGCGTTATTGGTGACATGATTGGCTATGTAGCAGCTACATTTATGCGTGGCGTACGCTTTGTGCAAGTGCCTACCACGCTTCTAGCCATGGTAGACTCGTCCATTGGTGGCAAAACAGCCATTGACACCCCCCTAGGAAAGAATTTGATCGGCTCATTCTGGCAGCCACAACGCATCTATATTGACCTCCACTTTCTCGGGTCGCTGCCCACGCGTGAATTCATCAATGGCATGGCCGAGGTGGTGAAAACAGCGGCCATTCGTGATGAGGTCGAGTTCACTGCTCTTGAGGACAATGCTGAGCTTGTCATGAAGACAATCCGTGGCCGTCCGGAAGCATCTACCTTTGCACATTTGGACCCCATCCGTGATATCATCAAGCGGATAGTCTTGGGCTCGGCCAGGACAAAGGCCAGTGTCGTGACGGCGGATGAAAAAGAAGGCGGTCTTCGCAATCTCTTAAACTTTGGTCACTCCATTGGCCATGCCTACGAAGCCATTCTGACACCGCAGGTCCTCCATGGCGAGGCCGTTGCTATTGGTATGGTAAAGGAGGCCGAGCTGGCACGCTATCTCGGCGTCTTGCGTCCGGCAGCCGTGGCTCGTTTGGTCAAGTGCATTGCCAGCTACGGCCTGCCAACATCTCCCGAGGATAAGCGTATTATAGAATTGACGGCTGGGAAAGAATGTCCCGTCGACGTTCTGCTAGGTAAAATGGCCGTCGACAAGAAGAACGACGGTGCTCAAAAAAAAATTGTCCTTCTCTCGGCCATTGGGGCAACACACGAACCCAAGGCCTCCGTTGTTCGAGACTCTGACATACGCATTGTACTCTGTCCCTCCGTCCGCGTCACTCCTGGCGTGCCCTCTTCGCTAAACGTCACTGTCACGCCGCCGGGATCCAAGAGCATCTCCAACCGTGCACTCATCCTTGCTGCTCTCTCGAATGGCACCTGTCGTCTGCATAATCTTCTGCGCTCTGACGATACGGAATACATGCTGTCAGCCATTCTCCAGCTACGGGGCGCTACTTACGCATGGGAGGACGGCGGCGAGGTTCTCGCCGTTAAAGGCAATGGTGGCAAATTTATTGCTAGCGAAGCACCACTCTATCTGGGCAATGCTGGCACGGCCTCACGTTTCTTGACGTCTGCGGTCGCCCTCTGTGCACCATCCACGGTTTCGTCCACCGTCCTGACAGGAAACGACCGCATGAAGGTGCGTCCCATTGGACCTCTTGTCGATGCCCTGCGAACAAATGGCGTGGTTGTCGAGTATCTCGAGCGCGAAAAGAGTCTTCCTATCAAGATTGGTGCATCGGGTGGTTTTGCCGGTGGTGTCATTGAGCTTGCTGCTACCATATCATCACAATACGTGTCGTCCATTCTCATGGCTGCCCCCTACGCAAAGAAGCCAGTGACGCTTCGTCTCGTCGGTGGTAAACCAATCTCACAGCCGTACATCGACATGACCATTGCCATGATGAAGTCCTTTGGCATCGCAGTGGTCGTGTCGGCAGACGAGCCCAATACCTACCACATCCCTACAGGCACGTACACAAGTCCCGCCGAGTACACCGTCGAGAGTGACGCTAGCTCTGCCACATACCCCCTGGCAGTGGCCGCCATTACTGGAACGACGTGCACGGTCCCCAACATTGGCTCGTCATCGCTGCAGGGTGATGCAGCCTTTGCCGTGAGTGTTTTACGGCCCATGGGTTGCAAGGTCATCCAGACGGAGACATCGACAACGGTGACGGGCCCAGCCATGGGATCGTTAAAGTCGCTTCCCCACGTCGATATGGAGCCAATGACGGATGCTTTCTTGACAGCTTCTGTTCTTGCTGCTGTTGCTGATGGCACAACCCGCATTACTGGCATTGCCAACCAGCGTGTCAAGGAATGCAACCGTATCTTGGCCATGCATGATGAGCTCAAGAATTTTGGCATCACCTGTGCCGAACTCGATGACGGTATTGAAGTCACGGGCCGCCCCGTCCAGGAACTTGTGGCTCCACCACACGGCGTCTATTGCTACGATGATCATCGTGTTGCCATGAGCTTTAGCGTGCTTGCAACAGTCGTCAAGGAGCCAGTACTTGTGCTAGAGCGGGAATGTGTCGGCAAAACATGGCCCGGCTGGTGGGATATTCTTTCCCAAAAATTTGCCGTGGCCCTCGATGGTGAAGAGCCTAAAGGTCATGGTAGTGTGACCAAGACACAGGCCAAGGGCCCCTCTAACAAGTCAATCTTTATTATCGGCATGCGCGGTGCTGGAAAAACGACAGTGGGGCGCTGGGCTGCTCATGTCCTTGGACGCACGTTTTTCGACCTCGATGAAGAGCTTGAGAGGAAGCAAGGCATGGCTATTCCTGAGATCATTTCGGGCCATCTTGGCTGGGAAGGGTTCCGAAAGGCTGAGCTCGCCTTATTGAAAGAAATGATCCAGTCGAAGCCCACAGGTCATGTGTTCTCATGTGGTGGTGGCATTGTTGAATCCCCTGTTGCACGCGAGCATTTGATTGCATTTGGCAAGGCCAGTGGCTTCGTGCTTCTCGTCCATCGAAACATTTCCGAGATCATCGATTATCTCGACCAAGACAAAACACGTCCTGCATACACGACAGACATCGGCGAGGTCTATCTCCGTCGAAAGGAATGGTTCGATCTGTGCAGTACCCACAACTATTATAGTCTGCATTCTTCTGTGCAAGAAGACCCCAAATGCCCACCAAAGGATCTTGTGCAGATGCTCCAGACAATGACGGGCCAGTCAACGCACCGCCAGGGAACCGAAAGCAAGAAACACTCATTTTTTGTCTCCCTCACTGCGCCCTCCGTTTCTTCCATCCAGGCCAGCATCAAAGAAGTAATTGTTGGCTGTGATGCCGTTGAACTGCGAGTGGACTTGCTTTCCAACTACACCATCGAGTCTGTCATCCATGAGGTATCACTCTTGCGGTGCCTCTCTCACCTCCCCATCATCTTCACCGTCCGCACCGTGAGTCAAGGTGGCCAATTCCCTGATGCCGAACATGCACGGGCCCTTTCCCTCTACCGTACGGCTGTGCGTCTTGGCGTTGAGTATATCGATGTGGAGATGACGATGCCAGAAAGCGTCATCAAGGCCATTGTTAGTGAAAAGGCATGCTCGTCAATTATTGCATCTCACCACGACCCAAAAGGAAGACTTTCATGGAAGAATGCTTCATGGGTCCCTTTTTACAACAAGGCACTTCAGTACGGTAATATCATCAAGCTCGTTGGCTTTGCACACACCATGGAGGACAACTTTTCTCTATCATCTTTCCGGGAGAAAGTAGGCAGAGCGAAGCCTCTCATTGCTTTAAATATGGGCAACAAGGGCAAGCTGAGCCGTATTTTGAACACTTTTCTCACGCCTGTCTCTCATCCAGCGCTACCTTTTGCTGCAGCGCCCGGACAAATCTCCGCCAAGCAAATTCGCCAATCTCTCTCAGCCATTGGCGAAATTGATCCTCTCAAGTTTGTCCTTGTTGGTGAGCCCATTTCCAAGTCACGGTCTCCGATTCTCCATAATACGCTTTTTGAAAAGATGGGCCTCCCCCACACATACAGTCTTTTCGAGACGAGTGATGCGTCTACTCTCGAGAAAGAAATTCGTGCTGATGGCTTTGGTGGTGCGTCCGTCACAATCCCGCTCAAGGTGGATGTCATGGGCCTTCTTGATGAAGTTACCGAGGCGGCCAAGATTATTGGTGCCGTAAACACCATTGTCCCCGAAAAGGGCCGTCTTGTGGGTGATAATACAGACTGGAAAGGAATGGTTCATGTTGCCCAGCAGGCTGGGCTTCTTGATGCCTCGAATCTAGCCAACCAATCAGCAGTTGTTGTAGGATCTGGTGGTACGTCTCGTGCAGCTATCTATGCTCTGCATTCACTTGGCTTTGGCACGATCTATATCGCTGCTCGTAATGCAGACAATGCAAAGGCATTGGCATCATCGTTTGACTGCAACATCGAGGTCCTCGACGAAGACTCTTTTACAACACCCTTGATTCCCCCGTCAGCTATAATTTCGACGATACCAGTGGATCAGGCCATGGATGCTGGCATATCTTCTATTGTATCAAAGCTATTGGATCTTTCGAAATCCATTGATGGACCTCGTATTCTAATTGAAATGGCGTATCATGTGCAACAGACGCCGTTGATGGATATTTGCCAGAAAGAAGGCTGGTTTATCATTCCAGGCTTGGATGTTCTCGTTGCCCAAGGATGGTATCAGGTATGTCTTATCATTTATTATGCTTTACTAATTCTCAGTTTCAACTCTGGACAGGCATAACACCACTGTACGATGATGCTTATTCTGCAGTAACTCAAAAATGATGATTCTTTTCAGATAGCTTAATGTATTTTTTTATCTTTATTAAAAAAAAGTGTCTCCTTCAATATTCCTGGTCCATCTGAGCTATTTAGCAAAAAAAGTGTAGTGAGGCCAGGCAGGGTGGCATGACCGCTGTGCCTTGAACACCGCATGAACCACATCACAAAACCAAACACCAACCAAATACGAAACACATGTGAGGCGGAAGTGGGATGCAGGAAAAAATCAGTGGCGGGCATGCTTGGTATACGAGAAAATGGTCGTGGTCTTAGCTTAAGCCAAAAAACCTGAACAAACAATCAATATTAATCAAGTAAAATAATGTAAAGCTAAGTTCTCAATAAAATAGATAGATGTCTCCCTCCTCCTATGACCTCCTCAGTATGTAGAGCTCAAACATACGTGCCGTTTCAGTCGTACAAAGCTAGTATGAAAACCCTCGATGGTAGAGACTGACACAGTAGTCAAGTGATGGTACCATGGACTCCTTCACTTTGACACTCTATCCCGACTAAAATGCATACTTTCTCCGGCTACCCCTCGGTCAAACAAAATATGTACGAGACGCTCAATTCCGCTACAATTGAGGCGGAAAAGATTTTCTTTATGGAGGATATCGGTGCGTCCCTAGAAGTATACACTGCCTTGGTCCTCCTCTACAAGACATAAATGATGCTTTCCTTGTACATGTTTCTCCTCGTCAACCGCACCGCAGCCTTTGGGGTGCCGCTACTCTATACACCGAACAAGGCTAGCATCCATGAGAACTATGGGAGCGTGACGACCATGGTGGATGGAAAGGTCGCCGATCTTTGCAAGGTCGCAAAAGACGGGACTGCGTATGCTGCTCAGACGACCAAGGAGCATAAGAACAGCTATGCCACAAAGGCACGACAAATGGTTTGATTGTTTGTTTGTTTCGAATTACGCTCACTTATTCGAAGACCTAGGGCGTGTCACTATCTAGATATAACTAAACGAAATAAAAAGAGGAAGCAACAGGTGCATGCATAATAAAGTAAAGGCAGTCATGGATAGCAAAGGCCCTCAAAAATAGCCTGCTTCCGTAAAAATAAACAAACAAAAGAGGGCAAGCAGAACGACAAATGGTGCTTGGCAGTCAAACGGCTACCGATGCCACAATGACCTCAAACACTGCCCACCAAGTTCTTGATGGTAACATCTCATCAATAGATTGTAGAAAAGACAGCACATGCGTAATCTTCTTTTGTAATTGTTGCTTTGTAAAAAAAATAAAATAAAAAAATAGCGTTTATTAAATGATGATGCAGGTATTGTAAACAAGATTTGAATAAGGTTACAACACTTCCTCTATGCGGTACATGAAGAACTGAATAAAGATGCAAATGTCAAGAAAGAGAGTTCCTAGACTTCCAATCAGCCACGAAAGGTTGACGAGAATGTATCGACCGTAGTGAGCACGGGCATCTGAAGGTGTACACACCCCTCTATGACCACTGCATCCATTAAAGGCAAAGATGGAAAGCACAAATGTCAAGTTTCCGAGACAAGCAAAGAGAAAGAAGAGCATGCTGACACCATCTGTCGATTTCCGACGCCAATTCAAGAGAATCTGAGGAACACGAGAGCCGAGGTAGAGAATGGCACACAGATAGCCAAACACTTGGCCCCAAAAGTTGAAAACAAGGTCGTCGGCTGCTTCGGGCATACCATTGCTGCTCCCACGGCTCACATACCAGCCCATTACGCCGGCGGCCACAACCATGACGATGGCCAGTACATTTGTCGCCACAGTTAAAGCCGCCTTGTGCAATCGGTGATGTTGATGATGCATGGGTGTAGAGGCACCGGATGTGGAGGACGTATCTGATTCGGGATCGACAAAAGGAATAGATGGCGCGAGCGTAGACCAGTTTGCAGAGCCTCGACGGGACGCGGTGCTGGCACGACGAGGCGTTTCACCAAGGAGGGGCGTTTCTTCGTGGATGGCATTTGTTTGTGTGGGTGGAATGGCCTCATCGCGCCAGGTGAGGCTGCGGTAGTAGAAGCATTGGCCGAGGAGAACAACATCAGCAATGGTATAGTAGAGGGCGAGAATCAGCATGGTAGGCAAGACACCTTGGAGAATGGCACCAAGAATGTTGAAAATATCGCCAATGAGCCATACAATGATGAATTGGAGAGAGAGGCCATCGGCACTCTTTCGACGGAAGTTTTCAATAATCTGTGGGGAGAAAACAACAAGCCAACAGGCAATCGAAATGGATCTTGCAATGGTTAGATGCTTTTTTGAGAGAAAAAAGAAGGCTTGACAAACCCGAAAATGCCTGAAATAGCCTCTACGTCAAGATGAAGAGGTCCAGTAGGTGGCACCATGGTGAATATAGAAGGATACTTTGTGAATAGAAAATCACATTAAAATTTCTCCATGAGAAAAATCAAGTCCATGAAGAATAAAACTCACAGGAAAAATATGTAATGGACAATCGAAAGTGGATCCCCATGACGTCAACAATGGGGCATTTTTTAGATATGTACCTAGATAGGTATCTTTTCACGTGCTTCTTTGACTCTGCACGGCTTCCCAAGTTTTAACGTCGGTGCCGTTCGGGGCATGCATTAGTAATGAATAACAGTTGCTAGCCACTAAATGAATCAAGGAAGGACTCTTGAATGGAAACCCTTCATCTACCGAAATAAATTGCTTGCCGTTTGACATGGAAACAACGCTTATAAGATTCCTCCCCCATTAAAGTGCCTCTTTTTATCCCAAAAGGCTTATTGTGTCATTATTAATCCATTTCTTTGCCGTATCAAATCAGGCAACTTGGTCTTTGCTTTTCTTTTTTTAATTTCCATGTCTTTATAACAATAATCCCATCAAATGCTTTTTCATAGGGGCGAGAAGGACGAAGTCACCAATTACTTTGCAGGGAACCCCCTAAACCGGGTCTCGTTTCTCCGTGAGAATAATGCCTTCTTGCGGGCTGCCTTTACGCATCCAACAGCCCGGTTTCTCCTCGTTGACGACCTCTCGCCTTTGATATGGTCGAAAGAGGAAGACGAACAGCCCCGTCTTGCTTGGAAGTTATTGGCAGACTTTGACGCCGCCATTCCCTGTCCCTTTGACAAGACAGATGAAGATATCATCCGGGACTACAACTCGGAAGATGAACGGAGGCCTATTGTTCTCTTTATCGGCCTCGACCACTTGAATGCATTTAGCAACAATGGTGAGGCTTTTACAAATACAAAGTTTATAGGGACGCCGTACTTTGCCATTGACGTGACACCGCGTGGAGATGCACCCATTGACCAATGTTTGCGGGCCCTCGCTGACACCTGCCAGCAACAAGGGTTTTCTTTTTTCAAAAATGCCCGTGGAATGACACTGGCTGTGGAAGAGGCCGCCATTGTTGCGCAGGTCCGCGGCGTCTTGGACTGGAATGACCGCAATCCGTTTTGTGCTGGCTGCGGCCACCGCACGATTTCGGTGCAAGCCGGCATGAAACGGGTATGTCCAGCTACAGACTATGCCGGAATAGCACCGGGAGAGGCACCAAGGGAGCTAGAAAATTGCAGGACGCGAAAGGGCGTTTCCAACCTTTGCTTTCCCCGGACAGACCCGTCCATTATTGCTGCCGTTGTGAGCCACAAGGGCGACCGTATTCTTCTCGGACGGAGTAGACGATTTCCCGAGAAATTGTACAGCACCTTGGCTGGATTTATTGAGCCAGGCGAGTCTGTGGAAGAAGCCATTCGCCGGGAAGTGTGGGAAGAAAGCGGTGTTAAGGTGGGTCGAGTGGTGCTCCACAGCACGCAGCCATGGCCATTCCCAGCTAGTCTCATGCTGGGAGCTGTCTGCCAGGCCCTCCCTGATGGCGAAGATATTGTAAAGGACAATGACCCGGAGCTTGAAGACGTCCGGTGGTTTTCCCTGCAGAGCGTCCGCAAGGTCCGGGATGGGACATCCGATGAGATTCGAGTGCCACCCACTACGAGTATTTCTGGCCAGCTGATTTCAGCGGCATTAAACAACTATTTGGATACATGCACGCTTAAAATATAATCTGGGATTCATTTGACTGGAATTCGATA
Organism: Chrysosphaeria jannelii; assembly: GCA_020002325.1. Classification (NCBI taxonomy): domain Eukaryota; kingdom Fungi; phylum Ascomycota; class Sordariomycetes; order Ophiostomatales; family Ophiostomataceae; genus Chrysosphaeria; species Chrysosphaeria jannelii. The sequence goes on along the minus strand of JAGKRY010000002.1, from coordinate 44,800 downwards.
ATTCAATGGAGACGAGAACAGGTACCAGTGCGCTACACCGCCTTTACCATTTTCATCCCCACTTTTATTGGCAATAAAATGGTTTCTTCGCATCGCCGTTTTGCTTTTCTTTTTTTTTTCTTCAACTAACTTGGTCAAGTCTACATCGTCATATGAAGACTTGAACATTATATATTACGGTGGCTCCGCCAAAGCGCGGCTCGCTGAGGGCTATTCTCGTCTATGGGTTTTCCTCCGTTCCCGGCCCCCAAGAGTGAAGAAATCACCTCTTCCCTTTCCAAACTATCGTGTCTCGCGTCGTCTACGGCTTGAGTCGGTGGGGTGGTTGCGACATTCTTTTTTTATTTCATGCACATTTCATTGTCTGCTGAAGCTGGCCCCTCTGCCACAAAGAAATGCCTCCTTTCATATACAAATCTATTCCAAAATTTCTCTTTTCTTTTGACGCTTCTATGTATAATACACTCCTTTATGCCATGGGCATCGTATAGTTCATACTAGTATGGGACTGCTGCTGGCCCTGCACAGCACCCATTGGCTGCATGGCCTGCATCGACGGGGCTGTCTGGTGGCCCGGTCGTCCATTAAACGCTGCTGGGCCTCCCATTGTCGATGGTCCTACGGGGAATCCTGTCTGCGCCACATGTGCAGACGGCGGCTGGGGCATTGGCGGATCAAACGCCGGCTCTTTCGTATAGTCTATACCGGGGTAGTGTTCCTGCAGCTTCGCATACAAATCCCGGAGATACTTGTGCCGTCCTTCACGGTCGCTGTTGGGATCGTCTACACCCGCAGGCATTAAAAGCAAGGGCGTCTGGCTTTGGGGCAGCCGAAGCCGTGTGGACTGCGAGAGGTTGGGCGCGCTAAGCACTACAGGTCCCTTGAGTGCGCTGTTGCGCGACTTTGGATCCACCATGCCCGTCATAAACTGGAAATTTGCCTGCAGTCTGCGCAAACACTGCTTTTGGTCGGCAATCAATTGCGCTTCCGCTTCGGAGCTCTGCTCTGACGGGTCGCCTGTAGACCCGGCTTGGTCACCCGCATCCTGGCCCTGTTCCTTTCGGAGGAGAGCGGCCGTGTAGCGTAGCACAATGGCTTCGAAGAGCAGCTCCTCATTGATGTTGAGCAGTATTGATATCAAATCTTGCTCTCGCTTCTCGCTCTTGGGACTGAGGGGCGTGTGCTGCACCCTAGGCGCCGGGTGGCTGCCGCCATTGGGTATTGTCGGTGTCTGGGGAGGCTGTGAAGCAGCAGGCCCCATAGGGCCCGGATTGGCCATGCTAAAGGACTGGCTCTGCTGGTGATGCGTCTGTGGCTGCGGCGGTGGCTGCATGCGGAGTGGAGGGGATTGTGAGGGCATGTTGGAGGTCTGCAGGGGATGGGGGGACGGCTGGGACCTCTGGGGCGTCTGCTGCTGCGCGTGGTGCGTTTGTGGCTGGGGCTGCTGTTGCTGCTGCTGAGATGGATGGGCCATGTGCTGGCTGGCCTGGAGCTGCATCCGTTGCTGTTGTAGCTGCAACTGCTGCTGCTGCTGCTGCTGTAGCTGCTGCTGTGACATTTGCATGCTTCGCATGGGACTAGGTTGCGGCAAGGCATTGAATGGCTGTTGTGGGCCGCCGAGCGGGGCATTCTGCGCCTGTGCTTGCGCCTGTGCCTGTGCCTGTGCCTGAGCTTGCGCCTGGGACTGTGCCTGCTGCTGCTGCTGCATCCTCTGCTGCCGTTGCTGTTGCATATATGCCTGCTGCTGAGGCGTTATGAAGCCCATCTGGTCCTGCATTTGGCCGCCCATGGGCATCATGTTGCTAAAGCTGCCCTGCATAGCCTGGCCCCCCTGAAGACCCGCCATGTCAAATGCCTGTCCCTCAAACGCGCCGGGAAAATTTACTATTGTCAGCATCCATTGTCCTTTTGCCGAGCCACGTACTCTGGCCGCCCATTTGCGGCATGTTCTGCATGCCACCCTGCATCATGCCATTGCCCCCGCCCCCCGCCATCAGCTGCGCCTGGCCTTGCAGCCCGTATTGCTCGGCATACATCATCTGCGGATTCGGCATCTGTTGCTGCGGATGTCCCTGGTGCTGCATGGGATGGGCGTTTGCGGCAAAGCTTCCATTCTGTCCGCCGAGTCCCTGCGGTACCTGATACATTGTTTGTTCTTCGCGCCCTCAATGGACAGCTGCGCTGCGGAAAATGTTTTGCAAAAGGTGCGTCGTGTCGTGTATGGTTCACGTGACGCGAGGCGCTCTCACTAGGGCTGTGAGCAACAGAGGCTCGTGCGAAGCAAAGGCCGAGGACCCAGAAAGGGCAGTCCAGAAGTCCCCGGAACGGACGCGACAATTGGTCGCAAATAAAAAAATTTAAAATGAAAAAAAAAAATATTTTTCTTTTTAAAAAAGCGCGAATCGATGCAGTTGATGCAGTATAATTTGAATAGACGCGACGAAAAAGGTAACCAAAACCGGATGCACAAAACGCAGCAGCGGACTTGTCGCAAAAAAGCCCGAGGTCAAAAAAATAAAAAATAAATAAAGCTTGTTTGGCTGTGAAGAAGCAGGGGAAACTCGGTGGTGACGGTGAGTGAAAGGCAGAGTCAGGAAAAATCGAAACCTTGAAAACGCGTTTCACATGGTGGCGCTAAAGCGTACCCGTACTTCGTACACCCTCGGTACCTGCTGCGATACATTCTTCCAGCGGCCCAACGATGCTACCTGCAGGCTCCTCCGTCTGGCGGGAAGGCTTTCTAGAAGCCCACTTGCTCCTGGATGGCAGACACAAGCTGTCTCAGAGCTGCATCTGCTCGTGATGGCTGATCGCTTGCTTTTGGCGCAATGGCTGTGATGACAAATCCGGCAGGTGCACGATTCCTGTTGTAGATACATAACGCGGTACTTATGACGAAGGACGCACGAAGTAAGAGACCCTGAGAGGCTGAGAATGCCCAACGCTGAGACGCGGCTTTGGCGGGGTGCGAAAGACTCTGCAGAACATGAGGACTGTCGAGAACCTGCCTGACGAGCTGCTGCTAGCCGTTTTTTCCCATCTTTCGTCGCCAGATATCCTCCATGTGCAGCTCACTTCGAGACATTTCCACAGAATCTCGACGGATGCAAGGCTCTGGTACGCCCTCTGCACCACTGAATTTACCTACTGGAATGAGCGGGCCGATGCAAGCATTGCTGCTGGTGTTGGCAGTGGCCCCTGGCGGCAAATGTGGATGGAGAGGAGGAAAACCGAAGCAGCCGTCGAACGACATCTAGACCTCGCTATCAAAAGCTCACGCCACCGAATACAGCATCTAGCGGCCATCTGCAAGCTTGGGGAGGACGCCAAGGATTATCTGCTGCGCCAAAAACCCATGGGCCAGCCTAGAACGCCGGAAGAATGGGGGGGCCTCAACGGCAACGACCCGTACTCGCTAGCTCGGCGCTTCTACATAGATGAGGCTCTCTGTGGGATCAATAGGTACATTGCCGTGCGCGAATGGGCCCGGATGGAATGCGAATGTGAGGACTATTACGGGGGTATTGAGCGTGCATTGGGTGCATTTGACATGTTTATTCTTCACGATTCGCCCCATGATCTCAAGAGTGTCCGTATTGAACGACTGATTCGGGAGTGGCGAAACGACGCTAATGGCTAGATTGAAGAGACTTTCAATGTCCTAGAGAAAGAGTTTCGGGAGGTTCATCCGACGTTTGACCAAGGAACTGTCCGGGAAAAGGCCTACTATCTCATGCTGTGGATGAGGGAAAGAGGCATTGCCACAAGCACCCCCCGAGAAGCACCCCCTCGTCTCGGACAGCTGATCATCGGCCTCGTTCTCAATGGATTTACGAGTAAACCTTTGCTCTCCAGTGCCATTTTTGCATGTCTAGGACAGCGGCTTGGGATGCATGCCTTTGTTGCAGCCGGTGCATCCTCGTCAGCGCCCTTCCAGGCATTAGTGCAAGCCCCTGCTGGCGAGACCGTCGATGGGAAGGCGCTGCACTCGCCCGAGCGAAATGACACGCCTTTTCCAGATATTCCCAAGCAGAAGACGCCCAGGGACCGAGCAAATGACCGTATGTCTGCCACTACGCTCAAAGCAGACTAACGAATAGAGAGGACGGTGCGATGCCTACCCAAAACGACGAAACCATCAAAAGCGTCCGAGATTATTGACAATAAAGACAGGCTCTATCTAAACACATGGTCAGGAACCGACCTGGAAACGCCCCTTGATTCGTTCCGGGGTTTTGTACCAGACACTGGGCTTGCCACCGGCCAGAACAGAGACATTTACCTGCTGCCAATGCCAACGGAACGCATCGTTTTGGAGGTGGCTGCCCAAATCATGCAGATCCGTACGGTCTACAGGACCTCGCTCGAGTTCCACAGAGGCGCACTGTCGCGGCAAGACTTTGGATCCAATGTGGACTATCTATCCCATAAAATTGACGACATTATGTATGGCGCCTGTTGGGCACGTGTCTTTACGGTGAACATTCAAAGCACAGATTGGTCCACGGCGCTCCGAATGCTTTTATATCTAGCCCGGCGGAAATATAAACACGATATATGGCTTGTTAAAAGGTACCTGCAGCCTTTCTATGACAAGCATATCGAATGGGCCAGGGAAAATGTGTCTCATGCAAACTATGTCAAAATGCTGGAAAGGGACTTTTCTCCCCAGTCCTATGCTTCGCTGGTGGAAACGCTAGATACCCGTGTTGCACCAGTGTTCCGTCGGCGACCAGAAGACCCTGTCCCTGCCGATGCACCTGATATCCGCATTGGTCAAGTCGTGCGGCATTCTTCTGGCACCATTGGTATCATCACAGGGTGGTCACGCACGGGCGTAGATGCCTTGCAGAAACCCGTTGATCCAATGCATCCCTCCGATATTGCCTTTTTGCAGAAAAACCAGTCAAATTTCTGGTGCACCTATATGCATTACAAGTCCATTTGCCAATTGGTGAGCCCTCACCTTGTAGAGGCAGTAACGGATGCAGCTGAAATCCCACAAGTCTTGTTTGAGCATGCAGGCCGCTTCTTCAAGCGCTTCGACTATGATGGGTGCAGATTCGTATCCAACTTGCAAGACGCTTATCCCGACGACTAGTATTTATGGTTTCATAGGAGGTATAGAACGAATATGGAAATGTAGCATAAAAAAGGAAAAAAAAAGAAAAACTATGCCTCGAGGGTAGACCCATAGTGACCACCACCATGCTGCACGCGATCACTGTAGACGCCAGGCACGGCTTCGTTTGTAAGATGGCCGTCTCGAGCTTGCTCACGGCGGTCATAGTATATGTATTCAAGGTACAAGGCGTGTGCGAGCCCTGGTATTAGACTAAGAGGGACTGGTCCGAGGGGTATCGCTTTTTGTAAAAGCATTGTCGACATGGCGCAGCCGAATATTGTCAAGCAAAGATTGATCCAAAAGTCTGCGCTGCATCTTGCTACGACAAACACACCTAGTGGTGGGCCTACGCGATATTAGCTGTACTTTTGATAGAGAAAATAGAATCTACGCACATAAAACAGTAACAAGGACATGGAGAACAGCAAGCTGTGTGCCCATGCTCTCTCTTTTTTTACAGTGTAATATTATCCAGCTGTTTTTCTTTGATAAAAAAGTATGAATGAGAAGGAAGATAGACAAATGAAAATGTGAGGGGTATTAAATTCACGGCTACAAGAGAGTGCAAAGCGTTGGCCGCCTTTGATGAGCGTTATAGTTGTGATACTGCACGCTTCTCTAGCAAAACCTTTCATTACGAGATGAAGTAAGGTGTATTACTCTTTAAAAGGCGATGCACATCGTTCAAAGATGTAAAAAAGACTGTTTTGTAAGATTGTGAGCATTACAAGCCAAGCCTTGGCCAGTTGAAAATGTTTGAAGTTCTGCATTCATGCACTTTTTTGTGCTTTTACTGACTGATGCGGGGCAACATAGAAGATCACGCCTTGTTCATGCCGAATTCTTTTTTCTCTCTAGTGCATAATGCTGAGTGGTGAAAAGTTTTGCTTGTTGTTTAGTTTGATCTTTTCTACGTCAGAATAAGGTACATAAAATAGGCGCGAAGGCTGGTGATAGTAGACTTGATAAGATCAAAATGAATAGCCAGTATTATGATGATTATGGCCGCGTCAGATGAGATTCGTGAGCTTGCGAGCGGGAACGATGATTGCAAAGTTTAAATATGCGTGGACTTCCCCCTCCAGAAGAGTTTTTTTTTATTGATACCAACCCAAAAAGAAATATTTTTTTCGCCCGGAAACTTTACAAGTCACATCAAATTATTTTTTCCCTAGAAACCAAACCTCCTTAATATATACCTAGCAAAAATGTCGGCAATCTTAGCAGAGAAAGAAGAGGTTATCCGAGTGTGTCTTATGGATGGAACTGTTCATGAGGTGCCTTTTCGACTTTACAAAAAGTCACCTGCCCTTATTAATGGAGGCGTATGCACAGAAGAAGGTGAAAAGATTTCCGAAGATGACTATCCCGTTACAGATGACAAGGTAGGTTGACAATGCTGGCATCGGTGGGCATGCTAACATACGTTTAGATCACAGTAGAAGCACTCAATATTGTTACGGAGCTTCTTGAAGCGGAGGAGGCCGTTATTGAAAAGGATGGCAAAAACATAGCGGAAACCGTTATGAAGGACAAGAATGACTACTTGGTGGACAACGAGGAGCATCTGCCCAATGCCATGACTACTGCCAGCTATTTCCAGCTTGAGGGGCCCGTTGATGTCATTGCAAAGCTAGTGAATTTCTCCATCACAGGCATGGACACCGATCAGATGAAGGAGTTCTTCCAGATCACCGATGATGGCTTCACAGATGAGGAGAGAGAGGCTATGCGGAAGCGGTTGACATGGGACGATGACAACGAAAAGGCAGTGGAGTATGCCATGGCTGAGGACGAGGCCCGCAAGGTTGCCGAGGCTGCTGTTGCGGCTGCCACTGAGGCTGAGAATGCTTCTACTGAAGCTGACAAGGCTGTTGCAGAGGCTCAAGCTGCGCTTGCTACCGCAGAGGCTGGAAATGTTGCGGCAGCACAGGAAGTGGCCAGCACTGCGGTTGAGAAGGCCGCGACCGCCAAGGCGCATGCTGTGACCCAGAGAGACAACGCAAACGCCTTGACGGCTGCTGCCGAAAAGGCCGCCAACATTGCAACTGTTGCTGACGCTGTGGCAATGGGGGAAAAGAAAAAGGAAGTCCTGGAGGCCCTTCTTGAAGAATATGCCAAGGTATAGGCAACTACATACATATTGGAATACTACAATAGCTTTTACTTTATGATGCGTTCTATGTACTGAGTTGCGGTATTGGGACCGTACGAATACCTTACTTTTTAGGTTGCTGGATCTGTGGTTGGTTCAGTTAGTTGCATCACACATGCGGTTATGCATCTAAAGGATTACCGGAAGGATATAGTTTGGACATAGTATATTGTAGACTAGACAATCGCGCTCTCACATTCGTTTATATTCGTATCCCCGCCGCCTCCCCAGGTTGCCCGACCTTGGGGAGGATCTCTCTACAGATACGTTCTGTATCGCCGAGAGAGACCTCAGATGACCTCGGTCACGCCCGCTGGCTTCGACCCCAGTGGCGAGTGCCGCTTCCCTTACGTGACCTAAGGCACTCGGCCATACTCTTCTCTACGAGTCTTTATGTCTCTAGTGGTTGGGTTTGGTGTTGGTTGTTTGCTGTCTCTGTCCCGTGCCATGCCCGACGCATGCACGTGACCAGGAGGAACGTTCTCTCCTCCCAGTACATGAACGATAAATGAACACCACACCTAGTTGGGTACATACGTAGGTACTTACCTTCTGTCGTACATAATACATCAAAATCCTCACAGAAAACAAGACCCTCCTTGTTTCGGCGGCCTTGCAAAGAAAGAGCCGCCGTTGCCATCGGTGCACCGGTAGCACGCGCCGAAGAAGATGGTGCGGCTATTGTGTATAAAGAAGCGGACTATTGTGTGCCCGTCGCAAGCGATTCTTTTATTTTGAGTGGACACGGACAAGATGATCAAAATGTCCTTTACCACTCGTTCTTGCTGAGAAGTTGAGGAAGGCAGGCTTCATCTGAGCCGCCTCTTTTGGAGGACAAAAGCTTCCAACATGAACATTCCACAAACACATTTAAAATGATGTCAACGGAAAATGAGATTTATGGGAATTTGCAAATGTATGTATTTTTGTTTTTGGAGGCTTGGATGGGCTACTGTGACAGACCCAGTATATTTGCGTACTGGTCCGAACAGCCTTCAGCGTCAGTTAGAGCTTTCTCTTAACCAAAAGTAGTATTTAGCTATATAGAGCTTAGAGCTATCCTACTTACCTTCAGCGTCAGTTAGAGCTTTCTCTTAACCAAAAGAATTCGATGGAGAGGAGAAAGTGGGGACTGGCGCTGAGGGCTTTTTATGAGCCGGGTGGGGCTCCACCCCTAGGCTTTCCTGCCACGTCTCCGACTTGGCTCGTGGGGCCGGGCGCTTGTCCCGTGACAGCTACTACCTAAAGCTTGTCTCCGTAGACCTTCTAAACGAATGTCTTTGAATCAGAACGCAGCCAGGAAAAACTACGAGATAATTCTTGATTTAAACTGATTTCCTCTACCGAAACTCAAGGCGTTGGATGGTGCAGACAGTGCCGATGAGGCGGAGGAAGATAGGCCCACAAAGCGGAGGAGATCAGAGAAGCCCAATAACGACATTATCGGAAACCAGAGTAGTGCCACAGTACACTGCTTGACACTATACTAAATTCAAGTGGTCATACAGCGTACCTAAAGGCATTGAGGAAATGGAAGTTTCCTAGTGGATGGGCAAAGTTGCAGTCACCAATTCACCATTTGCAAAGCTACAATCTATCGTCGTAGTGGTGGCCTATTGCTATTTCTTCGTGCTGTCCTTTTTAAAACCGAGCCACATCAAAGATGTAGTGTGTAGAAAGACGGCTATATCCAAGTACGATGACATTTCCACGGATCAGGACGTGGTAGAAATGGGTGTGAAGGCTTATAGGCCATGCTCGTTGTGTTAATGTTTCGTGCAACTTCAAGGTGCTGAGGGAGGACCGTGGTAATATGAAAGAGATCGTTATGGACTTTTGGAAATATTACCAAAAGATTTGCATGCTCACTGGCGAGGACACGAAGCGGCGTGGTACCATCACGCGACCGAATATCCATACAGCCCTACATTGCGGTCTTATCATGGACTGCCATTTACTGTAAATTGAGTATGTTCAAGCAGCCACGCAGCGTGCCTAAAGTCATTGAGGAAGTCCCAAGTGACCGCCCCCAATCCATCAGCAAACTCTGCAGTGTCCAGCAAAAGAGACCAACTCTCCGGAATGCAGAGTTTGCATGCAATAATGGTATCAACCAGTCTACCGGCTTTACTCCGCATGAGCTGCTGTTGGGCTTTGTCCCCGACATTGCCCTGGGCAACAGCAAGCTTCCATCCGAACCGACTATGCCTGCAGTACACGACAGGGTAGCAAAGCTGAATGCACTCAGGGAGCGTGCCAAGATGCACCTCAAGCGAGCGCAGGAGAGCCAGAAGAAATATGCCGATGGCAAGACCAAGGCCATTGAGTTCAAACAAGGCGATTTAGTGCTACTGTCCACAAAGAATTTTCGCTTTAAGGACAGACCGCGCAAGCTATCTCCGAAATTCGTTGGTCCTTTCATGGTGCTCGAGCGCATTGGTAAACTTGCCTATCGCCTGGCATTACCAGCCTCGCTTGACAGAATGCACAATGTTTTCCCGGTTGCCTTGCTGGAGCCTTGGGTTGATCGCCCTGGTGCCAGTAGGGATATTCCCATACCGGCGGTAGACTGGGACGAAGATTCATGGGAGGTAGAGAAGGGTCAGCCCCTTAAAAAGCTTGAGAAAAGGCACGTGACATAACAAGCTCTCGAAAAAGAATCTTACCTAATAAAAACTCCCATCACTAGATTTTCTCTCCACACATAAAGGAGCCTTTCTGTAGTCACTGCCATTTCGATTTGCAACCACAACGTGTGGCTCTTTGCTCTGGTGCGTTTCCTCCTTCCTCGCCAGCTGTTTTTTTACGCACTTTTCTCCATCAGCACTGCAGGAGGGGCCTAGATGGGCTCTGTTGCGCTTTCCTTTTTGAGAAGAAGACACTGTTTTTTTGGCCAGCCAGCCCCTTACTCGGAAAGTCCCCTCAAGGCCACAACCACGAGTGCCGATTTTTTTTCTTTTTTTTTCTTTTTCCTTTCTTTTTCCTTTCTTTTTTTCCTTTCTTTTGTGCCTCTTTTGTCTGCCTACCTCTATTTACTTATCTTTGTTTCTGTTGTGCCTACAGCCAGCAAGTGTTGCTCCTTCCCCGTCGTGTTTTGCTGTTGGTCTGCTTGCCCCCTGGTGCTCTAGCCGTCTCCACTGCGCCTGCTTTTTGGCCCTTTCCCCGCAGCTCAGCAGCTCTCGCGCAGGGCATTGCCATTGTGCAGGTACAGGCCCTTTTTGCTTGCTTGTGCCACGCCGTCTCTGCTGTGTTCCCCCCTGCATAGTTGTAGCAACGGACTGACCGCGTGTAGATTTTTTATCCTTTTCCTCCATTCAGAGCATAATGGCAAGCAAAGCTCAGCAGCCGCTGCCGATCCAGCGGTACGTTGTCATCCACATTGCGACGACGTGCGATGAGCACGGCGTGTATGTCACAAAGGACTCGGCCGAGGTCATTGAGATTGGCTGGATCTTGCTCGATGCTGTTACGCTGGAGGAGGTGTGTATTTTGGCAGCCATGGTTCCTTTTTGCTAACAGCCCAGATACGCCGGGAGAACATTCTTGTCAAGCCCGTGAACACGCCAATTACGCCTCTGTGCAGTGAGTAGTCGCCTGGCCGTCTGTCTGCAACTACTAACCCTTTTTTTTTCATTTGCAGCGAGCTTGACAACGCTGACATGGGAACATGTCCGCAATGCTGAGAGCTTCCGGGATGCCATTGCCCGCTTTGACAAGTTTGTGCAAGACCATTTGATCTCGCAGGGCCTCGAGTTTGTCTTTGTGACCCTCGATTCATGGGATCTGCGTGTGCAGCTTCCGCGCGAGGCCCGTGACAAGGCCGTTGTGCTTCCGCCATATCTACAGCATTCCAGGACGTTTGATCTACGCCAGGAGTACCAAAGATGGCAGCAGCACCACCCCGAATCCCTGCCCTTTGGGCCGTCGTCCCTGTCCAACATCTGTGCAGCCTTAGAGGTCGAGGCTGTGCAGGTAAATGCCCCCATAAAGCACAATTTGCCTTTTCATCTGCAGGCCCTGGCGCCGGCGTCGCCGCGTAGGGCCATTGACGAGGCTGTCACTCTTGCTCGCGTGCTGCGTGGCCTTGTCCAAAAGTCACAGCCTGCCGACTCAGACGTGCTTGCCAGGCCCTTGGATGCCCGTGCCGACGTCCGGGTGTTCTTGTCCGAGCGCAGCAAAGTGCTGCACATGTCTGGCCTGCCCCACGACACGACACAGTCCGAGCTGGAGAGCTGGTTTACCCAGTTTGGCGGCAGACCCACTGCGTTTTGGACGCTACGCACGCCCGAACAGCACAAGCCAACGGGCAGTGGGTTTGTCGTCTTTTCGTCCCACGAAGAGGCTGCCGAAAGCCTGTGCATGAACGGGCGGGCCCTCAACGAAAAGGCCATTGAGGTCTCGCCGTCGTCGAGCCGTGTGCTAGACCATGCCGCTGAAATCCTCACACCTTTCCCTCCTAGTAAGAACCGTCCACGTCCTGGTGACTGGACGTGTCCGAGCTGTGGCTTCTCCAACTTCCAACGCCGCACTGCGTGCTTCCGGTGCTCATACCCAGCCGTCAGCACAGGCCCCACGGGCGATGCTGGTAACTACTTTTTCGCCCATCAGGGGCCGCCACAGAACGGAGGCCATCACGGGTACCTCCACAACGGCCACATGGGCCACGGCGGTGGCCGCATGGGCGGTGGCGGCGTTGTTCCCTTCCGTGCCGGCGACTGGAAGTGCGGCACCGAAACCTGTGGCTACCACAACTTTGCCAAGAATGTCTCTTGTCTCCGCTGCGGCGCAAGCCGTGCTACAGCTGCCGTTGTTGCCGAATCGGGCTTCTCAGGCCCCATGGATGGGCCGGCTGCCTTTTCCATGAGCCAGCCATCGCTTGCAAATGCAGGACCCGTGTCGTATGGCGCTGGCAATGCGCCATTTGCGGCTGGAGCCGCCCCGTATGGCCAGCAGTTTGGTGGCCAGGCAAACGGGTATGGAATGGGGCCTGGTCTTGGTGCAGGCGGTGGTGCTAATGCTGGACCTTATCCTCTTAATACACGGTTTGGGGGTGTTCCGACACCTCAATCTGCTGGTCCATTTGATAGCCGTGCTGCTGAAGCTGCCTTCCAATCGGCGTCGAATGGGCCTGCGTCTGCTGGGTCCAAGTTTTACAATGCAGAATAGGGGGGTGCCCTTTGCAAAGTAGAAGAAGGGAGAAGGGACTGGTCCGTCCGAGAAGACGAGAACCAAGGACAGGGAGAAGGAAAGAAAAAAAGAAAAAAAGACGAGCCTATGTGCGGAAGCCATGAAAGAATGGCGTTGGCAATGATCTTTTTTCTTTTTTATTTTATTTTTTTGCATTGATGTCTTTTTTGCATAGGTGTTTTTTTATATCTATTTTGGGGGTGGTTTCAAGAAGGATGGCCTTGTGAAGATGAAAAGATTCAAGGTGGAACGGCAAAAAGGATTTTTTTTTTTGAAATTTGAAATTTGGAGGGGGATGAACGAAGGAAGTGAAAAACGGGAATAGGAAAAAGAAAAAACTTGGAAAGCGAACTTGCACTTTGCGGAGGGAAAACATTGTTTTTTCTTTTACATTTTGGCTCTGGCTTTATTTGGGGGTGGTGGTGATGGCGTAGCGTGGAGTGTTTTTTTTTTCTCATTATTATTATATTGATATAGGTTGATTTTTGTGTTATGCATGCCTTAGAGTTCAATGGCGAAGACTTCAGCTCGCAAACGGCTGGTGAGTTTATGGCGCAAGTGTTGAAGATGGCGGTATTCGTCGACGACGGTGGGTGCTTGGGCAGCCACTTGAGCTTCGTAGTGGCGTTCAGCGAGGAAGACTTCATTGACGAGAACGAGCATATCGTCAGCACTACCGTATAATGGTGCCAAGATGGCCTCGGTGGAGAGGCGGTGACTCGAGGAGGACGAGGAGTCATGTTCCGAGTCGTCATCGTCTGCATTAGGCATACTGGCGTTGTCCGAGTTGTTGCCAGAGCCATACCATTCGTCGAGAAACTCTTCCCAATGAGCGAGGTCCTCCTCATCGTACTCCATGTCAGCCTGTGCAATGAGAGCCTGGTCGACCTCGTCCTGTTCCTTCAAGGCCCAGCCGACGCAATCATCAATCATTTTCTGATGACGACGGGAGAGCTTGCGTTCCTCATAGTCCGGATGACCTGGGGCCATAGTAAAGCCGTCGTCCATGGCCAAGTCGGAGGACTCGGGGACAAGGGGCTCATCCACAGATGGTTCTGAATCCGACCAGTTTTCATCGCCGAGGGGCTGGTCATAGACAATGTGGCTGTCGTCTTCGTTGTCCTCGTAGCGGAGGGTCCAGGCCTGGCGCCCGAGACGGAACTGATTGGTCATCCACCAGACGTCAAGCTTTTGTCGGAGTGTCAAGTGGTCCCAGTCGGCCTTGAGGACTTGCCAGGGCTTCCAATCCGATGGCCTGAGGGGGACGTTCCCGCACGTCTTCAGAAGACGGGCCTCGGGAACATCGAGGATGTCTGACGTATCATGAAGGACGGCTTTGAGGTCGAGGGGGTCCATGGGGACGATGGGATGTGGTTCGTCCGAAACCGGGGCCATATCGGCGCCATCCTTTTCGGTACCAGTGGTCTGGAAAAGCTGCTCGACCTCGACCAAAGTGACGCCATGGTCGTGGCCATGGTCGGATATGTAGAGTTCCTGCACAGAGGGGACGAGGTTGGCACCGGAGACAAAGTCGCGAGTGCCCCAGACGCACATAAAGGGGAGGTGCAGGGTCATGTCGAGCATGGAAAGGGAGGCATGGTTCCTGCGGTTGACTTCTTGGATGAGGAGCTCGTCAGGACGGAGGAGGTGAGCTGTGCCGAGGCCCCAGCCTTCTAAATGACCTGTGGCCATGTCCCAAAGAGGTATATGGAGAAGTGCCTTTTCCATGGCGTCCCGGGCGCGGGGACACTTGATAAAGTCCTTGAGTTGGGGCTGCATGGCCAGCTGGACGGTCTCGACTTGGTCACAGGCAAAGATGCAGCGACCGTCCCAGACAGACTGGTCATGGGGGCGGGCGACCATTTGAAAGGTTGGGTTGGTGACGGCAGAGAAGTGAATGTACTCAGACATTCTACCCAGCTGCATCAAGGCCGTAGCTAGGGCCTGGGTTTTTTCGGTGGTCAGGGGGTACAGCTCGCTACGGTTGACGACGAGGGGCATGGAATGGGACGGCCGGCGTGACGAGTGTGCATGGCCCTTTTTCTCTGGCCAGTGGTAGTAGGCGGCAATAGGGGGGATATAGTCGTACCGCAGCTTGAGAAGCAGGGCCTCGTGGGCGGTGGTGAATTCCTTGCCACGGAGCATGCGCCAAATGGTGTCAAGGCCACCACGCTGTCCAAGAAGAACATCGACGAGGTGGTTGTCAGCATCGAGACGGATGGCCTCAGAAGCATCAGAGGCCGCATCGTTCACGTCGTCGACTTCTTCCCGTGGATGGGGGCCGCTGTAGGGGTCATGACAGCAAAGAGAGAGCTTGACGTGGAACATTTGCATGGCCAAAAAGTCTTCATCTCCAAAAAGGACGCTGCTTTGGATGAGCATGGTCCGAAGACGGTTGGTAGGGGCGTCCATGAGCAGCCACATTTTGAGGAGGGCAGGGATGGCCATGTGCCGGGGCAGACGATGGCCAGCGCGAGCCATGCAGGCAAGGATGTCCCGAACCTTGCGTTCCCTCTGGACCAGCATGTCGACGTACATGATGGTGGGGGCTGTACGTGTGCCATTGGCGGCTTGGGAGTAGAGACGCCATGGGAAGATGCGGATGGTGTCGGGTGAGGCAAACGTACGGGCGAGCTGCATGATGGCTGCTTTGCCACGGGCCTGGAGGGTGGTGTGGAAGACGCGGCTGGTGCGATAGAGGGTGAGGACGTCGTCCCAGTCTAGAAAGAGACAGACATGCATCATGAGGTCCATGCACGACGAGAGGGTGCTGAGGAGGTCAAAGCGGATGCCGTGGAGTGTCTTGTGCTGGGCAGGTGGGCCATCAAGGGGCACGGTTGCAACCGGTTCTCGGCGTCTCTTTTGGCCGAGAAGCGGCCACTGCGGAGGACGCAGATAGGCTCTGCTATTAGCCGGAAAGGTCACGGATGTGCCGTCCTTGGCAACGGAGCGAAAGTAGCAGGTCCAAGACAGGATGGGGTCTATATGGGATGGAGTCTCGGAAGCGTCGCCGTCTTCGCTGGGGTCAGGCGACGCCGTGGGTGTTTTTGTCCAGGAGGCAACGAGGGTCTGCACGAGGTGGTGGACAGAGGACCGCTCCGCCGGCCCTTTTCCTTTACGGTCATGGTGGACATCTACTTCTTGTTTCCGCATGGCTCTGGAGAGAGATGCCAAAGAAAGGTTTCCATTTTTGATTTCACCCTCGAGATAGTCACCACCCTCGGCCATGGCCTCATAGATGACTTCTTTGACCAAGTCGTCATCTGCATTGGTGGCGTTTTGGCCATAAGATGTAGAGACGACGCGTTTGGGTGCCCTTGGTCCTTTTAGTGCCTTGGATGCCTTGGGGGCCTTGGGAGGGCCGCCTTCTGCGGAAGCGTGACGGGAAGGGCCTGCCTCGGAAGAGCCATATGCTGGCGGGGCACGCAGAGGAGGGATGCTTGGGGATGACGAGCCAGGGACACGAAAGGAGAAGGCGTCCATGGAGTGATTTAGTGGAATGCAGGGTGAGAGGATGTAAGAGCAAACAGAGTTGTTTGATGAAAAAAAAGGAAAAAAAAAAAGAAAAAGAAAAGAAAAAAAAGAGGATACATTTGTTCTATAGCTAGGCAATCTCGTCCATGGGGATATCGGCATCATCCTTGGCGACAATGGAGCTGGCAACCTTCCAGATTTGCAGCATATTGTCCTCGGCAGCACTGCACGCCAGCCAGGCGTCATCACGGTTGGGACACCAGCTAAAGTCGGCGAGATGGTTTGTGTGGCCGCCGTGCATGAAAAGAAGCTCGGGGGCACCATCGTCGAGATCGCCAAAGGACAGCTCGGCACCGACGCGAGAAAAGTCCCAGAGGATGACCCGCCGGTCGTAGGAGCCACTGCCAAGGATGGATGGCTCAAAGGGGTGCCATGCTAGCGACGTCACAGCGTCCTGGTGGCCCTCGAGGGTGTGGACTTTTTGGTGAATGTTCCGCATGTCCCACAGACCAATGGTCTTGTCGGCCGATGCCGTGGCCACCGTAAACTCATTTTCGGGGTGGAAGGCCAGGGCATTGATGGCATCGACATGGCCGTCTTTGGCGACCAGTGCGGCCGTGTCTGCAGCTGTCCGCAGGTCCATAATCTGCAGCGTCAGGTCATCCGAGACAGATCCCAAGAAGTTGCGAGATATGGGGTGGAACTGCACGTCGTTGACAATCTCTGCGTGATGATGCATGGTTCGCGTTGGAGACAGCACGCGGTGCTCTGCTGACGCCTCACGCACGTTCCAGAGCCGCACGGTGCGGTCCTCGCTGCCCGAGGCCAGCAAACCAGCCTCGTGTGGGCTCCAGGCAAGGCCGAACCCCTCGCTTGTGTGGCCGACGAGCTCCAGGTCGGGCTGGACGGTCCCTGGGGGTGTGAGGCTGTGTTTTGTGCGGTCAAAAACGAGCACGCGGCCGTCGGGACACATGGTGGCCAGGATATCTGGGTTCTGCGGCTGGTAGCGTGCCTTGTTGACCTCGCCTGGATGGTCAATGCGCTGCACAATCCGGAATCCCAGGGCTGTCTTGGCACTGGCATCCGTCTCGGCCTTCCCGTAGCCGCCCGCCTCGCCACGCTCATCGTCGTATTCCCGTGCGTCCGCCATGCGCGCCATTGGTGTCGTAATCTCGGCAATCTGCAGGTAGTTTGGCAGTCCGTCTGCCGTGTGTGTGCCCAAAAGCATGCGGTACATGCGGCTGTTCTTCTCGGGCATGGTCTTGCAGTCCGGGAACCACTGCGTCGTGAGCGTCGGCCACGCCAGCGGGTTCTGCAGCAGCAAGTCATAGAGAAAGGGGGCGTTCTTCTTCCATGCTTTGTATTCTTTTGCGTCAGTTTCTCCTTTTCATCGCTGCTACACACCTTCGTTGATGAGGCGCTGCTCGTCCTCCACGCTGTCTGCACACTCCACATCCACTGTCGTCAGTCTCGCCACGCCACCACGCATACATACTCATCTTGCCCTCTTCAATTTCAATTTCTATAGGCGCGTCTTTCGCGTTGCGACGTGTAGTGGCATGTAGAATAAAAAAGGGCGGTCGGCGGCGGCAGAATCTCAGGGCCGCCGGTGTGGGTCCGGCTCACCAATCCATTTCGATGAGGGTCTGCGTCGGCTCAAAATGGACAAACCGCCTGATAGCTAATTTTGCTATGGAAAATGCGGCCATGGAAAAATTTTGCTATGGATGACAATACCCGTCTTGTCTCAAAAATGACCCACCCTCGTCCCCATTTGCCGATGACTCCGAAGCCGGTCGTCATCACCCATCCGACCGCTTCAAAAATAACGCACGCTGCCCTTCTCCCAACCACTTGTCCATGCACAAAAAAAAGGAGGCCGTCCCCCCCGCCGTCGTTGGCCACATCAACCATGATGTGTCTCCCGGCATGGCTGCCACCCCCTCCGAAGAGCCCTTTCTCATCCGTAGCGGCCTTCACTACAAGTCATTTGAGAAGCGCTACATGGGCCATGGCCTCGTCGACCTCGACCGCCGTATGTCCAAGCGTCATCTCAATATGATTGCTATTGGTGGCTCCATCGGCTCTGGTTTCTTCGTTGGCGCAGGCTCTGCTCTTCACACTGGCGTACGTCTGTTTCTTTTTTGTTTTTTCTCTCTGTCATAAATGGTAAATCTAACCTATAGGGTCCCGCCTCCCTCGTCCTCGGCTTCCTCATTGTCGGTGTCATGGTTTTCACTATTGTCCACGCTCTTGGCGAGCTCGCTGTCATGTTCCCTGTTTCTGGCTCGTTCTACACATACGCTTCCCGCTTCATTCACCCATCATGGGGCTTTGCTATGGGATGGAATTATGTTATGCAGTGGGCTGCCGCATTGCCCCTCGAGCTCACTGTCTGTGCACTGACGATAGGCTACTGGAATAGTGAGATTTCACCGGCCGTTTGGATCTCCATCTTTCTTGTCCTCATCATCATTCTCAACATTTTTGGCTCCCTCGGTTATGCCGAAGAAGAGTTTTTTGCTGCCTCCATGAAGCTCATTGCCACTGTCATTTTCATGATCATTTGTCTCGTCTGTGTCCTCGGTGGTGGCCCTTCTGATGGCCGGTACAACCACTATATTGGCGCCAGTCTCTGGTATGACCCCGGGGCATTTCAAAACGGGTTTCGAGGCTTCAGCAGCGTCTTTGTTACAGCCGCTTTTGCCTTTTCTGGGACGGAGCTCGTGGGTCTAGCAGCTGCCGAAGCAAAGAACCCTGCCAAGTCGCTGCCAAGCGCCATCAAGCAAGTGTTTTGGCGTATTACCCTCTTTTACATTCTCGGTCTCTTATTCATTGGACTGCTTATTCGTTCCGACGACAAGCGTCTTTTGGGCAGCGGTGCCATTATTGACATTAATGCCTCACCATTTGTTCTTGTTGGCAAAAATGCCGGTCTCCATGGCTTTGACAGCTTCATGAACGTCATCATTCTCATTTCTGTCCTGTCCATTGGCGTGTCATCTGTTTTTGGTGGTTCGCGCACGCTGACGGCTCTGGCACAGCAGGGCTATGCCCCCAAAATCTTTTCCTACATTGACCGCTCAGGTCGTCCGCTCTTTTCTGTTCTTGCACTCATCATGATGAGTCCTATTGCCTATGTTAGTTTGAGTGCATCTGGTGCTACCGTTTTTGCCTGGTTGCAGGCCCTCTCTGGTCTTGCGGCAATTTTTACATGGTTATCTATCTGCTATGCACACATTCGTTTCCGAAAGGCATGGAAACACCAGGGCCACACAGTGGATGAAATTCCTTTCCAGGCGGCGTTTGGCGTGTGGGGTTCATGGCTGGGCTTAATACTCTGCATCATTGTGCTGGGCATGCAGTTTTATGTGGCCATTTGCCCACCGGGTGGTGGGTTTAACGATGCCAATGGATTTTTCCAAATTATGCTGGCCCTCCCCGTTGTTATTGTATTTTGGGTGGCAAGTCTTCTTTGGAAGCGAGATGGCTTCCTGACGTCCATTGCAGATATTGATGTGGACACGGGACGGAGGGAGTTTGATTGGGAAAAGATTCAGGCCCATCGGGAGCGGGTGGCAAAAATGAACATTGTGCGGCGTTTGGTATACATACTCTTTGGCTAAGACTTATTTTACTTCATCATGCATTTCGCTCCACCATAAGAAAATACACTCCACCAAGAAAGAAAAAAAAGAAGCAAAAGCAAAAAATAGCGATGATGAGAGTGGGACTCGAACCCACGCGGGTTGCCCCACAGGAACCTTAATCCTGCGCCATAACCAACTCGGCCATCTCACCGAAAACAGTTGCTATAATTTATGCACTTGGGGCCTATAAAATCTTGCCCGGGGTGGATCCTCACGTGACCCAACACGAGTGGTAAAGGCCAGCAAGGCGCGTCGTGTGCAGCAACGCGATGCATTCAACGTTTGTACGGGCACAGAATGTGTTTGGCATTTTTACGACGCTGTTGACGGTGCTGGCGCTCCTTGCGGCAGCATCGGACTATTTCCAGGCGCGGACGCCGAGCGCAACGATCCGATTAGCGGGCGGACAAGTGTATGGCGTTGTGGGGAGGGGTTGTGGGGAGGAATGCTGACGACAGACTGGAGGGACGGCCGCAGTTTGCGAAGCGGAAACAGGAGTATGCGAGCATCCGGTTTGACTTGGATGCAGACCTGTCGTCGCTGTTTACGTGGAATACGAAGCAAGTGTTTGTGTACGTGACGGCAGAGTGGGGAGAGAACACGGTGGTGATTTGGGACAAGATTATTACGAGCCCGAGTGCAGACCATTTGTCCAATATGGGGCCGATTGCACTGCGGAAGCTGAAAAAGAGCGCCGAGGGCAAGGCGATTGACCCAGGCAGGGGCGTGTTGCGCGTCAAGAACCAAAAGGGCAAGTACCCAGTGACGCAGCCAAACCGCAAGGTCGCGCACACAGAGGACGTGCGGCTGCGGGTGCACTATAACGTGCAGCCGTGGGTGGGTCTTTTAGCGTGGAACCGCGACGCTGAGAGCACTGGCGTGTGGGACCTGGTCGTACCGCGGAAGGGCGGGTCAGCATCACCGCTTTGGGCGGCGATGGAGGGCGGCGAGAGCCGTGCGTTTGCGCTGCCGGGTGTGGGAGCGTCGATGGGGAAGAAGAAGCAGTAGTCAATACATATTACATACACGGCATGTAAAAAATAAAATAAAAAGGAAGCGCACATCAGGTGGCAGCAAGGGCGGCTCCACTGCTCCACAGGGCATGCTCAGCGCATGGGCGCTAACGGGAGGGGCGCCTGTAGCAGGGCCCTGCATTCTGTCATACAGGGGACGGCAGCAAAGCGAACCATCTTCAGACATACAAACAACGAAAACAAATGGGCGTGCCCAAGTTCTTCCGATGGCTGTCGGAGCGGTATCCGGCCATCTCGCAGCTGATTGCCGAGAACCACATCCCCGAGTTCGACTGTCTGTACCTGGACATGAACGGCATCATCCACAACTGCACGCACGGCGATCCGGAAGACGATGCACGCAGCCACCTGTCGGAGAATGAGATGTTTGTGCGCATCTTCCACTACATTGAGCATCTGTTTGGCAAGATCAAGCCGAAGCAGCTCTTTTTCATGGCCATTGACGGCGTGGCGCCGCGAGCCAAGATGAACCAGCAGCGCTCACGGCGGTTCCGGACGGCGTTGGACGCCGAGGTGGCGCGCCAAAAGGCCCGCGATGCCGGCGAGGACCTGCCGACGGAGGCGCCCTTTGACAGCAACTGCATCACGCCGGGGACCGAGTTTATGGCCAAGCTGTCGGAGCAGCTCAAGTACTTTGTCAACAAGAAGATCAGCGAGGACAGCGAGTGGCAGCAGTGCACGATTGTGCTGTCGGGCCACGAGGTGCCTGGCGAGGGCGAGCACAAGATCATGGAGTACATCCGCAGCGCCAAGGCCCAGAAAGACTACAACACCAACATGCGGCACTGTCTCTACGGGCTCGACGCCGACCTCATCATGCTGGGCCTGCTGAGCCACGACCCGCACTTTTGTCTTCTGCGCGAGGAGGTCACGTTTGGGCGGCAGAACCGCATCCGGTCCAAGGAACTGGAGCACCAAAAGTTCTTTTTGATGCATCTGTGCATTGTGCGCGAGTATTTGGAGCTCGAGTTCTCCGAGCTGAAGCAGGAGGGGCTCATGAAGATGCCCTTCAACATGGAGCGCGTCATCGACGACTTTATCCTCATGGCCTTCTTCGTCGGCAACGACTTTCTGCCCAATCTGCCGCGTCTGCACATCAACGAGGGCGCCCTGGCCACCATGTTCTCCATTTACAAGCGTGTCATCCCGCGGTTTGACGGGTACATCAACGAGGATGGCCACATCCATGTTGGGCGGCTGCGGCTGCTCCTCGAGGAGCTGTCCAAGGAGGAATACCGCTTCTTTGAGCACGAGCTCGAGGGCGAGCGCTGGTTTGACGCCAAGACAATGAGCCACGCGCCCACAACCGAGGGCCTGACCATTGCTGCTGAAAAGAAACCGCGGTTTGGCCGTCGGCGCGGGCGCAGAGAGAGACACGTGTCGGAAAAGAACGCGTCGGTATCGTCGGAAGACGAGACCACGAGGACGGAGACGGAAACGGAGACGTCCTCCAGCCAGCTCGAAATGACGCTGTTCCAGAAGAATCTGTGGACGCAAAAGCTGCGCAAGTTTGTGTCGAGCTACACGGACGAGCCGCTGGACCTGGGCGCGAATCTGCAGACAAAAGACCGCGAGTTTGTGCAGACGCTGGCAGCCGAGATGCGCATCCAGTGGCGCACAGACGCAGACGACGAGGGCGACCGCCATCTAGTGCTGTCATTTGCGCCCAAGGGCGCGGAATCGTCGGATGAGGAGGCCATCATGGCCGTCCACCGCGTTGTCCGCAAGTACGACACGGCGCGGGTGCACGAGCCGAATGCGGCGCGGGACGCCGACGAGCTCGAGAAGCTGTACACGCTCAAGTTCCAGCAATGGAAGGACAGCTACTACGTCGACAAGTTCCAGTGGGAAGCCGCCTCGCTGGGCAACAACGTGCGGACCCTGTGTGAAAACTACGTGCAGGGCCTGCAGTGGGTGCTGCTGTACTACTACGAGGGCATTGCCTCGTGGCCGTGGTTCTACCAGTACCACTACTCGCCTCTCATCTCAGACGTTGTCAAGGGCCTCGGTGCGCAGCTGACGTTCACGCTGGGCCAGCCCTTCCGGCCCTTTGAGCAGCTGATGGGGGTGCTGCCCGAGCGGAGCAAGCTGCTCGTGCCCTCGGTGTATCGCGACCTGATGACGAGCGAAACGTCGGCCATTATCGACTTCTACCCCAATGACTTTGAGCTGGACATGAACGGCAAGAAGATGGAGTGGGAGGCCGTGGTCAAGATCCCCTTTATTGACGAGAAGCGTCTCTTACAGGCCATGGCCCCGCGGTCGGAGCTTCTGTCGCAAGAGGAAGTAGCCAGAAACCAGTTTGGCTCGCCCATCAAGTTTACGTTTCGTCCTGAGCTGGACTTTGTGTATGCCTCGCCACTGGCAAACCACTTCCCCAATATTTTGCACTGCCACTGCAGCATGAACGACTACGACCTGCCGTCGGTTGAAGGGCTGTCGTTTGTCCACGACCTGATGCCAGGGGCCTTAGTCAAGGAAAAGGCCCTGTCGGGCTTCCCCAGTCTGCACACGCTGCCCTTTGTGGGCCAGCTGGAGCACCACAAGGTCAATGTGTTCCAGCAGGACAGCCGCAATGCGAGCATGGTTGTGCTGCTGACAGACAAGTTTACGCGGTCGACGGTGGAGGCGGCGAAGCTGAGGCTGGGCAAGACGTGCTATGTGGGCTATCCGTTCCTGCAGGAAGCCAAGGCTGTGCGTGTGACGTCGGAGACGGCGAGCTACACGCTAGACAGCAGGGGCGCAGTGGTGGAAACGCCACACTCGGGAGCAGAGGCTACGCTGTGGTCTCGGACGGCGGCCAATATCCAGACGGCGTATAGCAAGAAGCTGGCAGTGGTGATTGGCGACGTGGAGGCTGTTGTGCATGTGCAGATGCTGTCCGCGCTGGCCAAGGCTGCGGATGGGTCGACGTTCAAAGTCTACGACGATGTGCCTGGTATTGAGACGACGTACGCGGCGCAGGCGATTGTGGACCGTGTCGAGCACGAAGACGCGCGCTTCCTTGAAAAGGCAGCGCTCCCGCTAGAGCAAGAGTTCCCGGTGGGTCTGCAGGCATTCTACCTGGGCGAATTCTGCTTTGGACGGCCCATGGTGGTGGCGTCACATGGGGATCTGTCAGACAAGGCGCCAAAGGGCGCGTCGAAGACGCCCGTGGTGATGAACGTCCAGGTGTCGCAGCTGCTCAAGCGGGACACGACGGACGGGGTGGTGGCGCGGGCTAATTACGGTCCGCGCTACACTCCCGCGTACAATCTGTCGCGCGAGCTGGGCATTCTGCCGTTGACGCTGAGCAAGATTACTTCGTCGTTCCATCTGCAGACGTTGGGAGGGCTCAAGGTCAACGTAGGCTTGAATTTGAAGTTTGAGGCTCGCAAGGAGAAGGTGCTAGGGTACTCGCGCAAGACGGCGAGTGGCTGGGAGTTCAGTCCGCTAGCCATCCAGCTGATTGCTGCATACAAAAGACAGTTCCCCGACTTTTTCCAGGGCCTGGCAGCGCTGCCGGCGAACCGGGATGTTTCGGACACGGACATCTGGGGCGACGCAGCGACGGCGACGCGCAAGGTCAAGGAGATTGGGGCGTGGCTCAAGGAGAACAACGTGCACCAGCTGGAGCGGGTGCCGCTGGCTGCTGACCAGCTGGACTCGACCGTGGTGAAGCGCATCACGGAGGCGGTGGACAAAGCGGGTATTTCGTACGTGGGCACCGAGGCCAAGAACGTGTACAATGTGCCGCGGCATGCGGTGCTGCGGCCCGATGACGCCGAGTACCGGCTGCGCGACCAGCAGTTTTATCTGGGCAACCGTGTCGTGTACGCGCTGCCGTCCGGCAAGGTGCCCATTGGACTGAATGGCACAGTGGTGGGCATCAGTCTCCTGGCGACGGGACGGCTGCTGGACGTTGTGTTCGACTCGACGTTTATGAGCGGCACGACGCTGGACATGCGGTGTCCGCCGTTCCGTGGACAACTAGTGCCGTCCTCGGCGGTGATCAACCTGTCGACGCGCGAGCTGGCCGTGGGTTCGCGAGCAGCAGCAAAACGGCATGTGGAGCTACGCGCGTCCACGACGGTTAGCGCAGAGAGGGTGCTGAAAGAGGCGCCTGCACCGGCACCATTGCAAGCAGGATGGAAAACGGTGGTGGCGCGACCCAAGACAGAGGCGGCAACGGCAGGGGATAAGGGGCACCGGGGACGAGGTCGAGGCGGCCGAGGTGGACGTGGTGGTGGTGGTGGTAGCGGGACCCGCGGCCGAGCTAGGGGAGCCGGAGCCGGAGCCCGAGCTGGGGTCGGGACAAATCATGTATAAAGTGGTGGTATAAAAGGGGTATATAAAGTATTTATCTACATTAAGCACCGTTTCTATAGACTTGCGCGCCTTGGTTGCGAAAGAGAATGGTATCACGCCGCTGCATAATGTGCAAGGCGCGGTTGAGGGCCTGCTCGCTGAACCCACGGCCTTCCAGCATCTCCCGGCGTAGCGTCACCAAACTAGTGCTCCAGCCGATGGGCAGCCGCTTCTTGATCTCTGCCTCCACACGGCCGACTTCCTGCAGCATCTCGCGGGCAGCGGCGGCGGAGGGGCCCACGGCTGCGGACGAGGAGGCGCCAGGACCGGCCTGGGCGCCCTGCTGGACAGCGTCCATGGTGGAGGCAAGGAAGAGACGGATGGCCTCGTCGACATGCATTTCTGTGGCGACGGGGGACAGAGTGATCTTGGCGAGGGCCTCTGTAATACGGACAATGGCCTCGAGCTGCCGCACAGTAATGGGGATACTGGAACGGGCGTTGGCCTCGAGCTCGGCAGCATGCACCTGGCGTCTGATGGACACAAAGTGCGAGGACAGCTTTTCGGCCGCCTCGGGACTCAGACGAGGCGCACAGCGTGAGCGACAATAGGAAATGTAGCGTCGTAGCTGGTCGACGGGAATGGCCGAGTCGACGTGGTCATCCACGCCGCGGGCGCCCATGTGAAGACCCATGACGTGGCGGGCCATGCGCTCGTCCTTGGCACGTTCATGGGCGTCCTTGACAATGAAAATCATGTCGAAACGCGAGAGGATGGTGGACTGGAAGTCAATGTTCTCTCCAGGCGTCTTCATGTCATCGTAGCGGCCGAAGACGGGATTGGCGGCAGCGAGGACAGAGGTGCGCGAGTTGAGGATGGTAGTGATGCCTGCCTTGGCAATGCTAATGGTCTGTTGCTCCATGGCCTCGTGGATGGCCACACGGTCCTCGTCACGCATCTTGTCAAACTCGTCGATACAGACAACGCCACCATCTGCCAGCACCATGGCACCGCCCTCCAGGTAGAACTCGCGTGTGGAATGCTCGCGCTGGACAGAGGCCGTCAAGCCAGCAGCCGAAGAGCCCTTGCCGGAGGTGTAAATGGCAATGGGGGCCACCTTCTCGACAAACTTGAGCAACTGAGACTTGGCCGTGCCAGGGTCGCCGAGGAGCAGAACGTTGATGTCGCCACGCAGTTTCATGCCATCGGGCAGGATCTTCTTGGAACCGCCCATGAGGAGACACAAGATGGCCTTTTTGATGTCTCTGTTGCCGTAGATGGACGGCGCAATGCAGTCGGCCATGATATTGTAGAGGTCTGGACGACGGCTGAGCTCGAGGAACTGCTGCTCTTCCTCGTCCGAGTAGACAATGTTGCCTTTGATGGTGTGGTCAAGGTCGGTCTGGATGCCAACGGCACGGAGATAGGGTGTCCGGATGGCCACGGCGCCGGCAGACGACGTCTTGTTCTGGTAGATGGAGAAGACGCCCGTGATGGTGCATCGCGAGCCAGGAACAACGCGATTCGTGAGGTAGCGGTCCGCGGAGACGAGCACATGGCGGGGCAGTTCGCCGACGGGCACCTGGCCGGGGGCTTCTTGCAGCTTGATGACCTGCTGGTCGACAAAGTCTGACTTTTCATGGACAACATAGTAGGGGTCCATGGGGCATTTGGAGGCAGCGTCTTCGTTGCTCTCGCGCACACGGCCACAGTGCCGTGGCAGGGTGACGCCGCTGAAGCCGCCGGGAACAGAGAGCACAGTTTCGAAGCCACAGCTACGGCAGCTGATGGTCAAGCTGGACGCTTTGGAGGCCATGACAGAGGCACCAATGACGATGCCCGGCACGCGAACGAGACGAGCAATGGCCGTGGCATCGAGGCTGCGGATGGGCACGTGCTCGGCGGACGAGTGCAGGAGCAGCTGGTGCTCCGGCAGCTGCACACGGGTCTGGCTAGGGAAGATAATACGGTGCGTGCAGCGCTTCAAAGCCGCCTCGAAGAGCGGGATCATCTCGGCTGGTTCCGTGGCCAGACGCTGGGCCAGGTCTTCATTGTACATGATGAGGTCGCCAATGTCGACGTCGCAATAGTACTTCTTCACCAGCGCATTTTCGCGCAGCTGGTCGCTGCAGAACTGCGTCAGTCACGGTCGACGAGGTCTTTTTTTGTCTTTTTTGACGAAATGTACCGGTAGATAAAGGCATTATCGAGGCGAAAGCCGAGGATAAAGGCCTCGAGATCGGCCTGTGTGCGTGCCCGCGAGTCGTCGCCGCTCTCGGCGTCGAAGACGTGCGTCGAAAAGACGGATTGGCGGTCCATGCTGCAGTCTTTCGTCGTCGACTCGTCGCGGCACGGCCAACGGCCGCGACCCACACTGCCACAGCCTCGCCTAGCCTCGCGGGACGACACGTGCTGCACGTGCCGCACGTGTGCCATGCACGTGGCATGACGTAGACGTGCCGGCTGCTGCCACGCGACGGCCAGGGCAATGTCTTCCTCAGGCCGTGACGACCCCGTCCGCAATGGTACTGTGCTCTCGCGACGACCCCGTACTGACCAAAGCCATATATACGCTCCTCCAGCCACCAATCATCCGCTCCGGCCGTCGTCCGCCCGCTGCCGGCCTCAACGGCGTGCCCGGCATCGCCGGCATTTCCAGCACGCACAGCGCCCGCAAAGCTCCCACAGCCCGCGATATCCCTCCCGTGGCCCTCTCGGATATCCCGCCCACCGACATGGCCGACTTTGCAGCCTACTCGCGTCGCTTTGGGCCCCTTTACGACCGTCTAAAGAACCTCAAAGAGCCCGACGATTCATCGCCGTCTCCGTCGGTTTCGGCGCCGCTTTCCGTCCGGAAGCCGTCCCGTCGCCCTTCTGGGCCTGTTAGAAAGACGCCACATGGACCGCCGCCGCTGTCGTCTATTCCGAACGTCTTTTTCGACGATGATTTCCACCTCGAAAATCCACGTACTTTTGACGTCGTTTCGGAGCGTTCCGAGGCACTGACGTCGTCTTCGGCTCCTTCTGACGCCACCAAGACCCTTGCTACGAATGCCATCTTGCAGGAGAAGCTTTCGTGGTACATGGACACGGTCGAAATGCATCTCATTGCCTCCATTTCCACGGCCTCTGCCGCTTTTTTTACAGCTCTCGGCTCCCTCAAAGAGCTCCATGCCAAGGCTGCAGAGTCTGTCGACCGTGTCAAGCACCTCCGTCTCGAGCTGCAGGCCCTAGATACACACATTGTCGTTCGTGGCCTCGAAATCGTTCAGAAACAACGCCGTCTGGCCAATGTGCATGCTCTTCAGGCCTCTGTTCGCCAAATTCACGACATTGTCGCCAGTGTTGCTGACTGCGAGGCTCTTCTCACCAACGGCCAAACAGACACTGCCCTCGGCCGCATCGCTGCTGTCGAGTTGCTCATTCACGGCCAATCCCCATCACAGTCCGCCACCCACCCCCTACGGGATCTCTCGTCCCTACATGCTCTGCAGGGCGTCTCTGGTGATCTGGCTTCTCTCCGTATGCGTGCTGGCAAGGCCCTGGAGAGCCGCTTTGTCGTTGCCCTCGTTGACGACTTGCGTGCCCATGTCCAGTCCCTCACGGACCAAGACGTCCTTGCGCGCTGGCGTGCCTCCGCCGTCCGTGGCCGTCCCCTCCACACCCCTCGCGAAACTCCCGTTTCACCCACGTCGCCCTCGTATCTTGCCAATACAGAGGCTATACGTGCCCAATTAATGCCCATTCTCTCTGGTCTTCACCGTGCCCGCCACGTTGGCAGTGCCATGCAGGCCTACCGTGAAGCCTTACTTCGCGAGATCAAGACCGCCATAAAACGGCCTTTGCCCAGCTCCAGTGATGACGATGCAGACTCCATTATCTCGTCTGTCTCGTCAGCCTCGCGCAACCGTCACCGGTCGCTGCGTGATCGTTCGTCTACCCTGGCCTCCCGTCTGCGTGAATTGTCCGAGACAGACGCCCAGGACATGCTCCGTCGTATATATATAGACGCTGCCGAGATCATGCGGCGCTTCACCACCCATGTCAAGCTTCTGCTCGACATTGCCAGCTCCATGGAGGCTACACAAGGCGAAAAGGGTGAGAAAGGCGGTGATGCTTTGTCCACTGATGCGTCTGTCCAGAGCTTGGTCCACCAGGGCCTTGATCTCGCCAACGTCCTCGGAAACGCCGTCGACCAGGCCCAGGACCGCATCTTGCGCGTTCTACGTGTGCGTGCCGAAATCAGCGCCGGCCTGCCTCTGCATCTCTTCTTGCGCTACTTTACCCTCAATCTCCACTTTGCCACCGAGTGCGAGTCCATTTCTGGGCGCAGCGGCGCCTCCCTCAAGAGCATTGTCAATTCCGTCGTCAACTCCTTTGTGCAAAAGTACACCACAGACAAGTGCCACGCCATTGCCAAGGCCATGGAGACGGATCAATGGACGCCCAAGGACTTTGTCGATGATGTGCGTCTACAGGCCATCCTGGACGCCAGCACTGTCGACGCGAACGCCTGGACCGAGGACATTCAGCTGTGGCTTCCCGTCGAAGAGGATGAGCCCGCAGAGCTTGTGCCGGCTGTGGCAGAAAAAGGAAAGCCTCGGGGTGCTGTCATTGCATCCGAAACCTTTTATCTCCCTAACTGTGCGATCATGTGCTTCCGTGGCCTCTTCCAGTTCATGCACCTCGCCGTGGCCATTCCGGTCATGGCTGTAGACATTGGCATGGCCATGGTAAAGTACCTGTCGACCTTTAATTCACGGTGTACGCAGCTCATTCTCGGTGCTGGCGCCACAAAGTCGGCTGCCCTCAAAAACATTACCACGGGCCACTTGGCCGTAGCGTCGCAAGCCCTGCTCTTCATGGCCACGCTGATGCCCCATGTGCGAGAGTTTGTGCGGCGTCGGAGCAGTGCATTGCCGGGCCTGGCATCGGCGGCGCCGGTTGTGCTGGCTGAGTTTGACAAGTTCCGGCACGTTCTTCTCGAGCACCACCAGAGCATCTTCGATAAACTCGTCAGCATTATGAGCGAGCGAGCCAAGACGCACATGCTGACGCTCCGACGAAAGTACGCAGGCCAGGCAGATGCGGTGGCGGCGACGGCAGTGCATCCGTACATGGTGACGTTGGTGGCAGAGACGAATAAGCTACAGAGGAACATCCGCAAGACGCTATCTGAGGCGTCGGTGCGGCTTGTAATGGCCGCGGTGCTCGCCGACTACCGAAAGACGCTCGGGGAGGGCTTTTCCCAGGTGGTGATCAAGACGGACGGTGTGTATGAGGCGCTAGTAAGGGACATTGACTATTTGGAGAGTCATTTGGGCACATTGGATGGATACGAGGGCACAAAACGTCACCTTTTAAACATTATCCATGCGCGGTACAAGCCCGTCGTCAAGACGGCCAAGGCGGTCGACGTGACAGACACGAAGGAGAGTAGTCCTTCCGAGGAGGCTGCATAATAAATAATAAAAGTGTTTTCCGTACAATGCTAAAAACTAAACTATATCTTGACGGTGTTGTCTTCTCTATTTTAACGGTGGAAGCAATTTTTAAGGGTAACAATTGAGGAGACAGGCAACCTCTCGATTTGCAAGTTGGAAATTGACTGGCTCTAGGTGGGGGCTCATATTAGTCCCATCAGGAGAGCCAGCCAGGAGAATACGGACAAAGGCATCGCCGAGACTACTGGCCAAGTTCAATTCAATATTGAGGGCCTTACTTCCATGGAAGACTCTAACCAGCTCATAGCTGCCTGTAGCATGCAACGAGTTGATGAAGATTTTTCTAGTGGAAAGTTTCTGTAGGGACTCCTGCAGTCGGCAGACATAGCCATGGCTAGTCTCCCCATAAACGTCAAGAGTATCAAGAATCTTGCATTTTAAGACGGCACCAAAGATTGTATTTACTTGGTCTTTACAAAATGCACGAATGGAAAGATCTGTGAGCGACTCCTGACCTCTCTCAATAAAGCGAGTGGCATCGAGGGCGACGAGGTCTGGTGAAAAGGCAATTTGAAGTTTTCCCAAAGGGCTTTCGCTATGTATAACAAGCCCCTCAAGTTTATGATAAAGACCCTTGTACTATACAAGTGAGCTGATTGTGACGTTTGTCCAGGAAGGCCTGGGTAGAGAGGGTAAAGACGATACAGAAATGGTAGAGCAGCTTACCGATAAACAAAGGATCATCATGGAAACTAAAAAACGTTTTATGTGAGTCTTTTATCAGATGTGCTATATACCGGGAAGCATTAAGAAGCTTAATGTATCATCTACCCAGGTGAATCAGGAGCACTTTTTTTCTCTGCCTAGAGACGCTTCATGGCGTCCATTTCTGAAAACTTTTTGTAAAGATCTTCAGCGGGTATGCCTTCAGCACCGCTCGCCTCTACCTCCTTTTCTACGAGATGGATGATGTCCAAGTTCTTTTCTTACAAAACACGCATACACCCCATGTAGTTTTTGATATTATGTAGCCACCGCAAGAAATATCGGCTGTTTTCACATCTGTTACTCTTGTAAAATTTAGATTAAGTGTCTCTGTGCTGGAGCCCACCACTGTCCCATTGAGAGAACCTGTCATGATGATGCGAACACAAGTGTCATTTACACTATTGGCTAAGAAAAGGCTAATATAAGGGGCCTTGCTTTCATGGGAGCTTTGGCCAGGTTATAAATGTTTTCGTTGGTGTAGAAAATGATTATCATGATATTTTTAATGGAAAGTGCCTACAAGACCCCGTGTAGATGATGGGCATAGTCATTGATATTGGTCCCATGAAAATCCCAGGTGTCAAGCCTTTTGTACTTTAAAATGCCGGCAAAGACTTTATCAACAGGGTTCTTTCTACGAGCATCAAAATAAAGTTTTGTGAGAGTCTCCTTGTTTCTCTCTGTGAGGCGAGCGACATCGAGGGGCGCATTGCGGCTTGCCGTAAGCACGCCATGACGAATTTCCATCGGTGAAGGGGTTGACGATGAGCTACTTTGATTACCACCATCACAATACGACGAAATATATCATTGCTGACGACGAACAGCCGAGGAAGAAGCTTTGAATCCAAACCAAAATCTTTCCTCTTGCTCTTGGCATTGGCCATTTTTTTCATAGTGAAAATGGACAAACTGAGGAGCCTTCATCTGGCTGATTTGAAGCGCCTTTTTTCCCTTTTCCCTTTTTGGTTTTTTTGTCTTTTTGTCTTTTTCCCCCTCCTCTCCGGAATCCAGATGAACTTTCTTCTTCTTCCCCGGCTACGGAACGGCAGCGGAAGGAAGAGCTTCAAGAAATGTTCCGAATGACCTTGGTACACCAATCTTTTCTTTCTTTATTTCTTCTTTCTTATTCTCTTCATTCGTGATGCCACCATGAGCTATAGCGCATCGAAAAGATCAAACCCCAATTGGAAAGAGTGTAGCCACCTACCTACATATTTACATCTCATTTGTTAATCCACATGGACCTTGAAGAAGAGGGTTGGGAGCGTTAAAAAAGGTTGGCAAACTTCTAGAAGTGTGGAGCAGCTACTTCCTTCGCTTGGGTCTGAATAAATTGACATGGCTATTGTCATGGATCTAGTACATTAGAGTTTGCAGATCGTACATACCCAAAGCACACTTTCCCTTTTTTCAACCTTTCTTGATCCCCGGCGGAACGAAGACGGCTTTGAGACCATATCGTCAGTGGAAACTCTGGGGAGGAGATCCGTCTCTGCTCTATATATGTGTATACCATTAGGGCCTACTTCATGCGCCTTAGATGCTATGCACCTAGGCCGTTCCCATAAAAAGGCCCTTTGCCGGATACCTCGTTCCCGCCGGCGCTCAATGCCATACAGAATCGGCATTACAATTAGAAATCAATAACAATCAAAAATGTAACAGCAAAAAAGCCATCATGTTGCACTGTACTCGTCGTCTCAGCCGTGTAAAATCCGATCTATTCAAACTAGTTTGCACTAGCGATACATAGTTCTCAGAACACAATCCGTCCATATCAAAAGAAAAGTGCTATCCTTGAGAAAGTCGCTTCCTGCAGAAAAATAAAGCTATCTACTTCCCTTTATGTTTAGGATCGTCATGCAATCATCACACCACCTCTTTTTTTGTTTATTTTCTAGATTTTTGAAACAAAAACGGCCGTCTTAGATTCCATGGTACCCATCTTAAAAACATGGAGATAAAAGAACTGCCTCTCTTCTCTCTTATAATTCCTTCATCTTTTCCTTTTTCTTCATTCTTTTCTTCTTGGTTCTTGGTTGTACGCTTTCATTATAACGATTGCCAGCGTAAAACAAGTACAACATGGGCGTGTTCACGAGTATGTATGAGCACCTTGAGACACCCACCCATCTAACTCGTAGAAACGGAGTCCCTAAGCCCCATTGACATTGAAGACAAGGCCTCTCCCATTACGGATGACAGCCCCATAGAAAGCCCGATAGAGGGTCCCCCCGTCCTACTCCACACCACCCATAGGAAGCTCATGGCCCGGATTGATCTTCACATCATCCCCATCCTCACACTCCTCTACCTTGTCGCGTTCCTCGACCGTATCAACATTGCCAATGCCAAAACATTTGGCCTCGCCGAGGATCTCAACCTCAAAAATAACGAGTACAATACCGCCCTCACCATGTTTTTCGTCCCCTACATTGCCTTTGAAATCATCTCCAATATCCTCCTCAAAAAATTCACCCCTCGTATCTGGCTCACCATGTGCGGCATGCTTTTTGCCATTGCCACCATTGGCCAAGGTCTCACCCAAAACTACCCTGGCCTCCTTGCCACCCGTTTCTTCCTCGGTCTCTTTGAAAGCGGCATGTTCCCCGGCTGCTTTTATCTCCTCGGCATGTGGTACCGTCGATCCGACGCCCAACGCCGCTACTCCTTCTTTTTCTCATCCTCCTCCCTGGCTGGCGCCTTTGGTGGCCTTTTGGCGTCCGCCATTGGCAAAATGGATGGCCTTCGTGGCTACCTCGGTTGGCGCTGGATTTTTATAGTGGAGGGCAGCGTCTCCTTTGTCATTTGCCTCTGCCTCTTCTTCGTCTTCCCCTCGTTCCCTGAAGACACCAAGTGGCTGCGGCCCGATGAGAGTGCCTACATCAAGGAGCGTATCCGCTCGGACCAGGGCAATAATGCTGTCGACCGGCATATTGCCATCAAGGACATTTTCTCCGTTATCAGCGACCGCCGAGTCATCCTCGGTGGCTTCATGTACCTCGGCCTCATTGTCCCGGCCTACAGCTACGCCTTCTTCAGCCCCACCATTATTTCCACGTACAACTATGGCCCCATTGAGACTCAACTTCATTCGGTGCCACAATGGGCTTTTGCCTTTGGTCTAGCCATGACAACAGCCTACTTTTCAGACAAGCTATGCCACCGCTTCTCCTTTATCATTGGCCTCATTCTACTCAGCATGACTGGGTTTGCCATGCTGCTGGGCATCCATGACAACACCCATGCCGAGTACGCCGCACTCTTTTTCATCTGCGGTGGCACCTACTCCGCCATGCCCATTATCATCTGCTGGTTCAGCATGAACTTGGGCGGCCATTACCGTCGTGCCATTGGAATTGCCTGGCAAGTCGGATTTGGCAACATAGGCGGCATCATCTCGACATATTCCTTTGTCGCCAAAGATGCACCACACTTTACCAAGGGCTACTCCATCTGCATGGCCTTTACCGCATTAAGCGGCATCGCCAGCATGCTATATGGCCTCACCCTTATGCACGAAAATCGCAAGCGTGACCAGATGGAAGGTCAGGTCTTGCCTTCCAATGAAAAGGAAGACCTTGGTGATCTGAACCCAGAGTTCCGTTATATGTTGTAACTACCTACCTCCTACCATGCCATTTTTATTTAATAACTATTTTTTTTCACCACCATCCAAGTAAAATCTTTCTTTCTTTTTTATATCTTTTTTCATGCCCGCCTGCTTTCTTTTTTTTCTGTTTCACATAGGACGCCACAGTATGGATTTTCTTGCTCTAATAGCCCTGGCTACGGGATTCTGAGAATCGATCAGACCTTTACAAAAGCCATGGCATGTCGGACACGGCACCACCCTTTTTTGGACAACAAATGACTGGTGGCTTCTATTGGTTGAGTGTGGCCCAGCATTCTCCATCTGCGTCATCTCATAACGCGTACATTTTTCTAAAAGGCCTATGCATATTTTCCCCCCAAAAGATGCTTTTCAAAAAGGGCCGTTGTCCCCCGTGTCCCATGACTTTGATGGAGCAGAGACGGGTAGGCCATGGCACCATTGCAAGATACAGAAATACAAAATGCGGCCAAGCATCGACGCGGGCTTACACGGAGAATCGATCGCCGGGTCCTTCCCATCGTCTTTATCATAAACTTTCTCACCTTTCTCGATCGCATCAACATCTCCAATGCTAATAGCTTCCACCTATCCCAGGATCTGCACCTCCGTGGCAGTGACTACAACGTCGCCCTCTCCATCTTCTTCGTGCCTTATGTCGTCTTTGAAATCTTTTCCAACATTCTGTTGAAAAAGTTCTCTCCTCGCCTCTGGCTCAGTCTCTGTGGGATCCTTCTCTCCATTGACACCATTTGCCAAGGCTTCCTCAAAAATTACCCAAGCCTCTTGGCCGTCCGCTTCTTCTTGGGCCTCTTTGAATCCGGCATTTTTCCAGGCTGTACATATCTCATAAGCATGTGGTACTGCCGCGAAGACGCCCAGCGCCGCTTCTCCTTCTTTTTTGCCTCCACTTGTCTCGCTGGGGCCGTTGGCGGCCTCCTGGCCTCTGCCATTGGCAAAAGTAGGGGAAAAGCTGCAAGAAAGACTTGAAACTAATGTCTCTAGTGGACGGTCGCGGCGGATACCATGGCTGGCGTTGGATTTTTATCATCGAAGGTCTTGCCTCCCTCCTCATCTGCCTCATTCTCTACATTATCTTCCCTTCGTTCCCCGAAGAAGCTACTTGGCTCTCGGAAGACGATCGCTCTGCCATTCGCGCCGCTCTTTTCGCAGACCAGGGCGACCACGCTGCAAGCCGTCCCATTCAGCTTTCCGATATCGCCGTCGTCCTTTCCGACTATAAAGTCATCCTTTCCGGACTCGCGTACATTGGTCTCACCGTCCCAGCCTATAGCTACGCCTTCTTTAGCCCTGCCATTATCTCTACCTACCATTACCATCCCATCCAAACACAACTCCACGCTGTGCCCCCTTGGTGTGTCTCCTTTGTTTCTGTCGCTGCCGTGGCATACTTTTCCGACCGGACCAAGCATAGGTTCCTCTTTGCCATTGGCCCTCTGTTTATAGCAATTGTGGGCTTTGCCATTTTAAGATGCGTCCATGACAATATTCACGCAGAGTACGGCGCCCTCTTTCTCATTTGCTCGGGCATATATGGGGGCATGCCCGTGGTCCTCTGCTGGTTCAGCTTAAATTTGGGTGGTCACCATCGGCGGGCAATTGGCACTGCGTTCCAGGTCGCATTTGGCAACATTGGTGGCTTCATTTCGACATTTGCCTTTCTCCAAAAAGACGCGCCTCGATATACCAATGGGTATACCATTTGTATTGCCTTTGTTTGTCTCTCCATTGCCAGCTGCACTATCTATGCCTTTTGTCTGTCCCGGGAGAATGCCCAACGGGACCGTTTCTCTTCCTTTCGCGATGATGAAAAAGCAGACCTTGGCGATTTGCACCCGTCATTTCGATACATGATTTAGTTTTTTGTTTCTTCCATTCTATTTTCCCCAACCATAAATTTCTATGCGTTAAAAGTATATATCCTTGGCAACATCGGGATGGCTAGCGTTGCTATATACGCCAGTGTCCCACACCATGATGCGCCCAGCACGACGGGAATCTTCGTGGAAAACCCCATTGAACCCTGTCCATGCCCGTTGCAACGGCACATGAACACCCTGGCCTGACGAGGCAAAAAAGACATTCAGCATGGGCTCTATTCCTTCAAAGCCAACAATATACCGAGGTATTTCGCCACCGCGCTCCTTTGCCGATAGCCGTGGCCACATTTCGGTGTCCAAAAAGGCCATTGGGCCTGCATAGAAACGATCGGCCTCGTCCATGTAGACCTCACGCTCGATTGAGCCCGGGGCTGTGTCGAAGGGCGGCTCACAAGTCAATGCACGTGCACGGAGGCCTGGATAGACGAGATGCGATCGCCAGGGCGTCGAGTGACAGGGCATGAGAAAGAGGGCAAACAGTTCGTCGCCATCACCATCAGATGGGATGAACTCCTGGCGAGAAAGCGTTGCAGCGCGGACGAAAGCATCAGGATACTCATCGACTGTGGGGATTGTTTCAGCAGGCATTTCGACCCAGTCCAGATGAATACGCTCGTATTCATCGCGAATGAATGAGACGGAAGATAGAGGCGCGGGCTGGTGGAAGAAGGCCACAAAGACAAAAACGGCGATATTTCCGAGAAGCACGGCAAAGAGGGTTTTTTTGTGGCAGATCATCGGCTCAGGACCATATTTGCCCTTGGTGAAGCTAGAGAAAAAGGCAGCAGCATGGGGAGCCGCGAGGACATAGAGGATGGGCAAAAGAGGCCATAGGAAACGGACTTCCTTGTGGGCAACGAGGGAAAGGGCACCGACAGTAGCGAGGACGCAGAAGGCAAGGGCTTTGCGGGCATTTGTCAAGAGGATGGAGTCCTGGAGAGGCTGGTTTTTGGCAAGAGATGTGATGGTGCTCTTTTGGAGGGGAAGGCCAAGAAGGCTAGCATTGATGCCATAGAAAACAAAGACGATGGCCGTGGTGGTGAGGAGGGGAAAGCCCTGCGAGAGGTAGTAGTGCCAATCATTACGGCCGTAAAAGACGGCCAGGTCTTGGGCCACATTGGCCTGGAAGAAAGCATAAGCAGGAAGCGTCCAAGAGCCGTAATAGTAGGCGTCTGCGAGGGCCGAGAGACCAAGGACAGCGCCTCCACAGATGGCAGCCTCCATGGAAAGACGCAGGATGAGTGGGAGCGGCATGGCAGGGCCCTGTAGCGTTAGACGAGAGATGGCTACAGTTCCGAGGGCGAGCCAGATGAGGAGATTTGTGGGACGTAGGACAATGGCCACGGCAGCGAGAAAAAGAGCCACACGCAGCTTCCGGACACCATTCTTGCCGAAGACCACGGCTGGAGAAGCGTCAATGTTGGCAGAAAAGAGATTCCAGGGCCAGTGGGCGAGGGCAGCAATGGTCAGAGTGGCCTCGAGGCCGTTGGAGAAGGGCCGAGCACCGCAAAAGGCAAGCCAGGGGCTGGCGGCAGAGAGCCAAAGAGCAGCCCACGAAGCATTTGTGCCGTGGCCATAGAGCTGGCAGGCAAGACGCCACGTGTAGTAGTCCCCAAGGCCTGTGATGACGGACTGCGTAAGACGCGGCATGGCGACAAGAAGAATGGCCCGCAGGGGGCCGACAATGTGCATCAGGGCACAGAGTCCGTCAAGAACGACATAGACGGCTGAAAAGAGCCATGGGTGCAGGGAGGACCGGATGGCATGCTTCCATTCCTGTTGTTTACATTAGCAGGGGGAAAAGTAGCTCCGAGGTGCACCTACCCATGTGGTCCAGGCACCGCTCGCAGGCCCAAAGGCTAGCTGCCACGCAGGCTCAAGGGCCTGGTAGTACTCGTCTGCCTGGAAATACGTCCTTACAGCGAGGGCCAGCACGACACGCAGCACTATCATGCCTGTGCGCACATCGGCAGACTGCGCCTCTAAAACGTCTTTGTGGAGAGCGCCATGGGCCTCCGCCGCAGCACGACGGTAGCGGGCCTCGAGCTCTTTGTGCGACGGGGTCTTTGCCACGGCGTGCTCCATTCTTTCCGTCATGTATGTAGAGTACGTCAAAAAGAAAATCAGGCCAAGATCATGGTGTAGTGTCTGTCCATGACGTCAGGTTCAACGTGCGTCTTTTACGCTCTTTTATAGGCTCTTTTTTTTTTTTTTTTTTTTTCATCGCTGCCAAAATAAAAAAAATATAAAAAAATGACTGCAAAATCGTAGTCCAAGAGAAATCATAAAACGCACATCCCATGGTATCCCCCCACCAGTATAAAAACAAAAAAAAAAAAGAATAAAAGAAAATAGAAAAAACCCCCCTACGATGACCGTTTCGTGTCGGTGCTCGACTGTACGGCACTCGCCAACGACGATGCCGACGTGAATGGGTCCTGCGGTGACGGCGATTTGTTGCGTCTTTGCTCCGTATCTCGTGCACCCCGCACCTTGCTCTTAAACCACCCTGCAATCTTGCCCGCTTCTTTCTCCTTCTCCTTCGCCTCATGCTGCGTCTCGTATGCCACTGCACCCTGCCCGCTCACAATCGAGCTTGAGCTCAGAGCGCCGCTCGCATTGCTCCCAATGCCGGCCAGCTGCACTGACTGTGTCGACGGACTTGCCAGTGTATTCACATGCTCATCATGCCGCCGCGAAAATCGCCACAGCCGCTTGCGTGTCTTGTCCGTCTGGCCATGCTCACCGGACATTTCTAGCCCCCCCGATGCCTCTTCTGCACGCTCAGCATCGCTCTCCGTGGACGACACATGCGCCACCTCATTCGTCTGCTTCGACGACGGACGCGGCATGATGGTCGCTGCCGACGGCACCTGCGACACTCGTGGTGTAGTGTCCTCTGCGATGGAACCAATCGGAGGCAGTCCTCCCACAGTGCCTGTCACGGGAGCTGTAGTGGCCTCTGCTGCACTCGGCTCATCTGGGCCCGTCAGCGCAAGCGACACAGCCGAGCTCTGGGTACTGACATTGGAGCTGCCAGGAAGACGCTTTTTTCTCAGCTTGTTGGGACCCCTCGACTCCGTACTCTCGTTCGACGTCGTCCGTTTAAACATGCGGAACCGACTCCTCGACGGCGCTGTTGAGGGGGCAGGGGGAGATGAGGCTGCTTCATCCGGAGGGCACGGCGTCTGAGACGGGCGGACATCCTCAGTGCTCACGCTTTGGGCAACAGGCGTAGTAGGGCGTTCCGTCGCAGTGTCTTCCACGACTGACACAGGCGGAACATCGGGTACCTTGGCAGGATCTGCAGGCTCTGCTGCAGGCGCTGTGGATGCCACAGGTGCCACTGGTGCTGCAGGCTCTGCTGCAGGCACTACTGGCGCTACAGTTGGTGGCCCAGTTGGCACTGCTAGCGCTGCAGGCACTGCCAGACCCCCCTCAGCTGCAGACAGCCCGACCGTCTCTGGGACCGTCCCCGCCATAGCCTCTTCGGATGCTTCCGCTTTAGGCTCTTCTGTCGACACCACTGTCTTGGCCGTCTCAACCGTCGTCGCCGAGAAACTTGCCGCGAACAGGTTTCTTGACGCATCATCCATGGGTGTTGTCACCTCTTTGACAACGTCAAATGTGGGCGTTGCTGCCCCTGTATTAATTGTTGACCTCGACGCTGTGTTTACACTTGATGCCGTCTCCTGGCGTTTTGGGAAGCGTGGGCTCAGGCCTGGCGACCGCAAGGGCAGCGTGTTACTCCTCGACAGCCCGCTTCCACTATAGCTCCGCACGGGCGCCACCAACGTAGGGCTTACAGGGCTCGGCGCAGCAGAGGCATTCAGGCTCGATTGGCGCGAGTGTCGGGAGTGCCTCGAGGACACAGACTGGTTTCGACGCACCATCCCGTCTCGGGCAACGCTCTCAGCACCAGCACTGGCATTCGATGTCGTCCGTGACACACCGCCCGTGCTGCCCCTCGACGAGGCTCCTTTCTGCACAGCCTCTACCGTTTTCTTGTCAGCAGCTGTGCCGCGCATGCCAATGAGGAAGTGGTCCTGGTGCTCAATGAGAAAGATGAGCACCGACTGGTTGAGCTTATACTCTTCCGGCGCCATGGCATGGGCCGGATGTGACAGGATCCCCGGCTGGAAAATAGCCGCGAGATTATGCGAATTCATACGATTTACCTCCGCCTTGGCCGCAAACACGGCCAGCAGATCGAGAATGTACAGCAGAAGCTGTCGATTCAATGGCGGCAGCTCTGTAATCAGTCGCTGGTACTGCTGGATGGCGCTGCCAATGCTGAATCCGTCGCGAAACACCATTCCTTCGGCGGCTTCACTGGCTGCTGGCACGACATTGTTCCGTAGAGGTTCCCGGAAGCGCTCGTAGAAGGCCAGGGGCACAACAGGCTCCGGAAGGTCGTTTAGATACCGTCGAAGGACGTTGGATGCGTCGTGGACAGTGTAGCCAACCCACGTCAATCCTTTTCCATAGCGGTCAGAGGAATCAAAGGCAAGCTTGAGCTCCTTAATCCGCTTCTCTGATCCGCTAAGACGGAAAATTCCTTCAATCTCGGTTGCTATGTCGTTAATTTTTGGCTAAAAAAGCTAGGAGCATACCTTTTTCCTTGAGGAAAACACCGCACTTGGCGACAATGATGGGCACATAGCCGTAGATGTAGCTCTGTCCGTTCTCGTCCACGAGTGAGATAGCCACATTGGCGTACCGGATGCTCTCATCCAAGGGAACCCCAAAGATGCCCCGAACAGGCGGTGCTGGATGGTTAGTCTACCCATTTGCTGTGGCTGTCCACCGTACCAGAAGAGCTGTTTTTCGACTTGAACGTCTTCCACCACGACAAAAGATCACGCTTGACTGTGTGCTGTGCTGGCGCTGCCGCCGGCCGCGGTGGCTGCGGAACATGCGCTGCTTGCGCAGCGACTGCCGGGGCTGTTGGCTGGCGAGATGGTTGTGCTGCCATTGTGCGTAGTCTTTGGCGTGACGTCAATCCGTAGGATCAGCCCGGTCACACGAGTCGCAATGAATATCCGCTGCAGAAGCCGTGCTGCAAAGTCAACGGCCGTGTGCTGAACAGCTCGCGATGCACTGTCGCAAGACGAATGTTTCTGTGGATTGGCGAGAATGGGCGAAATATGTATAAAAATGAACGGCGCGCTATCGAGTGATGAAGAAAAGCCGTCGACGGGCGAATGTCATCAAGACGGATGGTCGTGGGCTGTGTCCTCCCTCTGTTGGGTTTGGGCCAGGAATGAGTTGGACAAGAACGAATCAGTCTTTTTATAAAAATAGGCTGGATCTAGGACTTTTTTGCTGATGAGCGGTAAAGGCGAATGCGCATTACATAAAATAACGACGGCTTCTGCTTAGAGAGGGGAAAGGTCCCAGCGCATCCCAACGTCTTCGATGCTCTGAAATGGAGGGGGCGGAGGCGCTGGAGAGTCCTGTTTGCCCTAAAATTACAGTACGTAGACTGGTACGTCTCTCCATCCGAGACAGCTGTGTTTCTTGTCTGTTAGCGCTCCTGCCAGCAAACAACAATTGCACTCGTGCAGGGGGAAAAGGACGTGTTTTTCCACACGGACAACATGAAAAAGAAGATCCTTCTTGATCACCAACAGGCGGAGTTTGTTCCTCACAACCTGCTTTAACAGGCGGTAAATCGGTACTGCGCTGGTATTACCTGTCTGTTTTCAAGACAAGAAAAAAAAGTCGACAATGTCTATTTTGGCCGGAAGCAGCCCAAGGTGGCTGCCATCTCCCCATGGTCAAACATTTTCACGGGTACTCCGTTTCAGCTTTAAAGACATAAACCGCTGCAGCGAAACCAGACGTATGCACGTAAAGATAAAAAATAAAAACAATGATGAAAGGCCTCATGACGTAATTTGACACCGTCCCAGAGTGTATTCGATGCAACTCCTACATACATACTACATACATATCTCATATAAATGTAACCGTATTATCTGGGCGAATTCTCCCAATGGAGCCCGTCATCATCTCCCCGCTCACAACTGAGGGTCCTCGTATAATAACCTAGCATTAGTGACCTGTCGCATTCTGTTGTCGTGCGATATCCTACCTCTCCTTCCAACTCGTCGTCTGTAACTTTGTGTGCGCCCTTTTCTCGAACAAGAAACGATGTGCATGGCATCGGAACACCGAGAGGCGCTCTTGTATCGGCAAACACACGGTAGTCAAACACGCTCGCTTGCGTTGCTGAACCTGCTACATGGGACGCTGCCAAGCCGTAAAGCACACGTGCACCCGTAAACACACGAACATCCGACAGCACCTTGGAC
This sequence comes from Chrysosphaeria jannelii, assembly GCA_020002325.1. NCBI lineage: Eukaryota > Fungi > Ascomycota > Sordariomycetes > Ophiostomatales > Ophiostomataceae > Chrysosphaeria > Chrysosphaeria jannelii. The sequence goes on along the minus strand of JAGKRY010000002.1, from coordinate 1,842 downwards.
GAGAGCCCTGGCGTACCTGCGCCATTTCGCTCTGCCACATAAACGAGACGAAGCTTGCCGCCTACATCGGGCTTGGCGGGCCCCAGCAGCCGACTGGCCACAGACGACGCATGAAAAACGCCGTCTGTGAGCGTTGCCGTCTGTCTCGATAGCAAGACATTGCCAAAAAGTGACTTGTTCACGTTCTTGACAAACTGTTCCTGTGTAGACAAAACGGCCGAGGGGGTAGCACAAATAACGGTAGGCTGTGCACCTCGTAACGCCAGTGTTAAGTCTGATGCCCCCGGAGCAGCACTGCTCAAGACAATCGACGCATTAGAGTACAAGGCAGCCATGGTTAGTACAAGGGCATGCGTGTGCGAGAGCGAGTCTGCCGGCAAAAACACATCCAGCGGCGTGAGGCGATGGGCCGCAGGAAGGCTACTGAGCTCGCCGGCAATGCCTGCTACGAGGTTTGCCTGTGTAAACGTGACCATACAAGGCTTGGATGACGATGATTCCCAAAAGGAGATTACATCGCATGCTTTCGACTGATCCTCGAGAGAGGGAAGCACCAGCCGTGCATCTGCCACGCTGACAATATCCTGCCATGTAGACACCGAGAGACCACTTTCTACAGGACCGCCCCAGCCCAAATGGGCGCTGCCTTCGTCGAGAACAAAAACAGCCTTCGTCAAAAGGGGACAGCTTCTGCCTACAGACTCTATCGGAAAGCATCCCGGAGCTGTGACGATCGTGTCCACGCCAGCTTCGGTGAGCATGTCAATAACAACGGCATCGTCGCTTGATTCTTGGAATGGCAAGAGAACGGCCTCTTTGTTGTAGAAACTACAGGCAAACAACGTAGCTAGAAACTCTACAGAGTTGGCAAGATAAATACCCACCCTCTTTGCATGTTCCTTCTCGAGAAACTGGCCCAGTAGTATAATCTGACGGTTCACATCCTCCAAGGACACCTTGACGGTTTGGTTCCCAAACAAAGTCATCAGCCCTCCCTTTGTCCCCGGTGGCACTACGGGTTCCTGCGCCCGACCATACAGTTTTTCCGGGGCCACATAGCCAGACAAGGCCCGGCGCCAGACGTCTCGGAGATCCCCATTGCGGCGGTGCAGGTGGCCCGACTTTTGGTCCTTAATGGCCAGACCCGTGGCAAATCCAGCACCGCGATGGCTATTGGGGTAGATGACAGCCGATTCGTTTTCATGTCTCGTTACGTCCGCTTCTGCCTGGCGAGCCAAGAGAATGGGATGGACATCGGGATTTTGAAAAGTGGCAAAGTGCACGCCTATAATCCCGACAAGCGCAGTGGCAAGGGCCGTGGAGTATCCATTCCACTGGCTTATAATCCCAGCTCCGAATGTGCCTACAGAATTTGAACTCATTAAAAAAAATACGTGGGAAATGGCGAGTAACGGTGGGCTTGTGTGAGCTGGAGAGCTTCAAAGGCCCAGCCAGCTTGCAAAAATAACGTAATCATCTTAAGCTAGGTCACGTGATTCTGCTTTGCGTTTGGGAAATGTGCTAGAATCTGTTGAGTTTCTGCTCGCTACATCGGCGGGTACCTCTTGACCCACTGTGTTAACCTATTTTCGTCAACCATTTTTCCACTCCTCTTTATGAACGTCGCCGATCCTGCTGTCAAGATCGAATCCTTTCTCCCGAAGTTGAATGACTTCAACACTTGGCACCGCTGGTGCACGAGCGTCGACGAACTCGCCTTGTTCTTTGACGTCTCCCAGTACTTCTCCACGAAAGGCGGCCAATTGACTCCTCCACCTGCTCGTCCCAACCCACTCGAGGAGAACTTCACGAGCCTCAACACCATCTACACCGCCTACCAAA